>OZ005662.1:95231435-95761435 GCA_963930645.1 Salticus scenicus
GCTATTAACTTAATGATTGACAACTTAGCTGAATCCAGATCGCTGGGATTAATTATTATGCATCATCTAACCACAAGAAACTGCAAGTTGCGTTTATTCAGCATTTTATTATCCTAAAACTCGTTCACTTTTATGACTTTTGTGTTATGCCCGCGCCTTGTACTAAAACTTACTTTACAGGGGAAACTTTAGAATTAAATACTAAATTATATATATATATATATATACATATATATACAGTGACCTGTAACTTACACGACTCTCAGTTATACGACTCTCTCGATTATACGCCGAATTCACTCGGTCCTGTCCACGCTTTATGGAAAATAATGCTAAACATTTCTCAGTTATATGACTTATCTCTCACTTATACAACGCTTTAAACGGTTCGGCGATTTTACATTTCTCACCCACGAATTAATAAAATGAAGTATAAATTATGCATGTTTTCTTCCCTTTATCCTTTCCGTGTTGTTAAAGTTCATTATGAATAATGAACATATTTTCTTATCTAAATTCTGGTGTTCTCTGAACGATGAATTCTATGACGGGAGGATGACAAAGACGAGAGCGATGTTCCTGCTGTTATAACTTTTTCCGAAGCAAGTGCCATTTGAAATCCATTAAAGAATTATGACCATCAAAATTGTCATTACCAAAATAAATTAAAAGCTTTTTCAAACATAAAAAGATATATTTTCTTTCTCCGTAGACTATAGAGACAGACTAATATTACTTTTTTTTTTTTTTATATAACATCTGCACTGTTAAAAATGGTTCTTAAAAATGAGTTTCTTAAAAATGAGCTAAATTGTCTAGAAATAGCTCCGAAACAATATATACTTAAATTTGAAAACCCATGTACTCATTTTTGAGTACATTGACATGTCAAAGATGGGGATATTGGGATTCTTATTGGTCAACCCCATTTTTGAGCATGTTAATATATACTCAAAAATGAGTACATGGGTTTTCAAATTTAAGTATATATTGTTTCGGGGCTATTTTGAGACAATTTAACTCATTTTTAAGAAACTATTTTTTACAGTGTGATCTGTAAATCGTTAAAATAAACAGAGTACTTTGTGAAAAATATTTTAATATATTTTATGTTTTTAGTATATTTTATAAATTTTGTTAAAATATGTTCTTAGTACTCAAAACTTATCGCTTTTAATATAGGTAAAATAATTAATGCGTATAAAATTTGAAACTTCAATTACACAGGTCGACATGGAAAATTTTGATTTTATAATTTTGACTGATCATTAGGTTTTTTGGTGTACTGAAAACGAAAATGAAGTCAGTTTTTCTCTATCGCGTATTGATTTCTGCCAATACGGGGTGCATACTTTTCCCATTACTCTTCCACCATTATAATTATATGATAAGTTTTATAGTATGTTTTCATGATTAATTAATTGTGGATACCTATTGTTGTAATAGCGCAGCATTAGTGCAACGTAAAACATACCAAACAACCTATTGTTATGATGGTTTATGTAAGATATTGAGTCGGTTAGCACCCTGTATTGGTAAAAATCTATACGTGATAGAGAAAAATGGGTTTCATTTTTGTTTCAACACATCAAAAAACATATAGTTCAGCTAAAAGCATGAAATCAAATTTCGTCAACTTCAATTTTGTAGACTTGTGTAATAAGACAGTCTCTCTCTTATACGTTTCTCTCATATATGCGACTTTTTTCTACTATCCCCTGAAAGTCGTACAAGTGAGAGGTCACTGTTTGCATAATATGCATGGATACTGAACTCCTTTTGTGGCATAAAGAACTGCGTATCTATATCAATATTTTTTCTGCGGTCGAGCACATAACTAAAAATGACAACAATATGGTTTCAACTAAACGAGAGTCATAACATGAAAGTCGACTTAAAAATAAATCATATTATATATATGTATGCATAAGTATGTGTTTCAAATTGTTATAAAACTCTTTTTCTAGATTTCTTAGGGGAAAAAAATCGAATGAACAAAACTATATAAATTTAAGTATCAAAAATATTCTCAGTCATCACCTTATGTATTTATTGTTAATCGGGTAATAATTTCTGAGCAATAATTTTCTTTTAACGTGTTTTCTAAACGTGCTAAAAGAAATGAATCAAAAAACACAGTTGGTAATTGAGAAGAATTAGGTAAATATGATATTCTACAAATATATAGATTTGAACTTTTTTTGAAAAAATCTGTTTAGTCCTAACATCAACGTTAAATTAGTTTACATCCAGCACTTTGCTTACACCCAATAAAAAATTTCTCGACATTGTCACAGTAGATTTTTCAGCTTTTATTTATTAAAATAGACCCTTCGCTATGTTATATATTATTAAACTTATTCATTTTAAGATAGCTTACAATAATATATATATATATATATATAATAATTACATTTCTTAAGTTTAATGTTTGTTCTAAACCATTGTGTTTTATAATGTAAGAGACGTTGAGAAAACATTAAGAAGAAAAAATATGCGTTTCAACACATTGCAAACTTTTGGCCCTTTCATCTTTTTCAAATATAACATGAAAGCCACATCTTTATTTTGCATTTCCTACATCACTTTCGAATAACCATTAATATCCTGACAACGCTGCCAAACTATCGAGGGTTATAGTATGGCATTATATCTTAAAAAGCGTTCTGCACGTGATCGACTTAGTTTTACGAGGAAAATGACGGTTACAAATATGGACCGTTGCCATAGAAAAGAAAGAAATTCATCATCGTGACGTGAAAAATTTATGCTTGCAAAAAATATGAAATTCTGAAAAGCGTTGGTAAATTCTGTCAAATTTGTGCAAATGGCGCTATTTTTCTCTGACATATATCTCAACATTTTGTAGAAGGAATTCGGCGTAAAGTTTTACAATATGCAACGTGAGCTTTTTTTTTTTTTATCTGGATTTTGAATTTTAAAATACGATTCAACTATATGTTTAATATTATTTCTACATTTATATTTTAAAAGATTTATCTTGTTTTTTTTTTTTTTTTTTTTTTTTTTACTAAATTGAAACTAAATAAAAGAAATTAATGTAAAGAAAAATGTTGTTCCTGCATAAAGAAAAATATTTTTAATACAAAAACTATCAAATTCTTAAAATATTTTAAGGAATTTTGTGGATTTCAGAAAAAATAACTATATTAATTTATAAAACCTTTTTAAACAATCCATGTATAAATTCAAGGCTAACCGTCGAGCATTAAAAAGAAACTTTATTTTGTGAAACGCGTATATATTTAATAATTTAACTTATACTTAAATGCTAAAAGGTTTATGATTATTTGGATAAAGCATTTACTTACTAAACAAAATTAACAAATAAAAAGAGAATTAATCACCGAAAAAAAGAGGTTTTTGGAAGAAAAATATAGAGAATATTGTCAAATTTAAATTTTTGTATTTTCATTTTAAATAATAATGCAAAGGAATGTTAATGCTTTTACCATATATACGACAAATAGCATTATACATTATTATATAAATCTCATGCAAATATCAAATTAATAATGAAACTTTTGTATTATTAACGATATGTTGTTATATTGTACGAATAAAACTTTTAGAATTGTTGTGTTTTACAGGATTTGTCATGTATAAGAACAATTTTTAGTTCAATTCTCTCACTTTCTCTTTCGTTTCCTTTTGTTTTATTTATTTATTTATTTATTTTTATTTTTTATATTTTGTTTATTTATTTATTTATTTATTCAATTATTTTTCTTTCCTTTACTCATATAATGGTAAAGAAAGTCATACTTTTTAATCAGAATTTCGAAATTGAGTTTATGCTATACTGAGCAAACGTCCCCATTTTCTGGGGACAAATGGGGACTTCCTTTTTTTAAAAGACATTTTTCTAAGTTTTAAAAAATTGCAGAAAGTAAATTATTAATCAATAATACTTTATTTTTAGGAATGAAAAAATACATCCATAATTGGATAATTGTAGCAATTTTTAGCGCTTCTCTATTATAAAGGTACTTTGATCTGGTCAGCCTAGTTTATGCAGTATTTGCACGGTTTAAGGTTCTCTGAATCCGAAAATAATATTTTTAGCGGTAGATGTGCACGTCTGTTATCAGCATATCTCAAAGATAAATATTAGTAGAAAGTTTATAATATTACTAGAAGGTCTGCACCTTAAATCTATATCATACTTGAATCTATTCTAAACTTATTATTAAACTCGGATTAATACTTCATACAGAAAGAAATTCAAATTCAAAAATATTATGTCTGTTCATAAAATGACGTTCTGTGTGAAATATTTGACAGATAGAAGAGACCAGGGTTAGTTGGCATAATGAACTAATTGGCACACAAATCTCTGTTTTATCATTTTTCGGACTGGGTAAAATTTTTCCTCGAAATTTTTTCTTCTTGTGAACCTGTATACCAAACTGAGGCGTTGCTCTTGGAGGTTTTCTAAAGATTTATTAACTCTTGTTCCATGCATATAGCACAATCTTTTGTTTCTGATATTTAGGATTCTGGGGTATCCATGTAGGATATCCCTGTGGGGCTACACTGTTAAACATTTCTGTAAATTTAATGTAAATATTTATCCAGAGTCTCTGTAAATTTACAGTAATTCTTAGGTAAAAGTAAATAATCCAGATTCTCAATATTTATTCTGTATTTTTACCTAATTTTATTATTTGATTTTGTAATTAAAATTAAACATGATTGTTTCTACTTTAGAAAAAGCATTCTAAGCCCGAAATATATTCACACCAATAATTATTTAAATTAATATTAGTTATTAAAGTGAATATATAAAATACGTTTTTTAACATCTCCGTTTATTTTTCTCTGTAATTTTACGTAAGACTTAAGATAATACATAACACAGAGTTTTCTGTTGAAATTTTTAACGTTATAGTTGGTATAATTAAGTACGAGGTGAGTTGGCATAGTTGTGGAATAGCTATGACATAACTTGGCCTGCCTTAGTGGCAGCTCAGAGGATGAAGAAACAGTTTATGGTGAGGAGTTTTCCACTCTCAGCCTTCTGCGAGATTCTGCTATAGTGAGAGTTTTCGTTAGGCATTCAACAATGTCCATCCGGAGAACTTCTAACAGGTGCCAAAATGTCAAGACGAACAAGACCAACAATAAATTCTGTGTGAGGGGGAGCTGCCGCCCCCTCAACCTCCCGTTTCATTAATGCACCTACATTTATGTAGAATTTAATTCGGTTATTAAAAAATTATTCTGTTTTAAAAAAATAATTTATTGAAATTATTATTTAAAAAAATTATCTTTTATGATAATGCAGACGATTTCCATATTAGAGAAGTAGTATAACACAAAATATCCAAAATAAAGTCCATTTTATTCTTAATATTAAAATAAATAAATAAATAAATACAAATAAAAAAAATACGATTTTTTTTCTGTTTTTTTTTTTTTTTTTCGTTAAAAGTAAAAAAAAATCGATAACTTTGTTTTAAATTATCGCAGATCGATGGTTCAACCATTCGTTTTAAGGGCATTGGCGAGCTCTTTTGAAAGATATCCATCATGAAAATATACTCCCCTCGAGTTGCGACTTCCCCCCCCCAGGGGGGGAGGCGAGGCTCCTACATACACAATTTTTTTTCCCTGTTGACTATCTCTATTACAAATATATATATATTCGTTTCATTTGGTTTAGCGCAGTCTATAGATGTTAAACTCTACGTACCTGCAATTTCCCCCATTGACGTAATGCATTTGAATAATTTTGAGTGTCCTTGTACACGAATCATTTGCTTGATCTTAACGAAAAGTTTAGTGTAGCATCCTTATATGATACACATTTAGAATACCAAGTTTGAACTTTCTGCCATAATTTGTTTTTGTGATATCCTGATAACTGACAGACACGCACACACACACACAGACCATTTGCTAAAAACATGATTTTCGTATTCAAGGGACCTCAGAACATGTCAAGATAACAAAAACTCGCGTTCGAAAATTTGACCCAAAAACATCTCTACCTTATGGGTAAGAGAAAGTAGAAAGGGGGGGGGGGATAGAGTTTGCAAACGAGGATGAATCAGCTTTGTACAACCTAATTAAAACAGTATAAAAATTTAACCCATCTTTTCATATAAACAACAGCGATTCTTTCATTCATGGTTGACATCATTGATTGAGCTAATTCCATTTGAATAATTATCAGTAGTTATAAAAACAAATAAGTTTTTTTTTTTTTTGAACTGATTAATTTATATATTTACAAAGAAACTTTTTATTAAATATTATTAAAAAGAAATGTTTCGATGAAATAAAACAAATTTATATGTTCTTCCCAAATATCCCTATCCCTATCACATTATATCAACTCACCCTTTCGATATGCTAACTAACCCCGATCTGGGGTAAGTTAACATGGTTACAAGCTTCTCGGAAATGTGGTTTTTGTATTGAATAAACTTTCATTTAATTGATGGGTCTTGCCGCCGCTTAATAAAATCACATTCGTTCTGAGCCAAAGTGATTTTAATAAGCGGCTGATTTTTATAACCGGCGAGCTTTTCGGAACATAAAAGAATATACTCATTCCCGAAGTTAGAATTAAATTTCAAAATGAAAGGATTTATAGGATTGTAAATAAACTAAATATTTTTTAAAAACAATTATTCATTCAAAATTAATAAATCAAACACAGATATTTTTATAAAATTAATAAAGAAATATTATAAATAAAATTAGTTTATATGTATACTTTATTTATGTTGGGCTTTTTAAAAACAATTAATTATTCATTTAAAATTAATAAATCAAACACACATTTCTTTTATAAAATTGATAAAGAAATATAAATAAAATTAGTTTATATGTATACTTTACTTATATGTTGGACTTTTTAAAAACAATTAACTATTCATTCAAAATTAATAAATTATTTACTAGTACGCTTTGAAAATAAACAGTTATTGAATTTTTTGCTAGGGCAGGTGATAAGGGTGCTTATTTGATTACGACGCTACACTGTTAAAAATTTCAACAGAAAATTCTGTGTAATCTATTATCTTAAGTCTTGCGTAAAACTACAGAGAAAATTAAACGGAGATGTTAAAAAACTTATTTTATACATTTATTTTAATAAGTCATATTAATTTAGTTAATTAACAGTGAGAATATATTTCGGACTTGGAATGCTTTTACTAAAGTTGAAACAGTCATTTTTAATTTTAATTAAAAAATTAAATTATAAAATTACGTAAAAATACAGAATAAAGATTGAGAATCTCGATTATTCACTTTCAAATAAGAATTACTGTAAATTTACAGAGACTCTGGATAAATATTTACATTAAATTTACAGAAATTTTTAACAGTGTACAGATGTTTTCTTTTAAAAGAGTTAATATGGTACCTTGCTATGTTTTATTTTTCTTTTCCTTTTCAAAAATTAAAAAAAAATGCTGACAAAATCAAAATTCGTTGTCTAATTTGCGCATATATGTCTATTTTTGAAACTGGAGATATTTTCCTTTTTGATTTTATTAACCGGCGATGCTGATATTATTAAGCGGCGGTTTTGAAAGTAGTTTGCTTTGGTTTGTTTCCGTTCCTGGCAATTTGATCAGATTAAGCGGCTGATTTTATTAACCAGTGATTTATAAAGCGGCGGTAACTGTATATATAAACTTTTTCAAGAGTATGATGAAAAGAATGAGAACGAAAACTAAACAGTTGAATAATTCCCCACAAAACCCCACAAAGGTCAATTAGGTAACTAGTTAACTTGAACAGGTTTAATAATATTAATGTATTTTAATAGTTATATTGATTTAAATTTATTTGAAAATTAATAAAATTACTTTCCTAATTTTAAAACTTATTAGATTACAAAACTTGTTGAAAACATATAAAGGAAGGATCTTTCAAGGTAATGTAGTAGAAAAGAAGGAACTACTCGTAATAATGGTTAGTATTAACCCGATCAGGTTATCGTGGGTCATTGGAGACCCGAGCCATTTTTCTTATGTCTCATCCGTCAGAATCCTCGTATAGAAGAAATACCTATCCATCGTGCCCATGACATTTTTCCTAAAAATACCATTCTTAAACTTTATTATTCAATTTGAATTTTTAAAATATCTCAATTCGTTCAAAAGTTATAAATTTGTTAGTAAATGCCTGCATTTTATAGAAATGGGCGTATTTCTGATGAAAAATAAAATATTTGTTTAAATTTCTTTTGCAATATTCATTGTCTGCCCTTAAATTAGAAGTATTCAAGAGTGTCCAAGAATTTTATCAATTTTTTTTCATTAAAAATTACGTGTTCTTACATTGTTCGGGTCTTCAGTGACCCATGATAAACTGACAAAATGCCGAAAAATACCATAACCTGATCGGGTTAAAAAGGTTAAAAATCGAGCTTACAATAACGAAATGAACCATAAAAGTTGAGATTAGCAAAATATTTTTGGACCATATCACAAAAAATGGATAGATTATTAAATAAAATGGTTTAAAAGGCCATAGGACTTCTTCAGGAGCCACCCCTGAAGCATTGAGCAAAGTAATGCAAAGTTTCTAAGCAATATTATGCAAAATACCAGAAGGTAGCTCAACCCTTTCATGTGAGTGCAGAAAGTCAGTTTCAGAAAGTCATATGGGTGCCACCCCACACAGCCACCCACATCCATATGACATCTATAAACACGTATAAAAGTTTTTAAATGATCCATTAAACTTCTATAAGTATCCTACAGATATCTATTAGGACGACAAATGTCTCTCTCTTTTACATCCGTCAGATATTTGTTACATATCCAATAAATCTCCAAATGTCCAATAATTGGACTTGTTATATCTAATAGATATAGAAAATATCTAAATCTTCTTTTGATCTGACATGTTACATATATTAGACTTCAAAACAGGAACATCTAAGTTTCATCTGTATTTAAAAATCCAATAGATATCTATAATTATTACAGGATATTCAGAACCTTTAATGGCCATTCTTTAGATATTTTGTGCTTTTATGGATCATTGGATGTAATTTAGGTGTCTAATGGATATCAGTGGCTGTACGGGACACAAGATTTTTTTTTCAACTGGCAATGCTAATATCAAAACTGTACATTTCTGATTTTTGACTGAGGGATTTAAAAACATATCGGCAATCGGCTTAAATCGATGAAAGAAAAAATATTTTTCTCTTTGCTTCTATTGTCGATGACAACACTGAGTATAACATTCGAAGGCTTTTATAGACACGTCAACAGATCATCGGTTGTTCCCTTTCTCTGGAGAATACTAAGAAATAGAACATATCTTTCACCCCACCCTCGGCAAAAAGCATCCATTTTGTTACCGAAATAAAAAATGCATTACGCAATGAAAAAAATAATAATAAGATGCGACGAGAGCTCTTTTTTAAGAAGGCTTCATTCCACTACAAAACAAGTCCTCGTATATTATTAAAGTAGGTAATTATATTGTAGAATAAATATAACCGCAATAAGTGGCAAAACTGTTGCTGATACAATACAACAATAGAATGTCTAAGGAAGACGGGAAATGTTTTTAGCTTTAGCTCTCTATAGGCGCTAAAGCAGCACTAAATTTATATACAAAAATAATACTATGAATTTAAATTATGATAAGCGAAGATATGAAAGTGGAATGTAAAAACAACAATAATAATTTTAACAATGTTAATAAACAAGAAAATAAGATAATCTTAACACTATTCAAGCTAATTTTTTTTTCACTTTATGCTGCGTTTTCTTCGTCAGCAGGTGAGAACACAGCTATTAAAAGAACTATGTAGAACGCTAGTACTACATAATTCTTTTAATTTCTGTGCTCCCACCTGCTGACGAAGAAAACACAGCATAAATTGAAATTTTTAACTTGAATAGTGTTAAATTTATCTTATTTTATTGTTTATTAACATTGTTAAAGTTATTATTGTTGTTTTTACATTCCACTTTCATATCTTTACTTATCATAATTTATGTTGTGGAGTTTTCTTTATCTTATCTTTTCCTTCTAAATTAGAAAATTAAACTCTGCCTGGATTTTTATCTCTATTAATAATAAATCTAATCTTCACCTAAAATTTATTTAATTAATAAATATCTAGATTCTATAGGTTACAAATACTTATTATCTATACAAATATTTTTTTTTCTTTTTGATAGAAAATTTTAAAGTTCAGAAACACAGAATTTTTTCTGATTTTCTACTGTCAAATAACAATTTTCAGAATACAGGTTCATTTCCATGCAAAGTCAAATGCATTTAAAAAAGGAAGCACCACAAACTTTTAAGCCCTGTTCATATAGTGATTTAATTAAAATTTTAACTCTTTACCCCTCCTCAGATGGAAATAAAAAAAATATATATAATTTTTCCTACTCAATCAAACAAAGACTTGCGTTGTGTAATTACAAATTTATACCCAGGTAAAAACAACAGTGATAGCAGAGTCTAATTGTTACCTATCTTGCAGTAAACTGAACATGTATGTTTAATTTAATTCTTCAATATATTCAGGTATTATTACACTTTTCTTTTATATAGATATATATCTATTATTATTATTAATATTATTGATACACTTATATCTTTCTTTTTTCTATGTTATAGACCTCACTGTTTCTAATCATCATCCAAGTATTTAAATTACTAACAGGAATCAGGCAGTACTTAAATCAAGTAAAAAATAGAAATAAAAAAAATATATTAATCTTTATTTCTTCATCATAACTGGACCTGAAAAGAAAAACTGTTACCTCAGTCCTCCTCTGGAATTGCAAACAACAAAAATTTACTTTTCCATTGTTATCACCACCAATTATCTTAGTCTAAATAATTCACTTAACTCTTTCCCTTTTTATTTATATTACCATTAGCAGTCAAAACACAATTCCAAAACAGAGGACTGAACTAACTCACTGCCCTGATCCTGTTAATTTTTAAATCTAAAAGAATCCATGAAATATTTCTTTTTTAGCTTCTATGATCTATTCGATTATTTGGTGTTAAACTATCTGCTCAAATATTCATTAATCATGTACTAAATTAATAAGGGGACACTGCCATCACTGTTATAATTGAATAAACATAGAAAGAAAATCACCATCCCTGTTCATTTAATTTACTCTTGTTATTAAAGAGGAGATAATAATAAAAAAAAAAATTAAAAATGGATAATATAACTCTATGTAAATATAAAAATAAATGTATCATTCTCCATAAAAACTCATATAAATAAAACACATAAATTACCAAACAGATTGGAGATTTAATTTCAACACAGTTTTATTTAACTATTTTAAAAAATATATATAAGATACTAGCTTAAACACAGTTTGTTAAAAACACACTATGTAAAATCAATCATTGTGTATATATAAATATTTAGGATGACAGTCTCAAGGGTATAATAAGTTTGATGGAATTTTATATTAAAAGTCACTCATCACAAACATAAAAAATTTATAAACTTACATGGTCCCTTGTTAAGACTCTTCCAGAGTTTTCCTTTAGGATATTTTGAACTCAGGAGCGTCCGGGCTGGGGCTTTGGATCAATACTGGGGTTAGGGTCATCACACACTAATGCAGGTACTGAGACACTTGGAGCAGTTTCTAAACATCAAGGGATAACCTGTACTCTTACTTGGCATTTCTACTATTCCTACAAAGCAGTTAACTCCAGCCACGAAAAAAGGAACATCAGGAGTACCATACTAGCCATTAAGAGGATCAATAGTTCATTCGAACGAGGGACTTAGTGCCGCCCATATCTCCCACCTCGCCGTGAGGTCTTCAATGACAGGGTAGTCGGCACTGTTTCTTAAGTCCACACGAACATCTGAGGTCTACATACTGGCTGATACTCTTTTAAAGTCCATATTTTTGCAGGTATTTGGACGAAGGACTAATCAAATACTTTGAAGCCCAACTCTTTCGTTGATAGCGGTCTCTAACCCGCGTCGCTGGAAATCACCAGTAGCACTGCGTCGATTCCTTCCTCATCCTCCCGGGGTACGGTTTAGACCGGGGCGGAATAAAAAACCGACCGTTCTGGAGCAAGGTTCTTGATTATCTGACTCCTGTGAGGGAGCCCGAGAGCTCCCCCTCCTTTTAAGGAACCCCAAAACTTTTACATCTCACACTTCGATGAAGGCTTGACGTCGAAAAAAACATTTTTCCCCCCCAAAAAAAGGAACTCAACTCTCACGTGTTGCCAACCGGCATTTCTAAAATTATTCAATCCCCAATGAAAATTCACTCAGTCAAAAACACTCCTCCTAGTAACGTGAACATTGGCCACGGGGCCCCTGTCAAGGCGTGGTTAATTCACCCCAACATGATGAAGTAAAAATAAAAAAAAAAATCCCGCCGGACGCCCTGTTTGTGACCGAAAAAACATCTGGGAACTCTCCGTCAACCCCACAAAATTCCAGTATTAACCTATTTTGAACTCGACAGATTTACTGCAATCCCCGTGTCATAGACGCGAATTTATGTAATTCACAGATCCCCTTACACTCTCAAGTTACCTAACACTTCTATCATTTTTACTAGCAAGATAGCATTTTTGAGTCTCCAAAAACAAAAAAATTCCTGCGAACGAGGTACTAACCTCACACGAACACATTCCTATAGCTCCCTAACGCTTGTTTTTTCCCAAAAAATGGAAATCTCTGCGACACTGTTGTCAACAACATCTGTTTCTGAAAGAGATTCTCTCTCTTTTTCCCTCGAAGTAAAAAAATATAAAAGTCATTCCATTCCAACCGACTATCTTGTTTTCGTAAATAAGCTAAGAAAATTCTTAAGTGCAATTACTCACAGTTTTTAAATAAAAAAAAACTAAGAATATATAAAAGTTTTTAAATAAAATTAAACCGTTCGTGTAACATTTAAAAATTTATAGAAACCTATAGTTTTTGTTGAATTGGTAAATTAAAAATTTTAGTTTTCTGTACCAAGGGTTTAAAAAATATAGTTTTGTAAAAATATACAAGTTTTGAATAAAAGTGAAACAGTTCTGGTAAAATTTAAAATATTAAAATTTAAAAAATATAGTTTTTGTAGAAATTCGAAATTCACCATAACATTTAAATTCATAGTTATATATATATATATATATATATTATATATATATATATATATATAGTTATACATAACTATATATATATATATATATATATATATATATATATATATATATATAGTTATGTACAATGGTTTGTCTGTGATTCATTCTTACAAAATTGTTAATATTAGTTTTACGACCAACTGACTACCCGAGTCTTTTCGGTCTAAGTGGTGTGCGCTTCGGAGAAAATCACCAATTTTGTAAAGAAATGAATTTATGAAAAATTTAAATACGAATTATAGGAAAAGATTAAAAACGATCTAGTTGTTAAAGTCAAAATAAAAGCAAAACTGTAAGGGGTTTTACTCACATTTTTATTTTGATTCAATCAATGTCCAATGGTAATACAGAGTTCGCTGATTGTAAATAAATATTGGTAAAAAACCCTATCATCTTTATTTTTATTTATTTTATTTATTTTTATCTTTATTTATTTATTTTTTGAGAAGAAATAAGATTCTGTTCATTCTATCTTTCAAAACTTTTTGAATTTACATGATGTTTGATTGGGTTCTTCATATAAATTTCTCAATACTTTTGGCTAAAAAAAAATAAATAAATAAATAAATAAAAAATCTAGATAATAAAAAGTAACATTTAGTTACAGCCGGTAACAAAAGTCTTTGAACACTAGCAAAAATTCCTATATAAAAAGGTACACTTAATACAGTTTTGTTAAATAAATCCTTGTTGAATCTTGCTTTTAGACTGACTAAGAACAGGATTCGTCAAGGATTTATTTAACAAAACTGTATTAAGTGTACTATTTTTACGTAGAATTTTTTGCTAGTGTAAGAGACTTTTGTTACCGACTGTACTAGGTAATATGTTTAACTTAAAATTAATAAAGTTCTTTTCAGTTTGAATGGTTTCTTGTTTGTTGGCCTAATCTGTCGGTGTCTATAATCGTTGCACTCGTTTTTATAAATAATACAACTTTCATGCAACCACCTGACACAAGTAAAATGTATAAACGAGTCCATGGGCAATCGTTTACTTTAAAAATATTTTGTAATACAATCATTCTATAAAAATTCCTAGACAGGGTTTTGAAAATTTAACCAAACATTTTTTAAAACGAGACAAAATAACAACGTTTAATTTTAGACTGTTCAAGCAATGAACACGCACATTTAGGTGGCACTCCGCTATCGATATTGTGGAACTACCTGGAGTTTCAGAGCTCCCATTGTACAGTCGGCTGCAAAATTATTCGAGCACTAGCAATAATCCTTGCCAGAAAAAAGTACACTTAATACAGTTTTGTTAAATAAATCCTTGTAGAGTCATGTTCTTAATCAGTCTAAGAATATGATTCGACAAGGATTTACTTAGTAAAACAGCCTTAAGTGTACTTTTTAAATATAGGAATTATTGGCTAGTGCTCGAATAATTTAGCAGCCGACTGTACTCCTTCCTGCCAATCCCGCATTTGCGCAATTTCTCCTACCGAGCAATCTCTCCTAGCTTTAGCTTATGTATTTAGGGTTATGTTTTTCTACTTACCATGAAAATAATTTTAATAAATAGTAGTTTTAATAAATAATTTGAACTACATGGATTTGTATATTATAATATAGAAGAAAAAAAAAAGTTTGTGGTGGCTAAAACATACTAATTTATAGAAGAATTTGCGAATGCATCAACAATCTGCTTAGCTCGATAAAAAAAAAAGAGAAAAGAAATAAATTACCTTTCTAGTGTTTTCTTTTACTATGAAGGATCAAACAAACTCGATATACCATTCGAAAGCTTCTAAGGTCAAAGTCAGCAGTCTGTTTTTCCTATTCTCTGGAGAATACTAAAGAAATACGTTTTTGTCACCATTTTATCTCTACTTTTATAGCATCTATTCTGATTCTAAATTTAAAAGGGCATTGTGAAATAAAATAAAATCAGTTACGGTCACAGAGCTTTGAGAGGAAATTGACATTTAACTAAATGTCTTTCTGAGTCATAAATGCAGATTATAACATGGTCAATTAAAGATAATAAACAAGGTAGTTGTCACACTATATTGTTGTCACACTATAACATTAAAAGTTAAACCGCGAATAAAAAAAGATTAAAATTTCACCTTTTTTTTTTTTTTTTCCATTTTGTAAAGAAATTAATTGGTATTAAATTTAAATATGATTAATTGAAAGCTAACAAAAATATGTCTTAAATAGTATCGTATGACCATCATAAAACATTCTTCTATATTTTTCTACAGAAATTCACTCATTACAAATAATTGATTAAAATTATTTTCCATGATGAATGCAGACGAATTTTTACATTCTTCTATATGTATATATAGAGAAAGTATCGGATTCCTGAAACTTTTCGAACTCCAGTTATCGATGGATTTGCACGTTTTGGGATGTCATGAACACGATTCGACTGTTTTTAGAAAATGTCTGTCTGTATGTGTGTGTCACAAATTTTGTGGACGCTGTAACTCACGAACCAATGAACGAAATTTAACGAAACTTGGTATTTAGTTGGACCCTGACATAAACTTGCGCTGATTAGATTTGTGGATCATTCGCTCAACAAATGGCACTGTGATCTCATTTTTTTTTTAATTTTTTAACATGGCAGTATAGGACAAAATTTCGTATAAATGTACATAATGAGAGTTATTTTAATCGTGTGATTGTAATATTAATATGAATTATTGATAATAATAGTAGTTAACTAGGAAAAACATTTATGTCAGTGTGCATCTGTATATAAATTTATATGAAATTCTGTGCCTTAATTTTTGAGATCCAGTTGCCACAAAATTTTTGTCTCACACACACTCGCAGACAGACAGACGGACAGAAATTTTTTTAAAACTGTTAAATCTTGTTCTGGACCTCTCAAAACCTGTAAATCCATCGACAACTGGAAATTGAAATTTTTTACGAATCCAATACTTTCTTCTTTTGAATATAGAAGAAAGTAAAAATTTTGCATAAATGTGCACAATCTCGAATTATTTTTATCGAATCATCATGAAATTAAAAGAAAACTATTCATAATAGTGATAGTCAAATAAGAAAAAAATTGTATGCAAGAGCATCACTTCTTTCCCGAGGGGGGGGGGGGGGGGAATTTTTCGATATGGGTATTTTTCAGAACTCGTCAATACTTTTAAAATGAATGGTTGAATCTTCGATCTGTGATATTTTAAAACCATTGATGTAGTAATAAGACATAGATTGATCAACGAGGGGTAAAAAGTGATTCCTTTTCATTTGAGAAAAGCGGCTATTTTACCCTCTTATGGATGTCTTTTCCCGAGTGAATATACACAGGAATGCCCATGGATAATTTAGCAAATAAAGAATGAATAATTTATGCAATAAAAATGAATGAAAAACTCCAGATACCCATTTTACTTTCTTTCATTTTTTTTTTTTTTTTTTTTTTTTTTTTTTTTTACTGTACTATAGTATTCTCATGTCTGCACAAAACTGACTTTCTTTCAACATTTATTATTATACTACTTTGAGACAAAAATCGTCTGCATTCATCATGGAAAATAATTTTAATGAGGTATAATTTAATAAATAATTTGTATTTCGTAAATTTGTATAGGATTATATATGGAAGAAAGTCTTGTGGTGGCCACAACATACTAGTTACAAAGTAAAATTAACGGAATTTATTTCCGCTGCTGCTAACTACATTTAAAAGGATTTTGAAAATTCCATATTGCTTACTAATACAAATCTTCAAAAATATTAAAATTTAAGAAAAGTATTCCATTAAATATGAAGACAGTAATTATTTTCTAATAATCACAAAACAACTTATTATAAAAATTATATTTTTCATAAATTAGTTAAATATAACTTACTTATGAAAACTTGTCCTATTTGTTTCCCATATTTATTAGAACGCTTAAAAGCCGCGCAATATTTCGGCATCTTCAAAACTCATCTACATTCTATTCTATTACTATTTCTGAGAGTTATACTCCCTAATGGCTGATGCCAAAACGTTTTTTAGGGAAAAATATTTTTGCTCGTTAACATGGGATTGATAGATCTATATATATTACTATATCTATGTTTAAAACAAAGCTATTGATTTTTTATTTATTTATTTATTTTCAATTTACCCCCCCCCCCCCTCCCCAAAAAAAAAAAAAAAAAAAAACTTAAGGAAAAAAAAAAATAACTTGTCATTTTATAGAGCATGAAATTGACTTTCTTTGTATATTTGAAGCATTATATTTCTTTGGAATGAAAACCGTCCGCATTGATTATGAAGAAAGTTTTGTGTGTACAACATATTAGTTTTTTACAGTCATTGTATTCGTTTGAAAAAGTTTTTTATACATTGAATAATAAAAAATATATAAATATTTTCTTTTAAATCGAATAATTTCTCTTCAATTATCCATTAAATCAAGTTTTATCAGTTAACTTTTTAAAACAGTTGCGTTTTTCAGCAGAAAGAACGATATGCGTGTCTTATGAATGGATTTGACATGGATATCGATATGCACAATCTTAAAGAAATTTTCTCTATCTTTCTGCCTTTTTTTTTTTTTTTTTTTCCTGTTCCTACTAATATTAAATCTTTACATTTCTCATTTTTGACAGGAGGATTTGAACATATATTGACAATCTGCTTAACTTTTTTTTTTTTTTTTTCCTGCTTGCTTTTGCTATGAAGGATTAAACCAACTTAGTATAACATTCTAAGGCTTTTAAATCCAAGTCAACGCATCATCCGTTGTTCCTATTCTCTGGAGAATACTAAGAAATAGTACGTTTCGCTCACCCCTCCCTCGGCCTAAAGGCATCCATTTCGTACCAGAAATCAAAAATGCATTACGTAATAAAATCAAATAAGATACGACGACAGTTTTTTGAGAGGAAGGTATTGTTAAACTGAATGTCCTACTGAGTTATAAATGTAGATAATAATACGGTAAAATAAGTATAGTAAACAGGGTAGAAAATTGTTGTTTTCACACTACAATATTAGAATTTCTAAATGAGATGGAAGGTGTTTATAGCATTAATTTATATTTATTTATTTATTTTTATTGTTTCGCTCATCTATGATTTTATTATTGTAAAGAAATGAATTGACATAAAACTTAAATATAAATGACCTAAAGGGAAAAAGGTCATAAATATGATATAGAGTAATAAAGAAAAATGTGTAATTTTTTGTGTAACTTTTCTCTAGTATAAAATGGGCTGAACAAATACACTACCCTTCCATAAATGAACGGGCACTTTCAATTTCAGATCTTTTTTTTTTTTTTTCCAAGTATTTCAAAAGGTACTAAAGGAATCATCTTGAAACTTTAGGAATGTGAAGGACATATTATACTTCATATACTTTAGTGAAAGTTTTGCCTCAAAGCGTATGAACTATGCAATTAAATAGTGTAGTTTTTATAATTAGTCTTTTTAATACTTAATTTTTAACAATTTTCTATAATAATTAGTTAATAATAAATAATAAAAATAATTTTTATCACTTTTCTATAATAATTAGTTAAAATAACTAACTAATAATTTTAAACACTTTTCTTAATTTTTAACACTCTCCTTTTTTAACACTTTTCTATAATAATTAGTTAAAATAACTAACTAATAATTTTTAACTCTTTTCTTAATTTTTAACACTTTTCTTTTTTAACACTTTTCTATAATTAGTCTTTTTTAACACTTTCCAACAAAGTTGGAAAGTGTTAATGACTTCGGTTTGTCTGTCTGTCTATTTGCACTCTGACTCCCGTGAATATTCATGGAATTTCTTGAAAATGATATAGATTAATTAATTTCACTATGGAATTTTTCTGTTTGAAATGTGATTAATAGGTCCAGTACGACTGGTTTGTGTACAGGGACATCCAAAAAAATGCCAATGCATTGCATTTTAGGAGAGACTTTCTTATAAGTCACATTTAAATAACTTTCCATTACAAAAAACGCAAAGAAATTGTCATCTATTTTTAATATGTTAAAATATTTTTTGTACAGGATATGATATGATTAACCTTCATATTTACAGGGCTACGCTAAAGTAATCAGATACATTAAGGGCTACATTTATTGGGTTGTTCGGAAAATAATTTCGTTTTTTCCTTTCAAAAGGAAAGACAATTTTCTTATATAGTATAAATCTTTTATTAAATTATATATTCTCCACTTTGATCGGTTTCTTAGCGATCTCATGAGTTGTTATGTGGCAGTTTTCATAAATCAATACTTTATTTTGTCTTCATTAGCACAAACTGGTTTTCCAGAACGTAATGCATCTTCAACGTCAAAATTGCCGGAACAAAATTTGGTTAACCAATTTTGACACTGGCGTTCTTTAAATAAATTTTCTGTATATTTTGTTCCTTGTTTGAACAGTATTTTTGCCCTTTTGATAGCAAAAACAAAATATGCCGAAAATGTCGCTTCCGATTTTTTTTATTTGGTAGGGCACCAATCAAAACCTACTGAGCAGAATAAAACGAACTTTTTCACAAGCAAGCCTTGCTATATCAGCTGTCACAATATATAATGGTAATGCAGCGTAATTGTGAAGACGGTGTGAAAAACGTACAATTATGTCCTGTGCTGAGAAAAATGAAATTACTTTCCGAACGATCAAGTAGAATCTAAAGGCTGCCTCTTCTTTTACGTTAAGCATTTTTATGACTTTCCAACAATGTTTAAGAGTGATTATGATTTCAATTAGCCTGTCTCTCTGCCTTTCTGTCTTTCTCCCTGTCCGTTGTGCGATAACGTAGCCAGAGAACATTTAAGGTAGAACGATGCAACAGGTATATGTAGTTGGAAAGTGATAATAATCAATATGAACCACATGATTTTTTGGTTGTGCATGAAAATATGCAGTTACAATATATGATTCTTGGATATATTTTTGTGACTTCAGTAGTAAACAACGATTTATAATCTACAAAAAGAGAACGCAACTTAAAAATGTTAGTTTAGAAAAAAAAAAAAAAAAAAATGTGTTGTTTTTTTTTCCATATTTTTACTTTCTCTTACCAATGTATGGTAGAGGAAGTATTTTTTGAGACCATATTTCTAAAATTGAGATTATGCTATATCTACACGTTTTTAAGACTTCTGATTTCGAATATCACGCTTTTAGTGGTTAGTCTGTTGGTCTCTGTGTATGAAACTGTTATCAAAATATCTCAAGAGAAAATAGTATCGGGAAATTCAAACTTAGTATTCTTAATCTGTATTACATGAGGACGCTGTTTGAAAATTTTTACTGAAATCGGACAAATGGTATGCCGTGTACATCTAAAAATAATACGTGTAAAGGCGAAACTTCTGGTTGGTACAATTTTACCATATGTAGACCACACTAAACAAAATAAAATTGATATGCATTCTCTATTTCATGCTTCATACAGAATATTGTATGAAAAGTATTTGTTCTTCGTTTAGAGTACTACATAAGAATTCAAGTATATAAAAGCTACGTTTGAAAGAAGCTCGAAGTGCATTTCAAGCTGTCATATATATGTTTTTCCTTATTCTTTTATTTTATTTATTTATTTATTTTTATTTTTTTATTGGCCTGTGATAAATTACGCATTGCTTGTTGCGCATATAATTTATAGATAATATACAGAGCTATTCATAATTATTCAAATAAATTTCAGCTATTCGCTTTAGAGGAAATCCTCTAAATATTTTTTTTCCCTTTTTTTAATTTATTAAGAAATTTAATTATTTTTTAGACAGCTACAATATTCAAAAGGTCTGTTGATGGCTAAAAATATTATGTGTAAGGTTGAAACATTGCAAACCTGGAAACATTGCGAGTTTACATCTCACAAAGCTCGTTCTTATCTCCTTATAAAGCGCATGAAATTTTATATTATTCAGGCATAATGTACTATTTACATATACTATTTAGATGCAGTTCATAATCAGTCGAATAGGTTTCAGAGATTCGTGTTAGAGGAAATCATTTAAATCATTTATTTATTTTTTATTTATTAAGGTACAGTGCAACCACGTTTCCTACGAGTAGCAGTGAGGACGAATCTAAAATCTTTGAGGGGTGAAAAGTTGACCGACAGGTTGGAATTTAGTAAACATCCAATCATTCGGTTCGTGGTGTTCCCTTATCGCTTATTTTCTCTCAACGAAAAAATTATCTCCCCTATTTTAACAGTGGACTCGTTCAGTCAGCACATGCGCAGAGGCTTCCATGGTCACAAGAAACGTGGTTAAAGATTATTTAAGTATTTTAAGAATGTAGCTACGATATTCCAAAGGAGGACTGAAGGGCTTGTCTCAACTCTGGAAATATTGCGAGTTTGCATCTTACAAAGTTCGTTCAGATCTCATTTTAAAGCGCATGAAAATTTACATTATTTACAGTCGGCTGCAAAATTATTCGAGCACTAGCCAATAATTCCTATATTTAAAAAGTACACTTAAGACTGTTTTGCTAAGTAAATCCTTGTCGAATCATGTTCTTAGACTGATTAAGAACATGACTCGACAAGGATATATTTAACAAAGCTGTATTAAGTGTACTTTTTTTTGGCAAGGATTATTGCTAGTGCTCGAATAATTTTGCAGCCGACTGTAGATACGAAGTACTACTTAGATATACTATTTAGATACAATTCATAATTATTCGAATAAGTTTCAGAGATTCGTGTTAGAGGAAATCCTCTATTTATTTATTTATTTATTTTTTATTTATTTATTAAGAGATTTAAATATTTTATGAATATAGCTACAATATTCAAAAGTAGGGTTGAAGGGCTAGTTTCAATACTGAAAACATCGTGAGTTTACATCTCACAAAATTCGTTCAAATCTCTTTTTAAAGAGTATAAAATTTTATATTATTTAGATAAAAAGTACTGTTTAGGTATACTAAATAGTCACAAAGCATACTTTTTTGATAAAAATGGCGTAATTGCAAGCGCAATGCCAAAGGGAAGTTAGAACCGAATATTATCACTACTTTCTCGTTGGTGCTGCTGCAGTTTACGTTCAGGTTGGTTGGCTGGTAATTTTTCTTTTTTCGTAATTCGTTGTGGGCGGTGGCCAGCGAACGCTGCTGTGTTAGATATTGTAATAAAGGGGTTGTCACTTTAAATGTATTAAAAAAAATTTATAATATAAAAAAAGACCGAATATAGTGGAAAACAAGGAAACAATTTATTACTGTTACAAAAATCAAAATAAACCCAATACATAAAAAAAAAAAAAGAAAGAAAGAACAAAATATATAATTAAAGAAGGAAATTCAGAGCTAGAAGATGATGTAAACCAAATTAAATTCCTAATTGTATTATTCCCAAATCACAAATGGATCATTTTTAAGGAAATTCGTCATTTATAGGAAAAAAGAAATGTGTACTCTTTCTCAAACAATGCAAAATTAATTGTCTAAATACACTGTAAGCACTTCAAAAGAATACACAGTGAATTAACCCTTTGTATCCCACCGGGACTTTAAAGTTCCATCAAAAATATTCCTCAATATAACCTAAATTTACTGCAGGATTTCATTGGGACTATAGTTTAAGCTTTAGTCCCTACAATTTAAGCTTTCCCTATAGTTAAGCTATAGTTTAAGCTAAATTTAATACTTTATCGACCGCTGACGTAGATTCACGTCATTTGAAAATCTGTAACTCCACTAGTGGGCGTTTCTTTCGCAATTTCTATGCTATTTATTTCTTAAATATATAACCAATATTTGCATTTTTACGATGAAATATACTACGGATACGATACAAATACTTTGATAAGAAAGAATATAATTATAATGTATATCCATTTCTAATATAAATGTGAATGCAGAAAATTTTGTTCTGAAATATTGTAACACAGGAGAATAACGCCCACAGGCGGACCTTACTGTCAAAAATTGAAAATTATACGGTCGCGAAAGTGTTAATATGAGATGACTCTCATGCATAAGGAAATATAATAAAAAAGTTTAAAACTATTTTTCCAAAAACAAAATAATTTGGGATATAAAGCGTTAAATAGTAATTCTACCAAAATGAAAAAAAAAAAAAAAAAAAAAAAAAAAAAAAAGTTATTAAGAGAGTTAAAATACCGGGTGATCCAAAAGTCAGGACAAACTTTAAAAATGAATAATTCGAAAACGAATCAAGAAGAAGCCGGGTTTTGTGTGGCAAAGAAAAAAAACCAACAGATGGCGCTGTCGTATTTCTGATGTAGGATTATGCAAAGCAACAAACGATATAAAAAGGGAACAACTACAGCAGGTAATGATAGTCGAAGCTTATATATGCATCGAAATATCCCATTCTCACTCGCTACTTTAATCACGCATGGCCTCCAAGATCTCCCGATCTGACACCCTGTGACTTTTGGCTGTAGGGATTCTTGGAAGTCAAAAGTGTACCGCGACCAACCGGCATCACTAGCAGCACTGAAAGATGCCATCAGTCAAAATGTGTCTGCCATAACGCAAGAAATGCTACTAAATGCTGTGAACGATGTGGTGAATCATCTCACAGCTGTACTTCTGAATGATGGACATTGAACAGTTACTGTAGTAGTACTAATTAACTGAAATTAAGCTGACTTGTAAGTTGTCAACATTTTTTTTCATTTGTAAATCATCTTTTGGTGAAATAAAACACTATAGCGCCATCTGCGGGTCGCCAACAGAACTAATTTTTTTTCTTTGCCACACAAAACTCGGTTTCTTTTTCATCCGTTTGGTGCAAACCGTATCTTTGTATCTTGATTCGTTTTCGAATTATTCATTTTTAAAGTTTGTCCTGACTTTTGGATCACCCTGTACTTTACCTTGATTGGAGAAAAACAAAATAAATTACTACAAACAAAAGTTAATATACAATTTAATAATAACAAAATAATAATAATAATAATAATAACTCATAGAAGCCACCACAAAGCAGAAAATTCCATGATAGCCCACAACCCCATGTATATAATATGCACGAAAAGCATCGATACAAAAGTGTGATACAGTGTGTACTTACATACACCTTTTTGTTATTTATGCGCCTGATGCATGACTTAATACATCTTTTCTTTATTTATGAGGTTATTTTCATAAGTACATTTCATAAATACGTACTAAATGTAGTAACTTGGGCATTCCATTCTCCTTATCCCCTGGCTTGATAGTCATGTGTTATATGCACACACATATATAGAAATTGACTTTTCTGGAAGTGTCAACAAATCAATGTTTTGTAGATCAGCACCAGAACGTCTCGAGGGGGCTTACATGGGGAAGGGATGACAGAAAACTCACCAATTCCCTACTTTCAGTAGCGATGCATTTATTTCCAAGCGATAATCTAAAGTGCATTAAGGATAAACCGGATTAGATGAAAGAAGTTAAGGTTGTGGGGAAGGAAAAAGGGGAAAATCCCATTGCTTTTTTTTTTTTTTTTCAAAGAGAAAGCTGGGGGCAAGATAAAGTACCGAACAGAACCAGATTAAAATAAATGATCGTAGCTGAATGAAACAGTTCGATGTTTGGACAGTGGATGTGACCCGAAAACCGAATGAGTTATTGATGGAGGCATTACTTTGTTGATGGTTCTATCCATTCAGCTCTCGGTGACGAAATTTCGACTTTTATGACCAATTTATTGCCTATAAGATAAAAGAGTTAAATTCTGGATTATTTCACGTACGTGAATATTCCTAGAATTGTTGAAATTCGACGAGGAAGGGGGAGGGGAGAACTTGCAAGGCAGGAAAATTATTTTGTAGATAAGAAATACATGTTTATCATTACATACACTATTTATATGACATACATTAATTTTATGCACACAAAAATATGCTTACAATATGTCAAATACATACTAAAAAGGAGATTTTGAACAGTATAACAAAAACTGGGGGAAAAAACTTCACGTCTCGAACGATAAAGAGAAAAATTGAACAACAGACGCTTTTTTGGTAGCATTTAGCGTACCGTCTTCAGTGCATAAAGGCATAAGAGGGAAATGTTTTATATTTGGGAAAGGAATCGATAAAACTATACATTGATCAAACTAAACTCTGTCTTAATTCTGCCTCAAAGAACATATCAGTTATATTCGTAAACCAGAAACCAACAAATTGACCATTTGGAGGCTTTGTTCGGAGAAAAAGCATATTTTTAAATTTGATCCAGCTAAAATAAATTACCGACCCATATCTACACACGAACTCGATTTCCTTGAATCTTTTTACACCTGTAAAAGTCTTAAAAATATTATATAGATTTTAAAACTTTTTTACACACCATAAATTTTAAGCCAGCACCATCTATATATTGATTGTACACCAGTTTTGAATTTAGTTTTGGTGCTAAAAAATATTGTCCATTGTAATTTCGTTGTACACAAAATGTGTGATTGTTGGAAATTCTAAATTCAGTCCACATTTGCTTAATTTCTTCTACATTTGTTCACAACTAGCGTTTCTCAATTTCCTATTGGTCAATCCCTCATATTTCATGTAATTCTATAGGTCGACCAAAATCCGATTCCTTTCCAATATATAGAAGCACTTCTCTATCATTTCTTTATGCACTGAAGGCGGTAGGCTAAATGCTAGAGAAAAAGTTCAAGTTTTCTTTTTGGTGTTCAAAATGTTGAAAATTTTTTCCTGGTTTTATGTTAAACACATGTTTATCATTATTTATTTGTTAATTTTATTTCTATTATTATTTTAGCTATGAACTTCATTGAGTTACATCTTCAAAATTTTTAAAAATCCCGTCAGCCAAAAAATGCAATCTGAATAATAATTTCTTTAACTTAACAAAATGTTTTCGACTTAAAGAAAAATATGCTAAATTTTGGATTATTTCATTCATTTAAATATTTCTGGAATTGCAAATTTGACAGAAAAAAAATTTTTTTTTTGGCAGAAAAGATTTTTGTAAGTTTTATGGATAAGCTATTTTTTTTTTTCTTCTTTAATTTCAGACTAATTTACGTTAAATTACCAATTTCACATTCTCCGAAAGCCCACTTTAATTGAAAAATAAATCTAAATATTAATTTTATTAATCTAATAAAATATCTCCGGCAAAGATAAAGGTGTTACCATTCAGATTATTTCAAATATGTTAAAATTTCTGGAATTGTTGAAAATGGGACGGATAAAAGAAAACTTTTTCTTAAATTCAGGAGAATGCCATTCTTGAATACCATTTAATTGTTGAAAATGTGACGGAAAAAAAAAAAAAAAACTTTTTTGTAAATTCAGAACAATGCCATTTTTAACAGTTCACGACAAAAATGAAAAGTGCTTATGATGACTTCGCTTTGCCTGTCTGTCCGCGCTCTAACTTCCGCAAATGTTAATAGAATTTCTTGAAACAGACATATGTTTTTTAAGTTCACTATCGGATGTTCTCGATTGAAAATACAGTAAATACCACTACTGGTTTGTGTACAAGGACACCCAAAAGTATTCCAAAGCATTGCGTTTTATGAGACGTATTTCTATAAACCAAATTTTAATAACTTACTTTGCACAAATCTTAACGAAATTGAAATAAGTTATTCTTATGCACAAAAAAAAAATGATTTTTTTGGCATGTAATATAATTAGAGTTAAGATGCAGGGTAGCATAAAAACTTTTAGACATACTAAGACTATATAAGGAAATAGCTGGAATTGCATTTTCACTTTTATTAAACATTTTAAAACTTTTTTTAGAAGTGAACAATGTTTAAAAATGAATATCATTGGAATTAGTCGATCTGTCTGTCTGACTGTCCGTCTGTCTAGCTGTTCATCTGCCCACCTCCAGCGCTCGTAAATATTTTCAGAAGTTCTTCAAAATGACATATCTTACGCAAATTCAATATGGAATGCTCTCTATTTCAAATGGCATTAATAGGCCTTATACAACTGGTTTTTGTACAAGGAAACCGCAAAGAATACCAATGCAATCTGTTTTATATGAGGCATTTTAATAAATCACATTTAACACGTTAGTAGTCGCTAGTTTGTCGATTTGCCGCCCATCCTTCAGTGTTGCCAGATTTTTTTATTCAATAGCCACCAAAAATTTTTTAAAGTGGCATTTGATATACAGAAAACGCGAATAAAAGCGAAGAAACGTCGATCACATCACTTCTTAAAATTATTGGTGGCAGTTAAATAAAAAGTGCGCAATCTGTAATAGGTGGCTCTGTCTATAGCGACTACTAATGGGTTAAATAACTTTTTTATCGCAAAAAATCATAATGAAATTGACATTTACTATTAATATGCTAAAATAATGTTTTATATAGAATATGATATACTTAGTGTTCAGATTTACAGGACTACATTAAAATATTCATTAAGGGCTACAATTGGAAATTGCTGGAACTGCATTTTCGTTTGTGTTAGTGGAAAATACAATTCAAATATTAACTTCTTTCGATTTAAAAGTTCGTTTTTAGATTATGTTACATGCATAAATATTTTCCTGTGCTCATTATAAATTTAGCCAGGAAAAGGAGAGCATTCTAAACAGGAAATTTTTTCATTCAAAGAAATGTAGTTTTTCTTTCCTTAGTTTTACATCAGATTTTGCAAGGCAAAACAAAGCAAAATAATTGCCTTATCGTAAACGGAATTAAATTGCAACACAGCAGCGCCACTTGTCGGTTGATATGCACCCAAGTTAAAACAGCATAGTTTTACATAATCCCCATATCATATATCATGTTTGAGGCATTTATGCGCTACAAAAGTTGAGATATAAACTTGACTTAAATGGGGTGAATCCCAACATAGCAGCACCACCTATTGAGTAATGTATTCCAACAGCTAACCAGCCCCAGTTAATAATCAAGGTCTAACCAATTATCAATCCTACTTAATTTCCGGCCATTGGTTCATGAGATACTATAATATTTCCCTAAGAAACATATCGTATCTCCAGCTGCACATCTTCTCCGAAAAGCATCCCCAGGATATCTTCTGGATAAAGGGGAAAATCCTGTGGACCTCCTCAGGATGTTCTGTGGATAAGTGTGTTACTAGGGATACACACAGATAAATAGTCATTTTCTGAATATGAGCTATGAGCGAATCATGTTTAGGACATCTCAACACGTATAAATTCATCGAAAACCGGAAGTCAGAAATACTCACTAATCCAATACATTCTTCTATATCATTTTATATGACAGCACCACCTACCGATTAACATGAACAAAAATTTAATCAATATAATCAATATTCATTTGTGTTTAAGAAATCTTAAAACATATAAATTCATCGAAAACCGGAAATTGAAAACTTTTCCGAATCTTATACTTTCTTCATATATATGTAGAAGATATAGTAATAAATCCACTTGTTTAAAAATAAGTACTCAATTTCAGTTAGTTGAATTGCATTATGTTTTAGCTAAAAAATATTTCTTCGAATGTGAGCTGACGCAGTGCCCGCAGCAGTCCTATATTTCTACGTGCATTTTATTATTTTCCCACCATTTTAATCAATCAGTATACTTTTACCTATTGCTTTAGCTTTAAATCTTGACAGAAAATGTATTAAAAAAAATACTGGTATTGAAAGACCAGTATTTGATTCTCAGAATTCATTTCTTTGTTATTCTACATCACGTGATTTAGCAGACGACACTGGGAAGAGCCCATTGCCAGATTTAACAACTTTCTTCTTTAGGAATTTTTTAATACAAAAGAATATGTGTATAACATGAAAGAGTTCATAAAAAATAAAAGTATTTTAAATTACCTTCTTGACATGATAAGATAATAATAGAGAATTTGCTCGCTTTCTGACTTTATTCTTATGTAATAGAATATGAAAAGGTAAGAAAATAAATACAAACATTTTCTTTATTTGAAATCTAATTACTAATTTATAACAATTTTAACATTGCACTATTTACTCTACCGAGAAAACGCAGTATAAAATATCGTGACGTCACTCTTTATGAGAACAAACAGGAGTAATCGTTGTTTACATTCGATTTTGTGCATTGCTTTGCTTCTTGAATCAGTGAAATAGGTTTTGTATTTTATAATAATGACGGATATTAAAAAATCATAGTATAAATATTGTATTGTACCACTCTGCACTAATACAACGGCTAAATACTTCTCAAAAGCTATTCTTTTTTAGCATTCCACAGGATCCTATTAAACGAAAACATTGGACAATCGTCATGAAAAGAAAACAATTGAAAATAATGATAAGGAAAAATGATGATAATGGTATTAAATGATTATAAAATGAAAAAGAAATGCTCAGAAATCACATAAATGATTGATAATTACGAAAGTGAAAAGGAATTGCTGCTTGCTAACTAGGCTAACAAAATGTAAACATTGAAGCATTCATGAAGTGTGACGTCAGGCAACGTTTTGAAGTCACGTGATTTTTGGTTAATTTTAAAGTTATTTTTGAAATTAATGAGAACTTTTTTTGCATTTTTAATAAACTTTTTGAAATTTATGAGCCTAAAACTACCAGAAAAGTAAGATTTTGTTCAAATCCCCTATGTATGCAAATTGTCCATTATTGTATTCTGCAAATTTGACTAATCATACCTTTCGAATGATACCACTTTAAACCCTCTACTCCCATAATTAATGTGTTAAAAGTGTACCACAAATTTTAGGTTTGCTAATTAATATATAGATTATGCGAAATAAAATTTAATAATAATCTTATTGCAGTGTCATAACATAGAAAAATTTGTATTGAATAAAGAAGAATTTTAAAAAAATTAACCAAAAACTATGCAACGCGTAAGCACACAACAATTATTTCGTATGAAAATAATTGAGTGTGATCTTACATAATATTTAAAAACAAACTAGCACTACATTGACATGTAGAAACAATACAAGGGGGAAATTTAAAAATTCCACTAGAATTCAGGTAATTTAAATGAAATTTTAAAGAGTAAGAACGAAAGGAAAAAATAAATTAAAATTTGTAAGCAATATAAAAAAGAAATTTTTAAAAATCGCAAAAAATCTTGTTTTTCACTAGCTCGCAATATTTGCCCGTGTTTTTATAAAAAACAGTGAGAAATTTTCATCAAGAATGTTTGATAAATTATTATTTATTTACTTTCTACTGATAAGTAGAAAAAATTTAGAAAAATTCAATCAGGCAACAAAATTTATTTCAGAAAAAAACCTTTTCCTATGATTTTAAAGTTAACATTTTTGAGCATAAAAAAAATCTATTAAGGAATTATCTAATCTCATATGATAAAAGTACAGTCGGTAACAAAATTGTCCGAACACTAGCAAAAATTCTTATGTAAAAAAAGTACACTTCATACAGTTTTGTTAAATAAATCCTTGTCGAATCCTGTTCTTAGTCAGTGTAAGGACAGGATTTGATAAGGATTTATTTAACAAAACCGTATGAAATGTACTTTTTTTACATAGGAATTTTTGCTAGTGTTCGGACACTTTTGTTACCGACTGTATCTAAAAATTTTACTATAACATATTGGTGTCATATTACCCCTAATTGTTGAAATTTGCCAATATATCATCTAATTAAGTTTTATTAAGCGGATAGTTTTTTTACTTTAAACTTTCTCGGTATTTCAACTTTTCCCTCATAACTTTAACAGTAATGAAAACTTTCTAACAAAATTCAAAACTGTTCTTTTTATGTTTTACCCTTTCATTCGCAACGAAAATGTTTGTACAGTCGGTAACAAAAGTGTCCGAACACTAGCAAAAATTCTTATGCAAAAAAAGTACACTTCATACGGTTTTGTTAAATAAATCCATGTCGAATCCTGTTCTTACACTGACTAAGAACAGGATTCGATAAGGATTTATATAACAAAACCGTATGAAGTGTATTTTTTTTACATAGGAATTTTTGCTAGTGTTCGGACACTTTTGTTACCGACTGTACTACATCACCGTAACATAAAACAGACTCTTTCTAGTACAATACAACTTGGTTGTTTTGTTACATTTAATATTATAGCTGATCTCCAAAAGTTTGATTTAAAGAGAGAAATAAGAACTTAAATTTGAATAGAAAATGTCTGGTTTTCTTATCAGATACCTATTGAGCTCCCCTATGCGCCTAATAACAATTTATGTGAAATACTCCGTAATTTGTTAGTTTTACTCTTATAAATGTTTAATAATGATAAAAGCAAGAGTTTCATGTTTTGTTATGTGCTCCTGCCGATGCCAGAATGTAATATCTCGCTTAAATATATCAGTTTTTGCATTAGTGTGCTAATTTATAACTAAGGTTATATTAAAAGTTACTAAATAAATGTATTTTTTACCATTTCTAATTATTTTCCTATGTTAATATAAATAGTCTTTAAACAAATAAAAGTTATTAAGTTTACGCACACTGTAAAAAAAATCCCGTAAGACTACGGGGAAAGCCCGGCAGCAGAGATTCCAGAAAAAGCCCGTAAAAAACATTGGTTTTACGGGCAAAATGTTTTTTTACAGGCATGTAACATAATTTAAGGTTATTATATACTTAATTTACGGTCTAAGCGTTTCTTTTTACGGGCTTTGTCTGGAATCTCTGCTGCCAGGCTTTCCCCGTAATCTTACGGTTTTTTTTTTTTTTTTTTTTACAGTGTATATTGATATTATTAACTTTTAAATATATTTTGCCTTCCATATTGCTTCATTTCCATATGTGGTTCCTTTTCATTAATTCGCGTCTTCCTTCCTGGTGTTTCATCATTGTAATTATGAATTATATTTATATAATTCGTTAATTCGCGTCTTCTTTGCTGGTATTTGATCATTACGATAGTGAATTATTACATATACAGGGTGATGTGCTACCCGTGCGACGAACTTAAATAGATGTAGAGGATACGAAAACGATTCAGAATCACATAGCAAAACAGGGTCGTAAATGCAGTCATAATGAGGTAGGGGGTATAATTATTAGTAAACTCATAACTTGTAAGGTTTTGGCCTTAAAATGTCATTTCGTGATCCCAATTTTGCTAATGGCTGTTGATAGTTTTCATTTGAGAACACTTAACCCCTTAACTCTCGTGTCATGAAAACGACAGGATTTGGCCCCGCCCCCTGTTTCTTTCTTCCTTTTTTTTTTTTTCCTTGATATTTTAAACACTGTAAAAAAATGTTGTAATTTTTCCTGCACTTTCTGTTGTGTATTTTCAAGCATTTACGCTGTATTAATAAATTCAAGCACTAAATGTTGTTAAAATCGACTTCCTGTGGACTTTAGACCAGAACATCTGCGCTGAAACATAACATCTGTGTCTTTGAACTTAGATGCAGATGAACGATGAATGAACGAGAAGAAGATCATGGAATAAGCAATGTCCGTCCTCGTCCATGAAAAAGGTTAGCTAGTAATTTTTTTATTAATATTTTGTAGAAATTAATAGTATTTTTATGTTTGCGGGACGCAAACGAAAAATCGCCAATTCAATATTATCGCACCAATTCAATATTATCGCCAATTTATATTACTGCTATTTATATTATTATTGCTATTTATATTCGAAACGCATATTGCATTCTTTGCAAATAAACCTTTTTCTTGAAAAAAAAAAAAAAAAAAAAAAAAAAAAAAATAGACTGCATCTTCTTCAGTTGTGGGCAAATCGCAAATTTTCATCATTTTTGTAAAACAAAAATTAAGGTAGAAGAAAGAATGTTAATATATTTTACTTAGAAAACGAAAATGTTCTAATAAGTTCTAATCTTCTAAAATGTTCTGATGTTAATAATTGGCGATTTTTCGTTTGCGAATTTCGAAAAGTACCTGATTAATTAATATTTCGTTAAAACGCTTTAGTTGTAAACATATTGCAGCATGCTAGCTAAATCACCTAAGCTAAATCGTGTGCCAATATCCTAGCACTATATTTCAGTGCTGTAAGTAATGCTCGAATCTGTTGATGACTCCAGTCACTTTTGTTTTAACGATTTACAATTAATTTTTAGAAATCCAATTTTTTTAAATCATTCAGTATAGTCTTTTTAAAGTTTTTTCATAAAATTACATTTCTCAAGTTATATGTTGGCGAAGCATTTTTTTTATATCAAAAGATTTATATTAACGTGTATAAACTTGCACTCATAATTCAGCAAAAAATATTCATTATTTATCATAATATATTCAATATGTTCATGAATACACATTAATTTTTTAAAAGAAGATTTTCTTAACTTGAAGTCTTGATAATTTATATAAGTATAAAAACATATTCTTTGAGATATTATTTAACTCTCTCTCTCTCTCTCTCTCTTTTTTTTTTTTTTTTTAATTGCTAACAGCAAAATATGTTTGCATGACAGTATGATGCACATACTTTATTTTAAAAATTAAAATAGGTATACTTCCGGGACAGAATAAGAACAAAAATTGGGATCGCTTTAAGGCCCCTTGTCATATTCAATTTCATGTTACACTTAATTTGTGCAAAGATCCTTAGAGCTTATTTTGAAAGTTTTATTTGATTATTTAAAACGAAAATCTAATTTTACATTCTATATTTTGTTTCATTTTAAGTATTTTAATCCCGATTTAAATAGAGGTAGAAATATAACAAATTTTAAATAAATAATTTAAATTAGGATGAAAATTCTTTTGTTTCAGTATAGCTTATATATATATATCCATAAGGAAACATTAGCATCTTTCAGTGTAGTACAGATTATAAACTAAACGTGAACAGAAATGATAAATTCTCTTCTCGCTGACGTAGATAAATAAATACGGGATGAAATTCCCTTCAAAGACATTGAGATTGACCATCATACCACAAATGCGGTTTTTATCTACTGTAGATATTGAAAGCTTGCTTTTTATTTTTTCCCCTGCCTCGCAAGCAAATAGCGAATTGCTAGAAATTTATAACTATCTATAACAAATTATAATGCGCGTGTTTTGTGTTTAGGAGACAGATATGTATAAACTTGGCATTACAGAATTTTACATTTTTAATTTTGTTAACGTTTTAAGAATAAAAATAATAAAATAATAAAAAATATAATCCTAACCTTTTTCCATTTCTTCTTTTTCTTCTTTTATTTCCTTGTTTATTTATTTTTTATTTTTACGCAATAATAACATTATACACATAGGGGAAAAAAAAGCATTTTTTTGTTCCAAGCATTAGTTAAAAATATGGCATTTTTAGCAGTCATAGCTGCAATTAAATATAAAATTATAATTGAATATCAACCCTTCAAAATCATTTACAATTTCTGCAATCGCTTTTAAGAATATAGAGGATTTTAGCAGACACAAAGAAATCCACTCCCCTCCCCACTTTTTCTTCCTAAATACTTTAATGCACTTTTATTAAAGGGAAAAAAAAAAGAGGTATTTTTAGTTTATGAATAAGAAATACATGCGTATTTCTTGTCTTTACGAATGAAAAGGACTTTTTTTTTTTTTTTTGTTTTTTTTTTTTAAGCGTGTCAAAAAGTAGTGAATTCAGGTTTCATAATGGCCTTAGTGTGACCTATGCATTAAAAAAAAAAAAAATCCGTGTTTGTTTGTGGACCAATTTAAACAATTCGGTAATAATGTGAGAATTGAAGCTGTTTGTCTGACCTTGGGTTCAAGGTTCGAGAGAAGTGCACTCCATAGCAGTTTTTCTGTGAGTTTTGGAGAAAACCACAGAAAGTTCCGTACGACTGTGCCATTGGACATGACCTAGGTTTCAACCTGGCAGCCCAGTCTAAACAATTTTACAGCAGATTCGTTAAATTATGATTACCTAGAAATTAACTATATTTTTTTCTCTTTTTTATTCAGTAACTCCTACATTTGTTGCTTCCGTCAATTATAGTCAATTCTGTGTAAATTTGTGATATTTAAAATGAAAACTTTCAAGCGTTATGTTTACAGTCAAACTTTAATTTTACATTTAGAAATTTGTGAAATCCGTCTTTCAACTTTCAAAGTATTCCTATTTCGCTTAAGCAAGTACCTTTCACTCATGTCTTATATTATATGGGAAATCTATCTATTAGTGTATTAATTGTGAAAACAATTATTCATTTTTGAGAATTTAAGCATTATCAAGGGTAACATTCAGCACCTTTTTTTCTACTACTATTTCAATTGCGAAAACTTTTATTATATTTTTACTTTGTTTTTTCCGACTAACTAAATATAGTGTGGGTGATTAAATTATTAGATTTCTTTCTTTCTTTCATTATTTTATTTAACACTTTTTTCGATTATTAAAAAAAAAAAAAAAAAAAAAAAAAAAAAAAACTAGACGGAATGTCCTGAAACCTCATGATGCAAAGAACATTTAAAAACCCATCGTTTCCACTATCGATTTTGACCAGCGTGCGCAATTAGCGCCCCAACCACAAATTCAAGAATATCAAAAATACTTTGGATCACCCTGTATCATGAAAAGCTACAAGTCAGCTACAACTGACTTGTAACTTTAATACAATATTGCACATACTACATACAATATTTGTACGGGATTTGTGCAATTATACAGGCAGATTTTTTTTTTTTTTTTTTTTTTTCAAGAATAACTATTTTTTTTTTTTTTTTTACAAATGCTTTGCTTATAACTAGATTATTTCCAAAAAATTTTATAAAAATTGCTGAAAATTTGCCAAACATTAGAGAAACATATTCTGAAACGTAAATATCATAAGCGTAATATTCGTTGAGAAATGAATATTTTAATAAGTATTATTTTACTGTGCATGCGTGAAAGATAGAAAATTTTTTATTGTATAGTTAGAAAGCTAGATACATTGAGCAACTTTTGTATAAGATTCAGTTGAATAGAGTAAAAATAATCAGGTTGTCGGCAAAAGAACGACCCAGATTTAAAATGCGCTTTACACATACCACGCATTTAATTTGAAAGTCCAATTATTTTAATCACATTGCTAAAGTTCTTTTTTGTGAAAAACCCCTTATGAACTCACAAATAATAATAATAATAAAAATAATAATAATAACGTTACAAGCCTATAAGAGGTTTTCCACACACACACACACACACACAAAAGAAAAAAAAAAATCGCAACGTGGTTAAAGTAATTGGATCTTCAAATTAAATACGCGATATATGAAAAACCCTTCATGAAATTTTACCTCTGAAAAATACATAAAATCTAGCTCATTCTTTTGCCGACAACTTGCTTAATTTTTAATCCATTCAAATGATCTTTTGATAAAAGTTGCTCAATATATCGAGCTTCTTTCAACGTATGTAGTAAAAATTTTTCTATCTTTCGAGCTTGCGCAATAAAATCATATTTTCTAAAAATGCTCATACCTCAGCGAGTATTACACGTGTGGATTGGATTTCATGTTTCATAATAATGTTTTGTCAATTTTTCTATAAGTTTTTATGGAAATCCGTTCTAATTAAAAGCAAAAGACTTGCCAAAAAAAAAAAAAAAAAAATTAGTAAATTTTTTTTTTTTTTTTTTTTTTTTTTTTGGGGGGGGGGGGGGGGAAAGTTATATCCGCCTAAAAATATGCGCAATTTCCGCACCAAAACATACATATTGTACATAGTATGTGCAATAATGTGTTAAAATTAAAAATCATTTGTAGTTTTTTATGGTACAGAGTGAATCAAAGTATTTCGCTCTTCTTCAGTATGTGATTGATCCCCTAATTCCCCCTCTCGAACAAATCGATTGTGGAAACAATGAACTTTTAAATGTTCTTTGCATATATGAAGTTTCAGATCTCTACGTCAGGTTTTTTTTTTTTTTTTTTTTTTTAAATCGAGAAAATGTAAAATAATAATAATAATAATAATAATAATATAATTTAATCACCCACTGTAGTGATTATTTTTAGAAAATATTTCATCTTTTTTGTATTTAGGTTCATACTACCAACAACGAATAAACAGAATCGAGGTTCTCTTACTGTTAATCTCTTTAACTTAAAAAATATTCGCGATTTCATTGAAGGAACGCATTTTTGTTCTAAAGCTGAAAAACATCTCATTCTCAGAGTGTATTGCTACTAATGATTTTCCATTCAAAAACGTGCGAAAGTTTGAAAAACATGCAAACAATTTTATTGATTAACAGCAAAACAACAGCCTATATTAGCAATTAAACGTAAATTTCGAGAAAGAAGAATAAAATTTCATTATGAAGTTGAAAAGTTGACGCATATTTTGCGAAATACCTTTGAAGAACTGTAAAAATTATCAATTACGCAAAGAAGCAATTGCACATTTCGGTACTTATTTGCGTGTTTAAACATAAATTTTAGCGACGAAACGATTAAATTTTTTAACACTAAGTTGCCAATTTATCGCGTATTTCGGTAATTAGCTTTGAAAAAAGGGTGAACTTTATCTTTTGGCGGAAACTTATTTTGGAATTATTTGCATTATTAACTTACGTAGAATCTGAAAACCCCTTTATTAAATTTTAACTCTGAAAAATATTTAAAATCTACCTCGTTCTTTTTCCGATAATTTGCTTACTTTTTACTGTATTCTTATGAAATTTTGACTAAGTTGTGCAATATATGTAGCTTTTAAAACTCATATCTTAGCGAATATTACACGTGTCAATTTTATGTTTCAAAATAATGTTTCTTTAAAAATTTGTCATTTTTTCTGCAACTTTTGTAAAATTTTGTAGAAATCCATTCTTGTTATTAAGTTTTTGGCAAGTTTTTTATTTATAATTTTTGAAAATAAAAAATTATACCTGTCTAAATAATTGTGCTATTCCCACAAAAAAAAAAAAAAAAAAAGAAATACTTAAAAATATTGAACATGGTAAGTGCATAATAGGCGAGACGTATTAATCCTGGACAACAGGTCTAACAGTCTTACAGTGGTCACAACATACTACTTTTAACTGCAATATAAAACTTAATGATTTTTAGCTTTTAAAAAAAAAAAAAAAAAAAAAAAAAAAAAACAGGATTTTGCATGGGAAAATCTTGCATTTCTTTGGAAAGTGAAACATTCAATGCATAAACAAAAAATAAAATCTTATGCATAAAAATGTGCACCATAATTTTTAAAACTTAGAGAACAGATAAAAAACAGTTATAAAATATAAAAAGATGGAATAAAAATCTATGTGATATTAATTATTAAATAAAAATCGTATAATTAATATATTTAAAAAATGAAAGAAAAGAAAACAATGTGTTAAAGTTACAAGCCATTCGTAGCTTTTTAATGATACACGGTGATCAAAAGTATTTCTTGCTTTCTTTGATTTGTATTTGATCTCCTGTTTACACTCGTGAATATATCGATAGTGAAAAATATGAAATAATAAATATTCTTAGATATCTGAAGTTTAAGGCCGTTCTGTCCAGAATTGCTTTTTTTTTTTTTTTTTTTTTTTTTTTGGTGAATCGAAAGAATGCAAAAAGAAAAAGAAAATGATCATTCATTATAGTTTTTAGACTTACTACAGTATATCCCGCGTTTTTTTTTTTTTTTTTTTTTTCTTTTTTTGTCACCCATTTCTATACCATTGATGCACATAGTTTCTTTGGTTGACCAAATTAAGAAACTGCAAGTCACTGTGGTGAAAGATTACCTCAGAACAGAGACGTACAAGTCTTTGAATAAACGTGTACAAATAAATTTGTGAAAATAAATTTCTATTTATTTCTAAGAAAAATTCTGGTTGTTTAAGCATTTAAATAAGAATATCCTGCTAAAATTTACAGGTGGAAGTGTCTGAAAACTTTGTTCGGAAGTAACCTCATGAATCTCTAATTTGTTTTCTTGTTTAAATAATTTATTATATATTTTTTTAGGGTTCTTAAGCACTCTCTTTCTCTTCCCCCCCCCCCCCTTTTTTTCTTGTAGGATACTTCTAACAATAGATTTGTTATCAAATATATTATATTGCTATTAAATTTATATATAACAATTTTTTATATAAAAAAAAAATGCCATACAAAGTTAAGGGTAGAGAAAATAAAGGAAACTATAGGACCACATGAACCCTGTGCTATTTCAGTACTAAATTAGGATATATAAAATATATATATAATTTATTTTAAAGATCTGTCTTTTTTTTTTTTTTTTTTTTTTTTTCTTTTACAGTTGCGTCAATTCAATCCTTGATGCATCATATATCTGTCTTGTATATTTTCCTATACAAATTCACTCTGTAAAAAAATTTATTAAAATTAATATTTAAAAAAATTATATTTCATGATAATGCAGACGATTTCTATATTAGAGAAGAAGTATAACACTAAATATCGAAAAAAGTCAATTTTATCCTCAATGTTATTATTATTATTCTGTTAAAAATGAAAAAATCAATAACTTTATTTTAAATTATCGCAGATCGATGGTTGAACCATTCGTTTTAAAGGTATTGACGAGCTCTTTTGAAAGATACCCATCTTGAAAATTTACTCCCCTCGAGGGAGGGACTTGGCCCCCAAGAGTGGAGGCGAGGCTCCTACATACATTCTTTTTTCCAGTTGAATTATTGCAAATAATTGTCATATTACAAATAATTATTTTAAATTTCATAATGATTATTAAAAAGTAATTATCTTTATGCACATTTATACAAAATTTTGTTCTATACCACCGGGTTTAAAATTTAGAAAAAGCGGGATGGCAACGCAACCTGTTGGATAATTTTTACCAAAAGTTGATAATCACTAACTTATGTCAAGGTGTAACTACATACCAATTTGTATGAATTTCCGTGCAGTAATTCCTGAGATACAATTGCCACAATATTTTATCACACACACACACGCACACACACACACACACACAGACATACATTTTCTAAAAATGGTCAAATCGTGTTCTACAGCTCACAAAACGTGTAAATTCATCAAAAACCCGAGGATGAAAATTTTTACGAATCCAATACTTTCTTCTATTGAATATAAAAGAAAGTAAAGCTGCATTTTTATAATGGTTATCTCACATATCAAGTTTTGTACAGTTATATGACATATAAGTTGAGATCTAGCCATCCCGTTATCGATGAAATTTGCAGTATAGCAGCGCCACCTATTGGCCGACAAGCATTCAAACTGAATCAGCACAATATGTCTCATAATCACCTTCTCACATATTAAGTTTTGTTTGATGATACGCAGTAGAACCTGAGATACAGTTTTCCTTGTAATTGTGGAAATCGCTGTGTAGCAGCGCCACCTGTTGAGAAATTTACACCAGAAGTTGACAAGCGCTAATATATGTTAAAGCACACCAACATACAAATTTATATGCAATTCTGTGCAGTAGTTCCTGAGATATTGTCTTTCTTTAAATTTCGGAAATCGCTGTATAGCAACGCCACTTGTCGGCTGATAGGCATTCAAACTGAATCAGCGAAATATCTCATATTGGTCTTCTCACATATCAATTTGTATTGGATTATACGCAATGAAACCTGAGATATAGCCACCCTGAAAATGCAGAAATCGCTGTATAGCAGCGCCACCTGTCGAGCGCTTGACACCAAATATTGATAGGCACTAATTTAGATCAAGGTGCATCTACAGATGAATTTAAATGCAAGTCTGAACAGCAGTTCCAAAGATACAGCTGCCACAAAATTTTTGTCACACCCACACAGACGGACAGACAGACGTTTTCTAAAAATGGTCAAATCATGGTCTAGACCTCTCAAAACTTGTAAATCCGTCGAAAATTGGAAGTCAAAAATTTTTACGAATCCAATACTTTTTTCGATTGAATATAGAAGAAAGTAAAAAAGGAAAAAAAAAAAAAAAAAAAAAAAAAACTTAAAATGTAATTACTGATTGAATTGAGTTAAAAATTAAAAAATCTAAAAAAATTGTTTAATAACAATGTTTAAACATTTATGTGAGTTGTGAACTTCTAGATTGCAAAAATGTACTTCAAATTCAGTGTTACTAGTTCGTTGTTTAATGCTTATATTCTGAAAAGAAAAAAAAAAAAAAAAAAAAGAAATGTATCGTTATTTATTGCTTTTGTTCGACGTGAATGTTTATAATACTTGGGACATCTGGTTTCCTACAATCACTTTCAGTTCACACGATCAGTAAATTATCTTTCTACAGTTGAAATTTTCGCGCTTTCTTATTGTTTATTTGCTCTAGATAAGACGTTAAAGAATATTATTATTCTGCCTTTATGGGATCCGTTTCCTAAAGGTGTTTATTTTACATTACTTACTTTCTTCTGTATTCAATTGAAGAAAGTATTGGAATCGTAAAAATTTTCAGCTTAACATTTTTTGATGGATTTACACGTTTTGCGGAGTCCAGAACACAATTTGACTAGATATTTTAAAAAATATGTGTCTGTCTGTGTGTGTGCGTGAAAAAAAATAATGTTGTGGCAACTGTATCTCAGTGCAGATAACTGCATATAAATTTATATGCTGATGCACCTTGACCTAAATTAGTGCCTATCAACTTTTGGTGTCAATTTCTCAACAAATGGCGCTGCTGGACCGCGATTTTCACAATTTCAGGAAAGGCTATGTCTCAGGAACTACTACACGATTTTACATATACATTTAGATGCAGATACACTTGATACACTTTGATATAAGTTAGTGCCTACTAAATTTTGTGTCAATTGCTAAACAAGTGGTGCTGTTATACGTCGACTTTCGCATTTTCAAGGAAGGTTCTGGATTCTCAGGTTCTGCTCTGTATAATCAAACAAAACTTGACATGCATCAGTGTAGCCATTATATGACATTACGCTGATTCAGTTTGGATGCATATCAGCCTATAAGTGGCGCTACTATACTGCAGTTTTCCCTGAGAACGGAATGTGGCTACATCATAACATCTAAGGCATATAACGGTACGAAACCCAATGTATGACGTAACCATTATGAAGACGCATTTTTTAAGACTTTATTAGAATTAAACTAAGACTAAAACTATTTAAGACTTATAGAGAATTAAACTGTCTTTCTCTTCTTATATTTAGTGTTAGTTTTTTATAAAATGAAAATCATTCATTATGGTAGATAATTTAAATAAATAATATTTTTAAGAAAATATTTCTTCTGAGCAAATTCCTATGGGGAAATATAGAAGAAATTTTGAGGTGGTCACAGCATACTAGCTTTAAATGAAATCACAACAAGTATTTCTTCTATATTTGCTGTATATACAAGTATAAATGGAGAAAAATAACGAGGATTGAATTTCATTAAAAGTAGAGGTATATCTATCTATCTATATATATATAAGCTAATGTTGCGCTCACCACAAGACATTCTTCTATATTATCTAATACAGATTCGCTCACCACAGATAATTTATTAAAGCTATTATTTATTAAAATTCCCTACCATAGTGAATGCAGACGATTTTCATCTTAGAGAAAAAATACACTAAAAATACAAAGAAAGACAGTTTTATTCTCTATAAATAATATATTAAAAAATGCGTTTTGACAATGGTTATTGCACTTATCAAATTTTGTACAGTTATACACCAGAGAAGTTGAAATATAGCTTTTCCTTTCTCGGGGAAAATTGCAGTACAGCAGCGCCACCTATTGACCGATATGCATCCAAATTAAATTAGCATAATGTCTGATGATAATGGACTTTTCATACATACATATATATATATATATATATTTAATTACACACAATAGAACCTGAGATATATCTTTCCCTTAAATTATGGAAATCGTTGTATAAAACCGCCACCTATTGAATTATTGGTACCAAAAGTGGATAAACAATAATTTATATCATGGTACATCCACATATAAATTTATGTGCAATTTCGTGTAGTAGTTCCTGAGACATAGAATTGAGGAAATCAGTGTATAGCAGCGCCACATTTTGAGAAATTGACATAAAAAGTTGACAGGGACTAGGTTATGTCAAGGTGCATCTACAAATGTATGTGCAATTCTCTGCAGTAGTTCCTGAGATATGGCAATCCCTTAAATTGCGGAAATCACTGTATAGAAGCTATCTGTCGAGCGATGGGCACCAAAAGTTGACAGGCACTAATTTATGTCACGATGCATTTATTTATAAATTTATATGCAGTTATGTGCAGTAGTTCCAGAGATACAGTCACCACAAAATTTTTGTCACTCACATACAGAGACACAGACTAATTAATATTTTCTAGAAAAAGTCAAATCGTGATTTTTGGACTCTCAAAACGTGCAAATTCATCAAAAACCGGAAGTTACAAATTTTTACGAATCTAATACTTTCTTTTATTGAATATAGAAGAAAGCAAAAAAAATCTTGTAAATTGCGAAATCTTTTCAATTTCCAGAATGTAAATACGAGGTTATACTGTATTTGAATTTATTAATTTATATATTAACAACAGTCGAGAAAGATTTATAATACTTTTCTAATTTTCATACAATTTCTACAAAAGATACATATTAGTTTCGTTGAAGAAAAGAAAACAGATCCAGATACAAATACGGATCTATTTTTCTGGCGGATATCCGCGGATACGAATAGGGAGCTCCGATACATGTCTAGTATATGCAGAATGTTTAAATTAGTTACAGAGTTATAAACATGCCTATAAATTTATGTTTATAATTGTAAAAAATATTTGGAAATGTGCTCTCAAGTCGACCCGACTTGCTAAAAACCAAACCCGACCCGAACCCGAACCCGACCCGCAAGAAAAAAAATTCAGTCAACCCGATCCGGACCCGACCCGCACGAAAAAAATATCAGTCAACCCGACCCGAACCCGACCCGCGGGTCGGATCGGGTTCGGGTAAAATCGGGTTACCCGACTCGATGCAGGACTCTAATCCAACTAGCAGAATCATGTTTTCTTTGCAGGAACAAACAAACGTCCTTTCTCTCTTTTGATATTTCTGTGTTTGATGGCGCGCGGCGCCTACACTGAATGATGCCAGATGGTCGAAAATTATTTCCCCAAACAGGTCTTCAAATTTTCCCAAATCAGGGTTTTTTTTTTTTTTTCGAAAAAAACCCCAGCTTGATTTCTACTAAAAAGGGGGGAAAAAATCAAGCAGATTTTTCTATGATTTAAGCTGAGATTTTTCCGCAAATGAAGGCAATTTTTGAAAAAAAAACCCCAAATAACAATAAAGCTATTGAAAGTTTCTAGTCGTAGGGATAAATCATTACATTGCCATCAATGACAGAAAGTTGAAGAACTCCCCAAATTTGTCCCCAAAAATTTTAGAATTCCCCAAAAATGTCTCCACAAATATTTGGTCCCCAAAATTGTTCTCAGAAGCCTCGAAAATCTCCAAAATGGGGACAAAATCCCCAATCTGGCATCACTGCCTACACTGTAAAAAAAATCAGTATTTTACAACAAAAGGTGCTGGCACCGCGGCTGCCAACACATTTGCTGTAAAATTTACAAGCGGCTGCTTTTTATGGTGCTGTAAAATTTACTGCACTTTGCTGTGAATTTTACAAGATGTTGTTTTTAGTAGTGCTGTAAAATTAACTGCACTTTGCTGTGAATTTTACAAGATGCCGTTTTAAAAAGTGTTGTAAAATTAACTACACTTTGCTGTAAATTTTACAACACTTTTTAAAACAGCATCTTGTAAAATTCACAGCAAAATGCTGTTAATTTTACAGCACCACTAAAAACAGCATCTTGTAAAATTTACAGCAAAGTGCAGTAAATTTTACAGCACCATAAAAAACAGCAGCTTGTAAATTTTACAGCAACTGTGCTGGCAGCCGCGGTGCCAGCACCTTTTGTTGTAAAATACTGAAATTTTTTTTTACAGTGAAGAATTAGAAAGCAATAATCAACATCACATTATTTAAAATATATTTAAAAACGTCAAGTGAATTAAAATGCCTGTCATTCGTATGGTTAATTTAACTCAAATGTGTTGAATGAATTTAGTAAAAAAGAGAACCATTTGGGTCTGTCTTTAAACATTTATAAAAGGGCTAAAAAATCCCCTATCTCGTTAACATTGCACTGCCGAACCTTCATTGCTATGCGATTCCGAATTGTTTTTGTACCCCCTACATCTCCTGTAAGTTTATCGCACCGGTAGCAAATCACCTTGTGGGTGTACACTGTAAATAATAATAATAATAATAATAATCTCATTAGACTAATGTTGTCATTTTCTCTTATTATATCATTCAACTGAGTCCACGAGCTTAAATATTGTCCATTTATAAATCTTATTTTATTTTTTATTTCATTTTGCACGCGCGCTTTTGATTTCCTAATTCAAAATTATTTAAAAAAACTTTTTCGATATTGTCCATTTCGAAACTGATTATTATTAATTTTCTTTCCTTTTTCTTTAAAAAAAAAAAAAGATTTTGATGAAATTCTGGCAAAAGCAGAATTTAGTTTAGTACGGAGGCCTATAAGGTTTTTTTTTTTTTTTTTTTTTTTCCAAACTATAATATCGTTTTTAAATTATTCAATTATATTTTCGATAAATTTTCTATTTCGATAAATGTCCATCTATCGTAAAACTGGTATCGTAAAAATCCGTAGATTGAGACTAATAGTTCTCAGACCTAAAAAAAAAAAAATGTAATATTATACAACAATATTGAGGCAGAAGTGTAGAGAAATATCACAACCACAAAGAGAAATGTTACCAGCTACAGCTGTGTAACCGTAGCATAAATCGTAAGATTACACAGTTACAGCTGGTAACACTTCTCTGCATAGTTGTGGCAAGTAAGGTTGCCTCAACATTGTTGTATAATATAGAAAAAAAATTACAGTCTGTGTATATATGTATATATATATATATATATATATATATATATATATATATAATTCATTAATTCGCGTCTACTTCCTGGTATTTCATCAATGTAATGATGAATTATTATTATTCTTATTATATATGAAATTTAGTTATAATTATTAAGAAAAAGTAGAACAATTTTCCGAACAAACAAATAACAAAATTTACACAACTGCACTGTAAAAAATTTTGTGTAATATTACACAACAATATTGAGGCAGCTTACCATGTAAGGAAATACCACAACCATGAACTTAAATGTTACCAGCTGTACCTGTATAACCGCAGCATATCCTGTAAAGTTACACAGCTACAGCTGGTAACATTTCACTGCATAGTTGTGGCAAGTAGGCTCCCTTAATAATGTTGTGTAATGAGGCGAATTTTTTTACAGTGTGAAAATGTTTTTCAAACAATTTCCCATTATGTCCCCCAATGTAACGGGATAATCTTTTGTAAATTAATCAACAATTATAATCATACCATACCTATAGGAAACATGCTATTGAACATCTAAATAATATATATTAACTTTTTGCTTTTATTTATTTATTTAGAATAAAGTTATTGAAATATGTTTTGATGAAACATTTCTCTTCGAGCGTAATGCATCAGAATTCTTCTTTGAGTCCCTGTACAGAAAATAATAATGCTATATATACCATTTTCAATAGGAAACGGTATAATAAACTTGAATAATACACTACGGTTTCAAGGTATTTTAAATATGTTTAAGTAAATGAAAGCGCGGACAAGTAGGCATAACGAATTCATAAAAACTCTTTCACCTTTATTGTAAAGTGCTAAAAAGAAAATATTGCTTTTCATTATATCTGAATAAGACACTGAGATGCATCAAAATTTAACGAAACCTCCAGTATTGTCAGTTTTAACAAAGTAAACTAAATCTCTGCTTCTTTTTTGCAACAAAATTTTTCTCCATGAGTTAGTTCATTAGCATAAGAATAGAATACATTAGGATTTTTTCAAAACAACTTTTTGTGAAAATTATTCAGATAAAATTGTCAACAAAACAGCGCTTGAAAAAGTGTTGCCAATTGAAAATAAATAAACTTAAAAACTTATATATATATATATATATATATATATATATATATGAAACTCATTTAAATATTTGCTTTAGACGATAAATTTATCATGATTATGAATTTTACATGAAGAATATGCTTTTTTTCTTTATCATTTTTCTTCTTCTCGAGGAAAAAAAATCTCCTGAGAATGCATTCAAAACATATTAAAATTCAAACATGTAAATATGTTATTCTGGAATGTATTCAGTCTTTTTGTTCAAATTAAACAATCGTCAAAATATCGAGAATGCAATATAATATAATAAAGTATATATTAAAAATAATAATAATAATACGTTGTGTCCATCACAATACTTTCTTCTATCTGTTCCTGTACTTTCGATACAAATTCCTGCAGTGCAAATTATTCACTAAAATTACAATTTATTAAAACTGTTTTCCGTGGTGAATGCAAATGATTTTCATCTCAGAGAAGTATAACACTAAAAGTCGAAAGAATGTCAAATTTGTGCCCTATAGAGAAAATGTTTTTTTTTTTTTTTTCTCCATTGCTATTATCATTTATATTCATTTTCATTTTCATTTTTACTTATTTATTTATTTATTTATTATTATTATTATTATTATTTTGTTAAAAAGAAAAAACTTCGATAACTTTGTTTCAATTTACCATAGATCTGTAGTTTTAAAAATACTGGCCAGTTTCTTTTGAAACATACCCAAATGAAAATTTCTATCCCCTCATAGAAAGCGATGCCCTTACATTCGTTTTTTCCCCCATTTCGATTGTTCTATTAGAAATATATAAACTTCGTTTCCTATCGAAAAGTTAAAAAATAATTCTCCTTATATACATTTATATGAAAGTTTCTCCTATATTGCCTTATTAAAATTTAATTAAAAGTGGGATAACAGTGCCCTCATTGAGCGATTAACTTCCAGATGTAATCAGCACTAGTTTAAATCAAGGTCCAACTAAGTATCAAGTTTTGTTTAATTCCTTTCATTGGTTATTGATATACAACATCCACGAATATTCGGATACAATCACACAAAAAAATAAGACACCCAGGGACCGATTTACTCACTTGGAGGCCCAGGGCACTCATGTTCAATGGGCCCCTTTTCCTCGTACTTATTACAACAAACAAAACAAACCGCATATTTTTTTATTCATGCATCTAAAAATTCTCTTCATTTACTTCACATTTCATTACCTGCTCTGCAGTGCGTGCCTTGAATTTAGTTAGCCTTAGTAAAAGTTTGGAATGCAATATCGGTAGTATGCAGTTGTATTTGCGTTTACCGAAAATATTGCAATTTTTTTGATGAACTGATAGTTTCTTTCAAAGATCATAGCGCCGATTTATGAAAAAGCGTAATGCCTCCATCCGTTGACGAAAAAAACAAAAAACAATGATCATTATAACAAATTTGGAAACTTTCATTTTAACTATTTTTTTAAATATACGATGGAATTCCTTGGGCATGTGCCCTACCTTAAATCAGGCACTGAAGACACCCAGACAGATATTTTCTAAAAATAGTCAAATCATGTTCGGGCCATCTCAAAACGTGTAAAACCATCGAAAACCGGAGGTCAAAAATTTTCACGAATCCAGTATCTTCTTATGCATCTCTAAAAAAGTAAAAAAATAAATAAAAATATAATAATAATAATAATAATAATAATAGACATAAAAATAAATAAATAAATCTTTTATCTTTTTTGCTAATTACACTGCTCTGCATGAAAATTAGTCCCAACACTATTTTTGCAAATTCTCATTTTAAAATGACCTCCTGAATCCGAATATGACACCCATTTTGCTCTATCACCTACCGTTTTTTAGAGACGCCCTCCTATTTTTACCACTTTTAGGTAATTTTATCGCTATAAATTTGATTTGCAGGAGGGGAAGGTATTATTTTAACTGTTAAATATCTTTTGAAGGGCTAAAGAGTTGGAAAATTCTAAAACATTAATATTTGAACCAAGGGAAAATTTAGGAGGGGGGGGGGGATTTACCACTGAAATTATATGTTACATTTATAACATTTCATTAATTAATTACTATTATTATTCATTATACGTTATATATTTTTTGCTTTTAACTGTTAAAATATTTCTTTTTCATTCTCCAAATCAAATTCATGACTATAAAATTACTGAAATGTAGCGTCCCGAGAAAACGGGGGGTGACTGGGCAAAATGGAAGTCATATTCGTATTCAGGAGGTCATTTTACATAAGAATCAACAAGAATGGTATCGGATCTCGATTTTTTTTTTTTCTGCGCAGTGTTATTGTTATTATAATTATCATTATATTTTAAGTTTGAATTTATTTTAGCGTATTTTTTCCTTTTCTTTCCTTACCTTTTTATTTTTCGTTTAGTCTAACATTTTTGCTGTATTCTTACTGTAGTCGTGACTATTTTTTCGACAAAATGAAAACCATTTCGACCCATGCTTAATTATATCAACACAAAACAATTGCTGCATGCTTGTGCATTTTGCAGCTTTTGTTTATAAAGTTCTCCTTGGTAATTTAAAATCTCTTTTCACAATACCTTACATGCACGATGCGATTAAAAATCGCTCTGGGCTCTGTCTATTTTTTATCTGCTACTATTGAATAAAATTTATTTATTTTTATTGAATGAAATATATAATGTTTGTGATCTTGATAAATTTCTATTACCATAAATTATTATTTTCTTCTTATTCAGTCGAAAAATGTATTTTCGTAAAAACATTTGACTTTCGGTTTTTGATGGATTTAAACGTTTTGAGTGATCTAGAGCATGGTTTAATCATTTTTACTTTCCGAACACTATAGTGAGGAAAGTATTGTAATCATGTCAAAAATCCGAATTTCAGATTTTGATGTTTCTATACGTTTCGAGGTTCCCCTGAGTCCGTTTCCACTATTTTTACGATGATGTATGTGTATGTGTGTATGTATGTGTATATGTGTGTGAGTGAACACGCTAGCGTCTAAACGCTTTGTTCGAATAAGCTGAAAGTTGGTGCGTATCTTGTAAGTCATCCTAGTACGAACCCTATAGATTTTGGTGAATCTAGCACTTATAGTTTTTTTACAGGGACACAAAGAAAAAATTCTTTATCATTATGGCCAATGGGGCCAAATTTTTAAAAGTGTGATAGCGTCTAAACGCCTTATTAATCTGAGCAAAAAAAATTTACACATGTCATAGGTCACAGTTGCACGAATTGTATAGATTTTGGTGAATCTAGCACTTACAGTTTTTTTACAGGGACACAAAGAAAAATCCTTTATCATTATGGCCTATGGGACCAAATTTTTAAAAGGGCGATAGCATCTAAACCCCTTATTCAACTGAGCTGAAAATTTATACGAATATTATAAATCACCTGTTGCACTAACTATAAGCATTTTGTTGAATCTAGCATTTATAGGTTTTGACAGGGACACAACGAAAATTTTTTTATTAATATGATCTATGGGCTCAAAGTTCAGTAGCGTTAAATGGAGAAAAATACTCAAACACTCTATTATGGTTTTCTCTCTTTTGTTTGTTTAACAACAACTCTTTCTTTACTTTATCTACAAAACTGTTAATTATTTCATGTTCGGAAAGTCGAGTGGAGTCACTCCAGATTTTTTAAATAAAAATCCTTTTTGAAACAAAACTACTCATTTCGAAATGAGTGGTTTTCATACTGTCATACTCATCTCGAAATAAGTATGACCTTTTACTCATTTTTGAGAACTTTATTTTTATCGAATAAAATATTTCATGTTTGTGATCTCGATAAATTTCTATTCCCATAAATTATTACTTTCTTCTTATTCGACCAAAAAAAGTATAGTCGTAGAAACATTTGACTGTCAGTTTTCGATAGATATATACGTTTTGAGGGATCTAGAACAAGGTTTAATCATTTTTTATACAAAAATATTTTTTGAAATAAAACTACTCATTTCGAAGTGAGTATGACCGTTTACCCATTTTTGAGAACTTCTTTTTTATCGAATAAAATATTTAATGTCTGTGAGCTTTATAAATTTCTATAACTGCAAGTTATTACTTTCTCCTTATTCAATATAAGGAAATATTGGTTTAGTAAAAACCTTTGACTTCCGATTTTTCAAGGATTTATACTTTTTTGCGAGATCTGGAACACGGTAAAATATTGGTTTGTCCGGAAAGTTCATGTCAATTTTGAAGGAAAATTGAAACTCCACTCATTTAAACGCTCGTGGATATTAGATTTTGATATTTTTATTCTTGCTGCTTTTTCACGTGTCATGTACTAGGGATTATTTTCGATCTCTATTTAAATCTGATCTTCATCTGTGGTGGAGAGTCTACCCGGACGATTTTGATCTTAAAAGTTGAAATCACTAGCTTTGAACCTAGCAAACCATTTCCGCACAGTTCTTTCAGCTACAGCATCTTTGTCATAAGCAGTGCATATTTTGTTTGCCGCTTTGTATGGCATGTGTGCCTTTCCGATAAAAGAAAAGTATTAAATGCCTATAATGCACTTTGTTTGCTTCCATATTCAAAGGCGTATAAGACTGACAACAATTTTTAAATTCTCTCTAAAAGAGATCATGTTAAAGACCACGTGTCATTGATACTTTATAATTGAAACACTTTAAAAACCCGTCAATTAAAACACAAACGCAACACAATTAAATGTTCGTGGATAGTAGATTTTGATATTTTTATCATTTCTGCTAATTCACGTGTCGTATAGTGTCTGTTATTTTCGATCAGTGTTTTAATCTGAACTTATCTGTAGTGAAGGACCAACCCTGATCTTGAAGGTTGAAATCACTATCTTTGAACCTACACTGTTAAAAATGGTTTCTTAAAAATGAGCTAAATTATCTCAAAATCGCTCCGAAACGATATATTCTTAAATTTGAGAACCCATGTACTCATTTTTGAGTATATTGACAAGTCAAACATGGGGATATTGCGATTCTTATTGGTTAACCCTATTTTTGAGCATGTCAGTATACTCAAAAGAGAGTGCATGGTTTTCAAATTTAAGTATGTATTGTTTCAGAGCTATTTTTAGACAATTTAGCTCATTTTTAAGAAACGATTTTTAACAGTGTAGCAAACCATTTCCGCACAGTTCTTTCGACTACAGCAACTTGGCCATAAACAATCCATATTTTCTTTGCCACTTGTGCGGCATTTTTGCCTTTCTGGTAAAAGAAAATCATTAAATGCCTATAATGCACTTTGTTTGCTTCCATATTCAAAGGCATATAATACTAACAACAATTTATAAATTATGTCTAAAAAATACCATCATGTTGGAGACCGTGTGTCATTCATACTTTATGATAAAATCACTTTAAAAACACGTCAATTAAAATTATATTTAATTAAAAACATTTTTTTTTAATTATATACAGATTCGAAGCTTTTCGCTTTTATATACAAAGCATCTTCAGGATTTACATTTTTAAGTTTCATATTAGTAATTTAAATATATTGCAGTAATTGCCAGTTAACAGTTAAACAATCTTCAGCTAATTGAGGAGATGTTGAACATGAGCAATTAGCTGAAGATTGTTTAACTGTTGAATGGCAATTGCTGCAATATATTTAAATTGCTAATACGAAACTTAAAAATGTAATTCCTGAAGAGGGCCCAGTCGGTAGAGCGCCGGCCTCGTAATTGGAAGATTGCGGGTTCGGTACTCGAGCCGGCCAAAGACCGTCGTGTACACTAATGGTGGCTGGTGCACGTAAAATCTGTCGTGGCCACAATGTCCTCCATGTTCCCATCAAGAATTATACCTCTGGGGGTTACCGAAGCGGGAGAGCCATCCCTTCAGTGGAGGATCAAAACTGTGATGGCATGTCTCCGGACCACCTCTAGGGGTGTGTCCCAGACCGTCGCCAATTGCCCATCTGCGCAGCATTAGTGCGACGTAAAACCCAATCACCAATCACCGTAATTCCTGAAGATGCTTTGTATATAAAAGCGAAAAGCATTGAATCTGTATATAATTTTTTAAATGTTTTTAATTAAATATGATTTTAACTGATGTGTTTTTATTATAAAAAAAAAAACTGACAACAATTAACGTATCGTAACCAAATTTTTTTCTAAATATGCCTGAAATACCGACTTTTAGAATACGTACAGTCGGTAACAAAAGTATCCGAATACTAGCAAAAATTCCTATGTAAAAAAAATAGAGTTAATACTGTTTTGTTAAATAAATCCTTGTCGAATCATGTTCTTAGACTGACTAAGTAGATGATTCGACAAGGATTTATTTAACAAAATAGTATTATTATTATTATTATTATTATTATTATTATTTTTGCATAGGAATTTTTGCTAGTGTTCGGATACTTTTGTTACCGACTGTACGCATTTTGTTTTCAATCATTTCTGATACATTCAGATCTGTCCTTATGCCATCTAACGAAAATCAGCACGAATTTTCCGAACGATCCAATATTTTTAAAAATAAAATGCTATTTTTAAACGAATAAGTCCCTTTACCTATTTTGGAACACTTCATTTTTAAAAAATTTCTAACTTTCTCAGCTCTAGAGATTAATGACTTTGTTCTCTCACTTTTAACGCAGCAATCAGGAATTTTTACACTTAACCATAAATAAAAAGAACAGTTTGATTGTAACCATAACTTTAAATTATGTATATTAAATGGAACATCAAAAGCAGAAAATAAACGATAGTTTGTTATCAAAGAAGAAAAACAACCAGTTTATTTAGAAATTTCAAGTGATAAAAATGAGACTTGTTGTAAGAATCGATTTACAATTTCAAAAATAGGAATTAAAAAAAAAAAAAAAAAAGAAAAAAGAAAAGTCTACAGACTCCAAAAATAAGAAATATAAAGAGTTGAAGAACATCGGCGTCCCCATACTTTTTTTATTAGAAATTAAGCCCTGCAAATAATAATCTTAAACTATGACTAGAATTTATTTCCTAAATATAAGTGATTTGTTTCAGTCAATTTTTATACATTCCCATTTTAACACTGCGTTCATTTTTGTGTCTTTTGATCAGTATTGATGAGAAAAAGCGACCTATATGTTTGAATAGGAGTTTCGCCAAATTGGCAGTCGGTTCAGACTTATTATTTCTGGCTACTTGTTTTGGCACCAAGTGTAGTAAAAATTTCAACAAGTACCGATAAAAGTATTTTAGCGAGATTTTGGCAAGTTTAAATATGAGTTTTCTTATAAGTACAATTGCACTTAAATGCAGTTTACATTTACATTTCTCTCACTCTCTTTTTTTTTTTTTTTTTTTTTAACTCATCATTTCTTTAATGTTATCAGCTGCCAAAATCAAGATACTCGGACAGATTTACGATTAGTAATTCTGCGTAGATCTATTAGCTATGTAATATTTCTCTAACTTGGACCAGTTATGATTAAATTTTATCGAAATGATACGGTAGTGACGTAATGTGTTATCTCATTGATCAACTTAGATTGGATCTTAAAATTATAAACTTGGCTGCTAGAGATTTCGGCTGCAAAATTTAATCTAATACACTTGAAATGTACATTTTCTTCAATAAATTCAACTTTTTGTGTTGAAACATAGACTCAAAATCTGGTATTTAACAGTATAATTCGAAAAATTTAAAGCCAGTTAAAACTCGCATTTCATCATTGGCTGTTTAGCAGAGCGCTGGTGGTGCTATCTATTGACCGAAATCAAAATCATTATATTAAGGGCCCTCTTCACTCACCGCCGCCGGAAGCCGAAACTAATGTCATTCTATGGGAATTTTTTCTTTACAAATAACTTATTAACTAATATATATTTTGAAATTCTGTTTTCACATTCTGAAAATTCCCAGCTGTTAAATTGACGGACCTTTTTAAAAAAAATATTTTGTTAATTTTTTATATTTTATTTTGAAGCTGTAAATACGAATTTTCAGTATGTGAATTTCTTTCACTTTGCAATTTCAAAATAAAATATTAAAAATTAAAAAAAATGCATTTTTAAAAAAGGTGCGTCAATTTAACAGTTGAGAATTTTCTGAATGTGAAAACAGAATATAAAAATATGTATTAGTTAATAAGTTATTTGTAAAGAAAATTTCCCATAGAATAACATTGGCTCTGGCTTCTGGCGACGGTAAGTGAAGAGGATCGTTAAGATATAATTTTAATACAACATTAATTGAATTTAATTCTAAGAATTTTTAATTCAGAAACAGGAAAAAATTATTTTCTAAAATTGAAACTATATTGTAAATATCAAAGATTCAAAATAATAATAATAATAATAATAATAATAATAATAATAATAATAATCAATCATTTTTTTCTTACAGCCAAAACCGGAGTTCGACTGGACTCCTGAAACAATCGGCATCATCGATTCTTCCTTTTTCTGGGGTTACCTTATAACTCAAATACCCGGAGGTTTTCTGGCAGCTAAATATCCAGCCAACAGGTAAGATAGTAGAGTTTCATTATAAATTATAAATTTCTGTTTAGTCACTGAAATGTCAAACCTTCGAATACAATAGCAATCGCTTTAAAATAAACTATAGACTCCAGTTTAATTATTCAACTTTTGGAACTAATAGTAGGGCTTTCAAAATAAATTATAGATTCCAATTGGTTAATAAATACTTCGAATACAATAGTAGAGCTTTCAAAATAAATTATGGATTACTGTTTAGTCATTCAAGCATTCAAACGCAAAATTAATTCAATTTATTTATTATGCTTTCAAAATTAATTATTAGATTTCAGTTTAGTCACTCAACCATTCGAATACAATCGTAGTGATTTCAAAATTAATTATAAATTCCAGTTTAGTCACTCAGTTATACGAATACCATTGTGGTGATTTCGAAATTAATTATAAAATCGCGTTTAGTCACTAAACCCTTCAAACACAATGGTAGGGCTTTCAATGCTTTCAAAATAATGGATTTTCGTTTAGTCATTCAAACATTCAAATACAAATTAATTCAATTTTATTATTATGATTTCAAAATTAATTATAAATTCCAGTTTAGTCACTCAACCTTTGGAATACAACAGAAGTGTTCTAAAAATGAATTATAGATTCGCGTTTAGTCACTGAACCCTTTCAAACAAAATAGTCTTACTGTAAAAATGAATTTGAGATTTCCTTTTAGTCATTCAAACTATCACATACAGGTCATTTTTAATCGAAGAAAACAATCGAAATCAGTTTCTATGCATAAATGTTGATCTTCTTATAATATTTTGGCTATTTTGGTTAATTGATTCATGGTTATGATTCTACAATTTTGCGTTACAGATGATTTTTCTTATTCTGTTACATTAAAGCATATTTTTAATATTAATATTTATCTAAAGTATATTTCTAATATTCACAGATCTTTCATTCTTCCTAAACTTAAGTATGTCAAAAGTTCATAACACCATACATAAACACAAGGTTGATTTTACAGGTACAGTCGGTAACAAAAGTGTCCGAACACTAGCAAAAATTCCTATGTAAAAAAAGTACACTTCATACGGTTTTGTTAAATAAATCTTTATCGAATCCTGTACTTAGTCAGTGTAAGAACAGGATTCAATAAGGATTTATTTAACAAAACCGTAGGAAGTGTACTTTTTTCACATAGGAATGTTTGCTAGTGTTCGGACACTTTTGTTACCGACTGTATTTCTCCCGAGCAGACCATTTTATTTTCATTTGTGATCTTTCTTCGTTAAAGAAAAAAAAAATTGACCTAGTAGTGTGTATGGAAGAGTACAGAGCTTGAGATTATGCATGTATGTACAGAGAGAGAAAATAGTTGAGATAATTTCCTAATGCATTCTTGTTTGCTTACAACTGGTAAATGTTCCTATTTAAAAATATCATATTTTATTTCACCAGCAACACTGGAATTTCATCATTTTCAGTATATCTGGCAACTTCACCGCAGCTTAATGGTTCTACATGTACTCGATATCGACTAAGCAGCAAAGAAGCTACACTGTTAAAAATTTCATTTCAAGTTTTAGCAAAATGTTGGTACTACAGTAGCTTCAATTTGCTGGGTTGAACCAAATCTTGGTATAACTGTAGCTGCAACCATGTGATAGTGAAACCTTCTACCAGGAGTTAGTGGCTTCTTGTTGAAAAAAAAAAAAAAAAAGCACCAAGTTATGGTAAAAGATTTCTTCACTTTATGTATGTAGCTATTGCAGTACCAAGCCTTCGTTTAACGAAGTACCAAACAATGTTATAAGGTTTCACTATCGCATAGTTGCAGCTACAGTGGTTGAACCTCGGACAAAATTTTTAAAAGTGTACGAAATGAGCTAACTGTGTTACCAAGTCAAATCAAACTCTGTATGTGCTAAGCACCTATAAATAAAATCTTTTTTTTTTTTTTTTTTTTAATAGTCTATATATAAACATATTAATTCCAGCATTCTTGTTGAAACGCCCTATAACTTTCAAAATAAAGAAAATAAAAATATGTGCGAAACGTGGATTTTGATAATTTCAATGCATATTTATTTGCATATTTCCTATATAAATCTTACATATCTTACAATCTCTGAATAATTTAACTCATGTTTTACAAGAGAAGATCAGTGGCGCCACCTAGATACTCGAAAATGAATTTTTTTCTCGCCTTCTATTCAATAGAATGGATGTTTTACAAAGAGATTCTGGACCTTTACATACATATAAAACATAAAGCGTTAAAAATTTAATAATTTGATTTTTGTTTTGTTTTTCCACCAGGGTGTTTGGAACGGCGATAGCCGTGTCAGCGTTCCTCAATATGCTGTTACCGGGTGCAGCGAAAATCCATCCAGCTGTCGTCATCCTCGTTCGAATTCTGCAAGGATTGGTTGAAGTGAGTTGAAATTTGTAAAACACTTTGAATTGTTTATAATGTCTGCAAGCACATGCACATGTGCTACATATGTACACATACGTGTACCTATGTGTATATAATACGTGTATAAATAATGTATATAATACGTGTATATATACGGGTATAATACCAAGGGTTGATCCAGGTTTTAATTTTTGGGGCCCATTTATGTGAAAATTTATTTCTTTTTGCGATGAGAATTATCGCACGAAACCTTTCACATTAGCAGTTACTCTACCTAATGTTTAATATTAAGTTAACAGCATATTATTGAACCAAGTATAGACACTCATTAAAAATAATGCTGTTAACATGGAAAACTTTTACAAAATCATCATTTTTTAAAAAATAAATCTGGTGAAAGTGCTGTTGTTATGAATCTGAATTTTGTGAAGTGATCCATTTTATGGATTTGAATTTTGTGAAGAGGCCCATTTTAGAGATTTGAATTTTGTGAAGGGGCAACAAATGGGTCCCAATTTTTACGTGGATCGACCCCTGAATACGTGTACATATACGTGTATAAAATACGTGTACATAAAATACACATACGTGTACATAAAGTAATCATAATAATAATAATAAAGTTTTTCCTTCAGATATAGGATCTTTACGATGTCATCGATATAAATTAAGAAAAGATAGTATTTTTCTCAACATAAATTTTGGCGGCTTTCGGTAAAACTGTTTTCAATTTAATATGGAAACTAGGCATAAAATCAAAAATTGTCAGCTTTAGAAAAAATAAAAAAGAACTAAAAATCATGTGGTTTGCATTGATTATTAACACTTTCCAACAATATATATTTGTTGCATCGTTCTACCTTAAATGTTCTCTGGCTTCGTTATCAAACAACGGACAGAAAGAAAGACAGAAAGGAAGATAGATAGACTAATTGTATTTATAATCACTATTAATCATATTGTTAGAAAGTATTAAAAATGCTTAATCCAAACGGAAATGCAATTCTAGCAATTTCCAATTATATCCCTTACTGTATCTGAATATTTTAGTGTTGCCCTGTATATCTGAACGCTAAACATATTATATTCTATATGATGCTTTATTTTAGCATATTAACAATAAATATCAATTTCGTAATGATTTTTAAGATAGAAAGTTCTATAAATGTCAACTTCTTTATGATTTTTTACTGTAGAAAGTTATTTAAATGGGATTTATAAAAATATTTGCCCTAAAACGCAAAGCATTGACATTTATTTTGGGTGTCCCTGTACATAAACCAGTTTTACAGGGATTATTAATTTCATTTCAAATAGAAAGCGTTCCATAGTTAACTTGAATAACCTACATCCTTTTGAAGAAATTATGAAAATATTCTCAGATGCTGGAGGCGGACAGACGGACAGACCGACGGACAAGCAGAAGCCATTAACACTTTTTCAAATGTGTTGGAAATTGTTAAAAATCGGGAAAAGTATGTGTCGGTATAAACAAATAACTCTTGGAAAAACTATTGAATATAGCTCTGTTATTAAATATCTGCGTATTACTTTGTAATCAAACTGAGTTAATGAAGAATTTTTCTTTTTTTAATTCTGAGTAAATTTTGTAAAACTGTCTCTACTGAGTGATGAAAATTTGCATATATATGCATTGATATATAAAGATATTAAATTTTCTCAAAACTATTTAAATTTTATAAAGTAAAACGCAAAAAAAAAAAAAAAAAAAAAATTAAATGTTTTTTATAATTAATTTTTTCTTTAATTCTGAGTAACGTTTTGTAAAACTGTCTCTACTCAGTCATGAAAATTTGCATGTATGTGCATTGATATATAAAAATATTGAAATTTCTCAAAACTATTTAAATTTTATAAAGTAAAACGCAAAAAACTTTTTAAATATTTTTTGATAACTAATTTTTTCTTTAATTCTGAGTAACATTTTGTAAAACTGTCTCTACTGAGTCATGAAAATTTGCATGTATGTGCATTGATATATAAAATATTAAAATATCTCAAAACTATGTAAATTTTATAAAGTAAAACGCAAAAAAAAAAAAAAAAATATATATATATATATATATATTTTTTTTTATAACTAATTTGTTCTTTAATTCTGAGTAACATTTTGTAAACCTGTCTATACTGAGTCACGAAAATTTGCTTGTATATGCATTGATATATAAAAATATTAAAATTTCTCAAAACTATTTAAATTTTATAAAGTAAAATGCAAAAAAAATTTTTAATTTTTTTTTTATAACTAATTTGTTCTTTAATTCTGAGTAACATTTCGTAAAACTGACTGTACTGAGTCATGAAAATTTGGATGTATATGCATTGATATATAAAAATATTAAAATTTCTCAAAACTATTTAAATTTTATAAAGTTAAACGCAAAAAAAAAAAAAAAAAAAAAAAAAAAAATTAAAATATTTTTTGATAACTTATATTTTCTTTAATTCTGAGTAACATTTTGTAAAACTGTCTTTACTGAGTTATGAAAGTTTGCATGTCTATGCATTGATATATAAAAATATTAAAATTTCTCAAAACTATTTAAATTTTATAAAGTAAAACGCAAAAAAAATTTTTAATGTTTTTTGATAACTAATTTTTTCTTTAATTCTAAGTAACATTTTGTAAAACTGTCTCTACTGAGTCATGAAAATTTGCATGTATATGCATTGATATATAAAAATATTAAAATTTCTCAAAACTATTTAAATTTTATAAAGTAAAACGCAAAAAAAATTGTAAATGTTTTTTCATAACTAATTTTTTCTTTAATTCTGAGTAACGTTTTGTAAAACTTTCTCTACTGAGTCATGAAAATTTGCATGTATATGCATTGATATATAAAAATATTAAAATTTCTCAAAACTATTTAAATTTTATAAAGTAAAACGCAAAAATTTTTTTTAATATTTTTTGATAATTATTATTATTTTTTTTTTTAATTCTGAGTAACATTTTGTAAAACTGTATATCATGTACGGACATTTTAAAGTTTTACAAGGAAAGGTTCAAATTTAAAATTTTATTTTATCATATTTATGTAATTTTCCAGAAATTTTAATATACTTCAGGTTATTACATTCCAGTGCATCTGTATAGAATTTTTTACAAATCTGTAAGACAATAAATTACAAAAAACATCTGTGACGTCCACTGTCCTCTTAATATCAAAAACCTTTAATAATCACCTGAAGTATTGATTGACTATGACTATTAAATACATCATTATGAATGGAAGTGAGTTAAAATGAAAATAAATTTAATTAAATAAATAAACTTAATAAAAATAATTAATTTAAAAGTAAAATATCATCTGGTATACGTAAATAAAAGAGAGAAAATTTGTGGTATAAATAATTTTACAAACTATGCTTTATCAGGCACATTTTTATTTGAAAGGCCAAATCAATTTTAGTAAAAGCAAAACTTTACCAGGCCTGGAATCAAATCTGGAACCTTTGCATAACCGGGGCGGTGTTACTTTGATGCTTAGCCCGATTAATTACCTTTCGTGGCTCAGAGCTTGAATGTTATATAGGGAGCCCCAATCAAAAGAAACTCTATTACACAGATGGTACATTTTAAACCTTCACTTAAAAAAAAAAAAAAGCATGTGCTATAAATAATAAATCTTTGCTTTTTCTATAGTCTAATGTGTTCAATAATAGTGCATTAATGAATACCACTTTTTTACTCTCACTACCCGATTACTGCAGGTAATGGAAGTATTGTATTCGGTCCAAAAATCTGACATCGAGTTTTCACCTGATTTACATGTTTTAAGATCTCCTGAGTCCAAAAAATTAGTTTTTGGAAATTGGTCAGTGTGTATGTATGTGGAGAACCTTCTGGCTATCATATCTTCGAGAGTAATAAAGATAGAACTACGAAATTTCAAAATTGAGACAGAATTATTTTCAGATTTTGTTGAAAATTGGAAAACCATAAATGGGACATCGTAAACCGGAAGTGGGAGCGTAAGTCCATATCTCATAAACAGCTCTCACGATTTTCTTCAAAGTTGTTATATAAATACTCTATTAAATGTCCTTTCGAGTGATATAGTTGATTAGTTCAGGAAAATTGGTATGCGTCCTGTATAAATAGCTCAATTTCAGGTCTCGCTAGTGAGTTCCTTTAAAAACGGCTGTACGGATTTTTTTTTTTAACTCGCCATATTAATTTCCTATTAAATACCCTTTTGTATGCAATTATTGTTTTGTGGTCAATAATTGAGTGTACAATGTTTTCGTAAAAATTGGTATCTCAAAAACGGCTCTAACAATTTTCTTGAACATTGTTGCATAAATCCATGTTAGATACATCTTTTCTCGTGTATTACGTGGGTATTATAGGAAAATGAATAGTCATCCTGCTTAGGTAGTTCAGCATTAGAACTCGAAAATTGATGTTTCAAAAAATAATTCTACTATATATATATTGATAATCAGTCAGTGAAATTTAAGGATTATTAAATATTATCAGTATTCAAACAATTAAATTGATCGAAAACAAAGACCACCAAATCAAACTAAAATGGAATAAATTGGAAATTATGCAAAAAGAATATTTTTCTGTCTCAGAGATAGCAATAGCTAAGAATATCTTTGATACGGGCCCGAAACATTCTTTGGAGCCAAAACAAGAAAAATATTTTCTTATTTTTTAACTCGCTATGTGAACTTTGTTTTGTATGTTTTTACACGTTTATTGAGGTTCTCTTGCCGGAAATATTTTAGGTTTCTACTTCGTTAGGTCAATTTTATGCCTTCTGATCACATCTCCAAACTAGTATGTTGTGGCCACCACAAGACTTTCTTCTATATTTTCCTATACATATTCAATCAGTAACAATATTTAAAAAAAAAAAAAAAAAAAATACGATTTTTTTTTTCTAAGTTTTTTTTTTTGTTAAAAGTAAAAAAAATCGATAACTTTGTTTTAAATTATCACAGATTTATGGTTCAACCATTCGTTTTAAAGGTATTGACGAGATCTTTCGAATGATACCCATCTTCAAAATTTAACCCCCCCGGGGGGGTACTTCCCCCCCAGGGGGGGAACCGATGCCCCCCCATGCACAAATTTTTTTTCCTAGTTAACTACTACTATTATCAATAATTCATATTAATTTTACAATCACAAGTTTAAAATAACTCTCATTATGCCCATTTATACGGAATTTTGTCCTATAAAATGCGATCACAGCGCCACCTGTTGAGCTATTGATCCCCAAATCTAATGGGCACCAGTTCATGTCAGGGTGCAACTAAATACCAAGTTTGGTTAAATTTCATTCATTGGTTCGTGAGATACAGCGTCCACAAAAAAATGATACAGACAGACAGACAGACAGACACACAGACAGACAGACACACAGACAGACATTTTTTAAAAACTATCAATTCGTGTTCAGGACATCCCAAAACGTGTAGATCCGTCAAAAAACGGAGGTCGAAAATTTTCGCGAATCCAATACTTTCTCTATATTACATATAGAAGAAAGTAAAAATGCATATAATACGTGTAATAGTGGGTAATGGAAGTCGTGTTGCTAGATTATTTTTATGTAAAAAAATTTCATTATCAAAAATGACTTTGTACCCTTCCACTTTTCGCTCTTGCTTTTTTTTTTTTTTTTTCTGGCCTTTCAAAAAAAAAAAAAAAAAGTGTGCATGGTCATAGGTATAACTAAAGTTATCTAATAAATAAAAGAAACTGTGTGAGCAATCACGATAAATTTACAATCAATAATTTCTGTTTAAAAATTATTGTCTGTAAGCTTCTGAATGAAATTGTGTGTAAAATAACACTTCTGTGCAAAATAGCACGACCCTTCATCAGGTAGAAAAAATAAGCACAAGTATAGCAACAAAGTGAAAAGTACATGCACCATACTGCAATTTTGTCTACTTTTTTTCCCGCAGGTCATGATATTATTTCGAAGCGAAATTATTGTTTGCAAACTTCTGTAATTTATGGATTCTACTTTCAAAATTTTTTATTTATTAGCTTTCAACGTCAGTTTCTCTTTAAATTTAAAGTTCGTTTGAGTAGTTTTTACTTCACACTAGTACTATGCTATGGACAAATGGCGACGGTCTGGGACCACAGATTATTATACAGATAGGACACTCCCGTATATTCTTCGGTAACCAAAATTTGACTGCAACGACCCTATTTTCAACGGCTGTAAGTTTCTCGAGCTCTCCAGCTTACGCAATCGCTCGTCTTATTTTTATTGTATCATATGTTTATATCGTAATATTAGTGCAACGTTAAACCCAACATCCAACCAACTAATCATTGTATTGATGTTTAGGTTTGGCATCTTTGTTATTGTTTACGAACTTGATTGTCGAAAACAATTTATTTTAAGAAGGAAGTACTAAATGTTAAGCAAATAAATTTCGAAAATATACATAAACCAGAAATATTTTTTTTTTTTTTTCATTTTAAAGCATTTTGTATTATTTAAACAAAGCAATGTTAAATATTTAAGATTTCGTACCATACTGCTATTTCAGCATTACAGTTTGTTATATTAATTTGTACACTTGAACACGAATGTGTTTGGCAAAATTTATTTTCAAACATAATAAAAATTAGTTTTATTTCTTAGGAAATAGCTGTGAATGTTATGATTTTGTGAATTTAAAAGTAGTAGAAAAAGTGAAGGAAAGAAGACTACACGTACGTTTTCGTTTGGCAACTTTATTATTGTTTACAAACTTGATTGTCAAAAGCAGTTTATTTTACGAAGCAAGTGCTAAATGTTAAGAAAATAAACTTTGAAAACATACATAAAATAAAAACATTCTTTTCATTTTAAAGCATTTTGTATTATTTAAAACAAGCAACGTTAAATATTTAATGATTTCATACTGCAATTTCAGAATTACAGTTTGTAATTTTAATTTATACTTGAATATGAATATGTTTGACAAAGCATATTTTTAAACATTATAAAAATTAATTTTTATTTCTTAGAAGAATATCTGTGAATGTTTTGAGGATAATTTTGTGAATTCAAAAACAATAGAAAGTGAAGAAAAAGAAAACTTCCCATACTAACCTGTTAACTACTCGCGAAATAGAAAAACAATTTTCGATCAAAGATGCTATTCATGTAGACTTAACACATGTAGTTCCCCTCTGTTGACACTAGTGGTGCTACTATATTTCCGGTTCGCGTTTTAGCTTCACTGCCCTATCTGTATGATAATCTGTGGTCTGGGACTCACCCCTAAGAGTGGTCCGGAGACATGCAATCACAATTTTGATCCTTTACGGAAGTGAAGACTCCCCTTCTTCAGTAGCCCACCACGGTATTATTTCACATAGAAATATAGAGGTGTAATTAAAGTAATGTTTTATGTTGGTTAACGTTAAGTGCAATAGGACTCTGTCACTAAATTGAAGTCTGAAAAATATATATATTAAATTCTCAAAGTATATACTTTAAATCACATTATAGTTTTCAAGCATCCATTACCATTAACCACCATTATTAGGACTATGTAAGAAATACCCATAAAAAAGGAGATACAAAATATATTTTGCTACCATTTATTTCTCCTATGAGTGTCACGGAAATGTCAACTGTTGTACCCATTTATCTAACGGGACAAGTTGATCTTTAGTATAACCACGCCTTTTCTTGCCCTGAAATATGTAACGACACCGCTGGTTCATTGTAAATATTCTGAATTTGTTCTACAAGTAGAAACATGACATATAGGTTATCATTAAGTCATATTCTCTTCAGTTGCTAAGCAACAAGAATAATAATTGGTATTTCTCCTTTTAAGCATATTTCTAAAAGTTTTTAGAGATATTTTTGTTTCTCAAATATTTTCTTTGACAACATTGTCAAGTTTTAACGTAACAATATTTTAAACTGGAATATCAAAGAAATAAAGTAGTTCTCATTATATGATTTCTAAATCTCTAAAAGCTTTCTATTTTTTTGTTTTTTTAATTGTGATTTTTTTTTTTTTTTTTTTTTAGTATGAAAGGACTATTTCTTTCAGAGAGCGATTTTGCGTTATCACACTTCCAATATGCGAGGATGTCTGCCAATATCTAATTTTACCATTTAATTTCTTAAACTGTCTTAAAATATTTAAAAATTTTATTGACAAACTCATCGACAGTGAAAATTCATTTTAAGTAGTTCAGAGTATAAGATTGATTTTTTTATACCAATTATGTGAAAAACACCAGAGCTGAGAATCGAACCTAGGTCATCCGCTTAACGTGCAAATGCTTTTCCACCGAGCCACCCTGGCTGATAACCAGCTCGATATTTCTCACATTATAACCATTACATCTGCGTTTGCAGATACGATGACTTTGCTAACGGTTATTATGTGAGAAATGTCGAGCTTGGTATTAACCAGGATGGCTAATAACTTTTTTTTGTTACAAGATTGCAATATATAAATTAGTCCTGTCGTACTAAATATAATTCTGTCAAAGACAGATTTTTTTTTTTTTCAGTATTGTCAAATTTTATTTGAGGAAAGTATTCTCCTTTCCAAGAAGGCAGCAATGACACCAGATTTTTCAAAATTCCCTTTAAAAAGTTTAAAGTAATTCTTATCATGGGCACTTATAAGAAAATTTGTCCTATACTGCCATATTAAAAATTAGAAAATAATGGTATGATAGCGCCACCTGCTGAACGATTGATTTCCAAATGTTATCAGCACCAATTTAAGTTTAGGTCCAACTAAATATCAAGTTTGGTTAAATGTCGTCCATTGGTTCGTGAGATACAGCTTCTACAAAATTTGTGATACACACAGACAGACATTTTCTAAAAATGGTCAGATCGTTTAGGACATCTCAAAACATATAAATCCATCAAAAACCGGAAGTCAAAAATTTCTTATATATATATATATATATATATATATACTTCTTATATATATATATACATATATTTATAAAGAAGAAAGGAAAAATAACTGACATTATAAAACTGTGAAAATAACTCTCCACTAAAAATAAATCTCCAAAGGATTAAAGATTTTCCCATTTGTTAACTAAAATCATTTTTTCCCCTTCATCTTTCGCCAAGAAATCGCCCTGATCCAGTACGATTGTCGATCTCAAATTCTGATTCCATTTCCAAATCACACCACAAAATCGAAAAGAATTCGCATTTGAATCGAAAGTATAGTATATTAGTAAAACGTCTTTTTCTGAAATTTTGTATTTCTTTAAGCCCCATATTTTAAAAACTTAAAAAAGGTATTTTATTGAAAAAGTACTTTTCTCCTAGAACGGAATTGAAAACCATGGCAACAAAAATCATTTTTTATCGAGATTTGCGGGAAAAACTGTACAGAGCAGTCTATTTAATTTTCTTTTGCCCTTTTTTCAGTAGTCTGGAATACTTTAGAATAAGGTTTTGAAATTCAGTAAGTTTATTTCCAGTTCGATGAAAGATTTTTAAAATATTATATGCGATTTTATTTTATTTTTATTTTTTAACATTTTCCAAGAAAGTTAAAAAATGTTTATGACATCAGTTTGTCTGTCATTCCATCTTACCACGCTTTAACTTCCGTGAAAATTTTTAGAATTTCATTAAACAGATATATCTTGTTTATGTTTATGTTCACTTATAACACGTTTCATATTGAAAATGGTACAAATTTTATTTGTATACAAGAACAACCAAAAAATTTTCAGGGCTTTACTTTCTATGACAGGTACTTTTATAAAGCACGATTTAATAATTTTGTGCTCCACAAAGCACAATAAAATTAACCTTTATTATTATTATGCTCAAAAACATGTTTTCTGAAGACTATAGTATGACTTACTATGAAGGTTTACAAGGCCCCAAAAAACTAGTATGTTTTGGCCACCACATGACTTCCTTCTATATTTTCCTACACAAATTCACTCAGTAAAAATATTTAATTAAAATTATTATTTAAAAAATATATACAATATCTTCCATGATAATACAATTTCCATATTAGAGAAGTAGTATAACACTAAATATAAAAAAAAAGTCAATTTTATTCTCAATATTACATTTAAAAAAAAAAAAAATGTTAAAAATGAAAAAAATCGATAACTTTATTTTAAATTATCGCAGATCGATGGTTCAACCATTCCTTTTAAAGGTCTTGGCGAGCTCTTTTGAAAGATACCCATCATGAAAAATTACTCCCCTCGAGGGGGAGTCCCCCCCCAAGGGGGAGGCGAGGCTCCTACATAATTATTTTTTCCCCGTTGACTATCTCTATTACAAATAATTCTTTTAAATTTCATAATGATTATTAAAAAATAATTCTCTTTATGCACATTTATACAAAATTTTGTCCTATACCACAATGTTAAAAATTTAGAAAAAGCGGGATGGCAATGCAACTTGTTAGACAGTTTTTACCAAAAGTTGATAGGCACTAATTTATGTCAAGGTGTAGCTACATACCAATTTGTATGAAATTCTGTTCAGTAGTTCCTGAGATACAGTTGCCACAAAATTTTGTCGCACACACAGACAGGCAGACCATTTTCTAAAAATGGCCAAATCATGCTCTACAGCTCCCAAAACGTGTAAATCTATCAAAAACCCGAGGTAAAAAAAATTTAAGAATCCAATACTTTCTTCTATTGAATATAGAAGAAAGTAATAATCATATACATTATGAGCTATAATTGGAAATTTCTAAAATTGTATTTTCAGTTTTTTAAGCGTTTTTAACACTTTAGAACAATGTTTAAGAGGGATTGTGACTTTAGTTAGTCTATCTGTCCGTCTTTTCCATGCATTTATATACATGGAGATAATTATATAAGTTCCATTGATATTTATAGAATTGCTTGAAGTGATTATGTTATTCAAGTTCACCAGAGCATGCTCAATACGGTCAATTCAACTAAAAATGTATAAATAGCGTGATTAGTTTGTATACAGAAACTCGCAGAAGAATTTTTCGATGCTTTTCAATTTAAATGTTAAATCATATTTTGCAACGTTGTTGCCTCTTAGCTATCGAATGATTTGCATAAGCATCCAACTGAAGACAGTGTTTTATTTTATTTTATCTATTTATTATTATTATTTTATATATAGGGTAGGTGCTCCAGTTATTGGCATGCTCCAGTAATTGACTTCTATCCAGAAATAATTAATAAATAAGAAAAATAATAAAATTATATATTTTACATATAAGAATTTTAACATTTTATGTCAAACTCTGGAGCATAGGGTGCTAATAACTGGTAAAATGGATAACTAGCAGTGTCAAATACTGGAACATAGGGGGCCAATTACCGATAAAGAAAAACTGGCAGTTTCAATTACTGGAACATTGAGTGGGTGTCAAATAAAAATTAATAAAAAAAAAACAATTGTTATCAAATGTATATATTTTAACATATATGTGGTTCTGGATGTCTTTCATACCATATGTACTAACTTAACATTTCTAAAAATATTTTCTGATGACTAGAACATTAAAAACATCAGCGATTGCTCTAAAAGTGTCGATCACTGGTGCACTTACCCTATATATATATATATATATATTAATTTATATATATTTTTTATTTATTTATTTATTTTTTCAAAACACATAAATTTTTATCTAAAAGAAAACTTCTTAAGAAAAAAATTTCATGTTGCTAATAAACGTATATAGATACAAAACTATTTTTAATATTGGTTTTAGCAAATTAAATTTAATCGTACTTACAAAATATCAAAATGGAAAGACAAAAATGTTCTTTTAACGGTACAGAACAAAGCGATGAAAATATCCCCACCGTCCCAATATTATGACGTCACACAGTGTTGATACTTGGGGACTCATCCCAATCCCTTCTACCATGATGATGATATATCTCTGGACATTGTCATAAAATGGACTTATGGGTGACTTCCTTCCTTACGATGTACGACCCGCTTCCTACCCTATTTCCGGTTTTTCTAGAGTTCTTTCATTCTATTATTTTTATTCAGACATTGTTCCCCAGTCATATATACATTGTCCCATTATTAGGAATATTGATGATTTATAATCATGTGATTTAATCGCCATCCTGTTTTGAATTTTCGTGGTTCTCACTGTTTAATATACAGGGGACCACACTTTAGAATGTAAAAAATGGGGGGGGGGGAGCTAAAAATCCATAGAAAAAAGCATGCGATGAAAACGAAAAAAAAAAAAAAAACTCCCAATAACTAGTATGTAAAAAAAAAAACTAACACCGGAGATACCATATTCACCATATTTTAAGTTAATATTTAAGTTATAGAAAGACTTATTATAAAAATGAGAAATATATACCATTAATGCTTGACTTATGTACTGTAATTATGTATCATCAAAGATCTTGAGTATGGTATTACATATAATGAATACTTAACCTTTTATCTACTGACGGTACTTTAAAGTACCATTACTTTAAAAAGAGTATAAAATCGAATTTATAGAAGAAATGTCAAAGATATTTATAAGGAAGAAACGGATGTACCTCCCTTTAATCTCACTACAAAGCATTAGACGATACATGTAGCCATTTTTGTTCCATAAGGGATTTTATGGAGTGCATTTGCTGTTTTTGCTTGATATTTTTCACGATCTTTATGTGTGTTATAATTGATTCCCATATTATTCCAAGAATATCCCACTAATCTTAGAAAAAATACGAGGAACATAAAGAGTAAATATTTCTCTACACTTTTTTCATGTCGAAATAATTTTTTCGTCCTCTATGTACCAGTGGTACACTAAAGTACGACCACACAAAATTCACATTAATTATTATGATGAAGTGATATGCATAATTTTTAACGTATATATCTTTAAGTAATGCACTTTAGTAACAAAAAATATATGTTTCACACACAATTTTTGTCTGTATCATAATGCAGTAGATAAAGGGTTAACACTAGAAAAAAATATATACCGCCTTCATCTAGAACGAATAAGTGATCATTTTCTAAATCCCTAAACTAAAAATGTTGATTTCTAAGTTATGTGTATAAGACACATCATTAAACTATATAGACGAAATAGTCAAGAATTTCTAGTGTATACTTTTCTAGGTTGTAAAACAATATTCTGAATACTCTGAATCCTTTTTATTGCCAGAAATTATCGTCTGATTTTCTAGATTTGGGTCACAAACGGAGATTATAGTTGCTAAAACTCGCCTCTTGTATTCACATTTATTTGCACAGATTTTTAAATAATTTTGACCTCGATAATATGGGCAAACGCTCTATAATTCTGATAGGATTTTCTAGAACATGCTTTCAAAGGGGACTAGAATTTATAAGGATGGCATGGAACAATTTTTACTGGAGCCACAACTTAGATTCTAGATGTCAGTTACAGGAGTTTTTCTCAGTGAATGAGCACATCTTGAGTATTAATTATAGATACACTGAGAAAAAAAAAATATATGCCGCTTTCATCTAGAATAAATAAGTGGTCATTTCCTAAATCCCTTAACTAGAAATGTATATTTCCGAGCTATGCGCATAAGGCACACCAATAAACTGAATAGACGAAATGATCGAGAATTTCTAGTCTACGCATTTCTAGACAGTGAAACAATATTCTGAATCTTTCGTATTGCGAGAAATTCTCGCTTGATTTTCTAGAATTGGGTAATAAACCAAGATTAGTTGCTGAAATCCGCCTGTTGTATTCGCATTTATTTGCAGAGATTTTTAAATAACTTTGTCCTCTAGAATAGGCAAACGCTCTAGAATTCTAATAGGGATTTCTAGAGCTCGCATTCAAAAGGGACTAGAATTTACAAGGATGACATGGAACTAATTTTTCTAGAGCCACATTTTAGATTCTAGATGTCAGTTACAGAATTTTTTTCTCAGTGTATATTGCATACCTTTAATAATAAGTACTATACGATTTATATGTCCAAGCACGTAGTAGTTTAATTACGTTTAAAAAAATGCTTAATACTGGCCTGATGTGCTGATTGTGAATTAAGATTACTGAACGTTTCTTTTCACATCTGTTTTGATAAACAAAATAAGTTCTAAGTTTGACCCATTGGAATAACTTCTTCACATTCTACATCATCATCGCTTAAATTAACATCAGGCAATTTGTTTTAAATTAGTTTTTTAATTGCGAATAATTCCGAAATAATTATATCGGTATTACAGTTCACATACTCATCAAAATTAATATTTAGAACGGATTTTAGACATTATTTAAAACGAAAAAATAATGATCGGTCGAAGAATTTTGCGAATTTTAGAAAAGGAGAAAAGACGTATAACCGATATCGAGCGGCGTAAAAACGAAGATTTTTGTGGTTTAAAATGAGTAGGAATGAATCGGGATTTCACTAAAAGGACGTATAAATGTAAAAGATGCATAAACGAGAGACGTATAAACAGTGTTTTATTGTATTAGCTTTTTCATAATGGAATTGGAACGCGGTGGTCTGGCCGCTAAAGCACTCGTAATAGGAAGATTAGAAAACTCGAGATGTCCGAAAATCGTTGTTTACATTAATACTGATTGGTGCGCGTAAAATCCGTAGCGGTCGTAATGTCCTCCATCTTCCCATCACAAATAATACCTCTGGGAGTCATCGAAGTGTGGGAGTAATTTTCTTCATACAGGATAAAAATTGTGAGGGCATGTATCTGGAAGAAGTACATTTAGAAAAATTTAAAGCCAGTTAAACCTTGGTTCGTATTCGGCAGGACGGTTGGTGGCGCCATTTACTGATCAAAATTGAAATCTTCATATTAAGATAGAATTTTAAAATTCCATTCGAAATAAATTTTTGAAAGCCAAAATTATGTATAAATATATATTTAGATTGTTCATTCATTATAAGTAGAATAAACGTATTTTTTATCTATTTATTTATTTATTTATTTTGTACATAAATTTATTAACTATGTAATTTCTATTATTTATGTTGGTATGGTTGGTAACTTAATTCTGCCAAATATTAAGAAATCTTTGATTTTTTAATGTAACATTAATTTATTTCTAAGAATCTTAAACTTAGCAGCAGAAACAATTACAGGGTTAGCAAGAAATAAGTTGCCCTCTTCAGAGGGCTCTAGAATCCGTCCTATTGGCCCAAATGAGGTGATAATTCAACTGATACGCTTGATATTTATTAAATAAAAAAATTACAAAATTCCGCCGATAGATGGCACTATAACACAAATGGTACTAGAAACCCTGGATAATCTCAGAGATACGACAGGTACTTAGTACGCATGCTCAGTGGACAAACGCTTGTCCAGATTCCCTCTTGCTACAGTAACCTTTTACAATGCTTGGCGTTGATCGCGCATTTTGGTGATTTATCGGTGTAAGTTTTTAAAGATATTCTCTAAAGTAAAGAAAAAGAATTTTTCTTTGCAATCAAACTAAGATACATTATGCTTTACGTTACATTCGTTTTATTATTATTATAATTATTATTATAATTATTATTTAATTTTACATTACATTTCTATATTCATAGAAATGATTTACACCATCTTATCATACTGCATATCAAAAATTCTGAATTTTAATACTCTTTAGTTTTTAATAATATACTATGCAACTGTAGTCTAAAAATATATATTTATACAAACTGATAATAAAAAAAATAATAATAATAAAATTATTTTTATTTATTTAAAAAATAATTTATTTTATCAAATTTGTCCTTGTAGTTACTGGTAAGAAAGTTCATCGATATTAAGATTAATTTGTAAATATTTGATGATTTAACAGTTAACTTGATTTGATATATTCATTTGACAGATGACCGTTTAGCTTTATGATTAATTTTATTTATTGCAATAACTTACAAATATATACATTCTCAGCACATTAAATGTTTAAAAATTGTTTTAGTTGGTTTATAAAAGGTTTTTCAGGGGGTCAAATATTCTTGAGACTGTAAAATTAACTTTGCTCTCAAAGCTGGTAGACGAGAGATATCAGGTTCGATACCACGTAGCGCTCATCGGGCTAACTTTTCGAAATTATCTGCAGTTTTCCCCGAAACAAGCGTAAATATGGGCTAGAACACCTTAAAAAGACCACCCCTTACTTAAGTTATTCAACCCATACCTCGGCCTTTCTTTTGTAGGCAACTGGCACATTAACACCAACATATTTTTCTTAAAATAATTCAGTTTAGGAAAATTGAATTAGTTTAATGCTTAAAAACATACCAATATTGTATAGTTAAATGCATAATCATTGATAATATTAATATTTGTAAAAATATTTATTAACTTTAAAAGTTTTATACATCCTTATTGTTCATGTCAAAAGTTTATTTTTCTTCAAATGTAATACAAATATATATATAAATATATTTTTTTTTTCGTATTTTGTACCTTTGAATAAAGTATGATAAAAAAAAAGAGAGAGAGAGAGAGAGAGAAAATAACGTATGTGATAAAAAGAAATATGACACTAAAAAATTAATTAATTAATTAATTAATTAACAAATGAAGAAAATAAAGAAATTAGCACTTATAATTTTACAACATAAAATTCTAACATATGTTGATCTCATAAAGAATGGGTGATTGGTTGTATGGCTTAAGACTGATAGACTACTCTAGAGGCCTAGGCCTACAGGAGAAATGCCCTCCGTGGGGGGAGGGGGGCGTTCTAAGTGAATCTAGTTCGTATTTACGCGAGTTTTAGAGAGAACTACGGAAAACTCCGTACGGCTAGATCGATGAACGCGTTTTTTGATCGAACCCGGCACTTCCCATCTACCAACTTTGACCGCAGTTCCGCTTGGCATAGAGGTATTTACTTGTATTAATGTCTTGATTTCTCCATAAAAAAATAAATAAATAAAATAAATTAGATAAACAAATTAAAAAAATTTATGTTTTTAAATTAATAAATAAGAGAACAATAAGCATTTTAATACTTTTAACCTTATTCTTTTCCCCCTCATATTCCGTATTTTTGAATAAATATAAGAAAAATATAAGGCACCTATTGAGTTTAAGTTTAAGCTTTATGCATTTAATGAAAGTACTAGCCTTTATTTATATACTCCTGAAGAAATTAAAAAAAAAAAAAAACTAAATAATTAAAAGGCCTTTTTATTTATTAGTTATGTATTTTTAACACTAAAATTTCCAAAAATATGCTTTACTCTATTAATTGTATTTATATCTAAATGTTTGTTATATTAATCAAAATAATTTTTAATAAGATCAGGTAAAACAAAAATAAATAGATAAATAAATAAAATAATAATAATAATAAGTGTATATTAGTTAATGTTAACTTACATAATTTATTTTCAAAATTGTTCTAAAAAGGAGGGGGGAAAAAACGAATGCCGCACGTTAAAAGTGCGATTTTTTCCGAAAGAGGTTGGCTATGTAATTATTGAAGTTATCGCCAAATACGAAACTGTTTTAAGAAAAGTACTTATTTAGAAAAGAATTGACGAAAATCAATGAAAATTTTTATTTCTATTAATAGGAAAAACATTTAGGAACATGAAAATTTGCTTCAAAAAATTTTAACTACATTTAATTAATATGAATTATAAGCATTTTTGAAAGTCACAATTTCTCCCTGCCTTATGTCTATGGTAGCGATGCGCGAAATCGCCTCGGGCGGTCAAAGGGAGCTTTCCACCAATCAAAAAGTATGAACACCTTGTCGTATCTCTCAGTAAAGGGTCGCTAAATGGTACTAGAAACCCTGGATAATCTCAGAGATACGACAGGTACTTAGTACGCATGCTCAGTGGACAAACGCTTGTCCAGATTCCCTCTTGCTACAGTAACCTTTTACAATGCTTGGCGCTGATCGCGCATTTTGGTGATTTATCGGTGTAAGTTTTTAAAGATATTTTCTAAAGTAAAGCAAAAAATTTTTTCTTTGCAATCAAACTAAGATACATTATACTTTACGTTACATTCGTTTTATTATTATTATAATTATTATTTAAATTTAGATTACATTTCTGTATTCATAGAAATAATTTACACCATCTTATCATACTGCATATCAAAAATTCTGAATTTTAATACTCTTTAGTTTTTAATAATATACAATGCAACTGTAGTCTAAAAATATATATTTATACAAACTGATAATAAAAAAAAATAATAATAATAAAATTATTTTTATTTATTTAAAAAGTAATTTATTTTATCAAATTTGTCCTTGTAGTTACTGGTAAGAAAGTTCATCGATATTAAGATTAATTTGTAAAAATTTGATGATTTAACAGTTAACTTGATTTGATATATTCATTTGAGAGATGATCGTTTAGCTTTATGATTAATTTTATTTATTGCAATAACTTACAAATATATACATTCTCAGCACATTAAATGTTTAAAAATTGTTTTAGTTGGTTTATAAAAGGTTTTTCAGGGGGTCAAATGTTTTTGAGACTGTAAAATTAACTTTGCTCTCAAAGCTGGTAGACGGGAGATATCAGGTTCGATACCAGGTAGCGCTCATCGGGCTAACTTTTCGAAATTATCTGCAGTTTTCTCCGAAACAAGCGTAAATATGGTCTAGAACACCTTAAAAATACCACCCTTTACTTAAGTTATTCAACCCATACCTCGGCCTTTCTTTTGTAGGCAACTGGCACATTAACACCAACATGTTTTTCTTAAAATAATTCAGTTTAGGAAAATTGAATTAGTTTAATGCTTAAAAACATACCAATATTTTATAGTTAAATGCATAATCATTGATAATATTAATATTTGTAAAAATATTTATTAACTTTAAAAGTTTTATACATCCTTATTGTTCATGTCAAAAGTTTATTTTTCTTCAAATGTAATACAAATATATATATATATATAAATACATTTTTTTTTTTCGTATTTTGTACCTTTGAATAAAGTATGATAAAAAAAAAAAGAGAGAGAGAGAGAGAGAAAATAACGTATGTGATAAAAAGAAATATGACACTAAAAAATAAATAAATTAATAAATTAATTAATTAATAAACAAATAAAGAAAATAAAGAAATTAGCACTTATAATTTTACAACATAAAATTCTAACATATGTTGATCTCATAAAGAATGGTTGATTGGTTGTATGGCTTAAGACTGATTGACTACTCTAGGGGCCTAGGCCTACAGGAGAAATGCCCTCCGTGTGGGGAAAGGGGGGGGGGGTTCTAAGTGAATCTAGTTCGCATTTACGCGAGTTTTAGAGAGAACTAAGGAAAACTCCGAACGGCTAGATCGATGAACGCGTTTTTTGATCGAACCCGGCACTTCCCGTCTACCAACTTTGACCGCAGTTCCGCTTGGCCACCATAGAGGTACGTATTTACTTCTATTAATGCCTTGATTTCTCCATAAAAAATAAACAAATAAAATAAAATAGATAAACAAATAAAAAAATGTTATGTTTTTAAATTAATAAATAAGAGAACAATAAGCATTTTAATACTTTTAACCTTATTCTTTTCCCCCCTCATATTCCGTATTTTTGAATAAATATAAGAAAAATATAAGGCACCTATTGAGTTTAAGCTTTATGCATTAAATGAATGTACTAGCCTTTATTTATATACTCCTGAAGAAATTAAAAAAAAAAAAAAAAAAATATATATATATATATATTTAAAAGGCTTTTTTATTTATTAGTTATGTATTTTTAACACTAAAATTTCCAAAAATATGCTTTACTCTATTAATTGTATTTATATCTAAATGTTTGTTATATTAATCAAAATAATTTTTAATAAGATCAGGTAAAACAAAAATAAATAGATAAATAAATAAAATAATAATAAGTGTATATTAGTTAATGTTAACTTGCATAATTTATTTTCAAAACTGTTCTAAAAAGAAGGGGGAAAAAACCGAACGCCGCACGTTAAAAGTGCGATTTTTTCCGAAAGAGGTTGGCTGTGTAATTATTGAAGTTATCGCCAAATACGAAACTGTTTTAAGAAAAGTACTTATTTAGAAAAGAATTGACGAAAATCAATGAAAATTTTTATTTCTATTAATAGGAAAAACATTTAGGAACATGAAAATTTGCTTCAAAAAATTTTAATTACATTTAATTAATATGAATTATAAGCATTTTTGAAAGTCACAATTTCTCCCTGCCTTATGTCTATGGTAGCGATGCGCGAAATCGCCTCGGGCGGTCAAAGGGAGCTTTCCACCAATCAAAAAGTATGAACACCTTGTCGTATCTCTCAGTAAAGGGTCGCTAAATGGTACTTATTTGCATATATTCAAAATCAGAAACAGCATTTTTGTTTCAGCGCATGCCTATTAGCATTATTCTTTGGATAAAGGACAATATCTACCGTCAAAGACCATCAACTCTGCCTAATCTGAAGGACAGCATTGGGCGCCATGTTTTAGACATTCCGGCAGAATTACTCTAGTCAGCTGTTGAAAATATGATTATGCGATTACAGCACATTGTTGAACATGAAGGGTATCATATTGAGCAGTTTCATTAATGTTACTTTATTTTTAAAGCATATTAAATATGGCTATGCGTATTATAGCGCCACCTACCGGCGGAATTTTGTTCTATTTTTTTTTTTTTTTTTTTTTTTTTTATATAAATATCAAGCGCAACATTTGAATTATCTGTAGTTAAAATTTTATGCAATTTGGACCGATAGGACGGATTCTAGAGCCCTCTGAAGTGGGCAACTTATTTTTTGAAAACCCTGTATTTTTAAAAATTGAAATTATAATGCAAATATCAAAGATTTAAATCACTTTTATTTAAAAAAAATTGAAAATTTCCAATAATTTTATTTATGAGATTTTTCTGAAAATCATATCAGGTATGTAGTTATTATCACGCAGATGTTCTAGACGGGAAAGGCTAGTTAGGCGATATTACGCCAATATTTAACAAAGACTGAGTCTCTATAAAATTTTCTGTTTGAAATATAGGATTTGTTACAAATTGTACACTCTTGGATATTGTAATATTTCCTTTTGAAGATAATTGCAGCTAAGCTTAATAATACAATAATATTAATAATAATAATAATAATAATAATAATAATAATACAATATAATAATAACAATACAATAATAATAATAATAATAATAATAATAATAATACAATATAATAATAACAATACAATAATAATAATAATAATACAGCTGTAAATTTGTTTTTTTAGGTTGATTTAAGAGCAATATTTTTATTACTATTTCTATTATTATTATTATTTTTCTTTCAGGGTGTAACGTATCCAGCGTGCCACGGCATCTGGCGTTACTGGGCTCCACCGATGGAAAGGAGTCGGCTGGCCACCCTTGCTTTCTGTGGTAAGTTTCTCCTCAAACTTATTAATATTACCTAAAGTGATAGTTTTTATAAATTGAATTATGCATTTTGCCCATAAGTTCAATAATTAGATCAATGCAATCAAATGTACATTTTAAAAAGAATTCAACAAGTTAAAATAACAATATGAACTAAAAGTGGACAGCAATCGACAGGCCATGGTAAAAACCTAAAAAGGCCTGAGCTTCGGGCATGGTCTAGTGTCACTGTCACTGTCACTGCCCATAAGTTGCCCCGATAAGGCGTATGGCTTCGGGTATGGTTCGAGAGTCCCTTGCCTATAAGTATGTTTTATGCACAAGTTTATTTCTTAATGCAACGTTTTATGCACAAGTTTATTTATTAATAAATTAATTCCTGATACTTAATATTATATGTGTGTACAAAAGAAATATTTCTGTATATATATATATATATACATAGAAGAATTTATTGCCGTTATGAAACTTGGCAACTAATAGACACGTGATAACATGAACAACACACACATAAAAGTGATTGTAATTCAATTTAAATGTTATCACATATTTTTTGTGATTTAATTATAGTACCTATTAATAGTTGAATCCATTTTCAATTGCTTACGCTAAATTGAACATTTAGGATCATAACACTAAGACTAACTAGGAGAGATATTTATGCGAAATTCGTGAAAGTTCTCATACTTAAACCTGTAAATTTAGGGGGGGGGGGGGGGAAGTTAACAGGATAGGAGAATAGGATTGAAAAAGTATGAAAAAAGGGATAACTGGAAACGAGAAATGGAATAAGAAATGCTCAAAAATCGAAGTGTTCGCTATTCAGGAAACTTGCACTTCTACGAACAGAGAAATCGCAAGATTTCGGAAAACTGTATAGCTAATTCAAGCCAAAAATACAGTTATATATATGTATAATGATTGTAGAGGAGGACAGTCGCAAGCACGCAATCAGCACTACACTGTCACAGAAAAAAAGTCCTGTTTGCTGCAGTTTGCTGCCAGAAATTTTCTGTAATTCAGGAAAATACGTTCTATCAACGTAATTTTTCCGTGGACAGAACGTATTTTTCTGAATTACAGAAAACGTCTGGCAGCAAACAAGACTTTTTTTTGACAGTGTATGGATTCTTTCCGGAAACATCTTTATTTCACCAAAATTGCAGGTCGGGGATGTACTTCTAAGCTTGTAACTTTAAAATTGTAACTCTAAGCCTTCTAAGCTTGTAACTCTAAAATTGTAACTCTAAGCCTTCTAAGCTTGTAACTCTAAAATTGTAACTCTAAGCCTTCTAAGCTTGTAACTCTAAAATTGTAACTCTAAGCCTTATAAGCTTGTAACTCTAACATATTTTTGTTTATGTACCAAGATTTGTGAGATTATAAGGGGTTTTTCGCAAAAAAGGAATTTTTGCAAAGTCGTTGAAATACTTTGATCTTCAAATTAGCTACACGTCATGTAAAATATCCCTTATGAAATTTCAACTCTTGCAAAATATCTAAAATCTAGCTCGTTCTTTTAGCGATAAGTTGCTTAATTTTTACTCTATTCGAATGCACTTTTGACAAAAGTTGCCCAATTTAAATATCTAGCTTTCAACCTATGTAATAAAAATCTTTCTATCTTTCGCACATGCACAGTGAAAACGTTTTTGATAAAAATGATTATATTTCATGAGGTATTCAAGATATTAGAATTCTGATTGCAGTATATTTTTTAAAAGTATTTTTTCAATTTATTTCGAAATGGGAATAATTTCCGGTTAAAACTGTGTTTATTATAAATTAAAAAGCATGCTGATTTTTTTTTTTTTTTCAGTTTTAAAATAAATGTTTATATCTCCGTTATTTAACATGCTATCTTCCCATAAATTTATCCATAAATTGTGCTTGGTCCATATTAACATATTCTAAATTTACAGATCATTTCGTTTTTTTAACGATACATGGTGATCACAAACATTATTGATTTTGCCGGCCCCCTAAGTGTTGCCTGAAACTAATATTCACTGAAAAACATGAGGAAGAGCCAGTTCTTTAAATACCCAATGTTTGAAAACATTTCATCGAGAGATAAGTTTTTAAATTAAGAAAAACAAAACTGATCGTTTGCAAATCGATTAAGTATGAACGCATATTATTTGAAATTCGTTCTTTAATGGTAAACTGTTTAAAACAGAAAAACTGCTGTAAAATTTTACAATAATTGGCTAAAATATGATCTAGGAAAAATTATGTGTGTATTATCCTCTTTTACAGGGAAGCATAAAGGAGTTTTCGCGAGAGCTAAAAACTAAAGTGCTTTAAATTACTTAAAAGTAAAAGAAAATAAAACTGATTTTGAAACAGATTTTTTTGTTTGGCCTTTACTGAAGATGTACTTACGTTAGTGTGTGCTTTCTTTTCATAGTCCTTTTATAGGGACCCAGCTAAAAAGAAAAAAAAAAAAAAGAAATAATAAGTTAAAGCGGGGGGGGGGGGGGTTATCTGCAAACTTTTTACTTCAAAACTTCAGTTATTCTGCAGATTTTATTAATCTTGTTTCAAACTCCTTCAGATTGTCCGCCTATTTTTTTTTTTTTTTTCTGCGGATCTTTTTTTTTTTAGCTGTGAAGGCACAAAAATTCGAATAAATTGCTTATTGCTTTCCATTATATTCACACACGAACTTTGGTAGAGATACTCATATTTTACCTTTCCGTTTTGGTGCCTTATATTAGACGATTTTCACTGGACAGTCTTTCACTGCCCATGCGCTAAACTGCCAAATTAAGTTAGAAACATTTAACTATATTCAAGGCCGTAGCTAAGGGGAGTGCGTTTGGGGATTCAAACAACCCTCGAATTTCGCAGATTTGTCAAAATTTTTTTGATTATATTTCATTTTAAACATCCAATACTATGTACTAGAGATTGAACCCTCTCTGAATTTTTTATCTGCCTACGAGCTTGGCTATATTAAAAGCAAAAATTTATAAATCGTTTATGAATTACCCGTGCCAAAAATATCTCAAATGCTTTATTCCTCAGATTGAACTATCGTTGGGTCTCGTTGTGTGCACGAATCGCCAAATGCGCCAAATGGCATGAGAGCTCACTAATGGAAAAATTCTCACATTCAGTTATTTACTAAATTATTCTCCCGATTCAATCTTTTTAAACGTGATTAACTACTAAATGTTCAAAAAATCGAGTGAAGTCAATTCAGATTTTTAATTATGAAATTACAAGAACTAAAAATGACATAAGTGAGTTTAAATAAAGTTAAAAGGAATAAATACAATACAAATTCATTGGAATATGAATATAACGGGTGCTCATGTAAAATACGTATTCGTGAACATCGTTTACCTAAGTGTTATACAGAATCGCATAATGTATGCGCATTAGACAAATATATTTTTACGTAATCGGGTTCGTGAATTGTCTGTGAATGAAAGGCGAATCTTGCAGAGGCTTAAAAGTTTATTTACAGAATATTTTGAAAGATTACAGGTCTCTAAACCAAGTATCAACTTCAGTTTCTCCAGAAAACACAGCTTAAATAACCGCTGACAACATAAAAATCGCAGCATTAACTGTATCAAAGCATTAACACACAGCAATAGGCTGCAATTCAATGGTAGAGACTTTGTCAAGCAGAGCTTTCTATTATGCAATGTCTTGGCGAGAAACTGACTTCAATGGTCGGAACGGAACCCCTTTTTATAGTCACCAATTAATCCAGAATTTTCCAGTAACTTCCGAAATAATCGAATTAGAGCTTAGACAACTGATATATCGGTAATAAAGATTTTCTCTCCAAGGTCACCTTAAAAGTCATCAAGGAGCTATAAAATCGCCAAATTCGTCGCCAAGGCCATTCCTTGCCCGAATGAAGCGAGTTTTTAAAGAAAAGCGAGCTTTTTTAACGTGAAAACAAGCTAGATATGCAAAAATTAAAATTTTATTCTGACTAAGCCTCATAGAATGAAATTACATAAAAATAACTAATACTATTTACAAATTCGTAACAATATATTTACATCTATGCATAATACACACGAATTTTATAGATGTATTACAGAAACATACCCATTATGCATACGCGTTATATTGATAAAAGCATATACATAACCTGCAAAAAGAAGTGATATCTCATAAAAAACAATAATTGTAAAAGTCACCCGGCCCAACAAAAATTCTTGTCGTTCTTAGGCAGCCAAAATAAAGGATTGATATCAAAATTCTCTGCCGCTGTTAATTCCCGAGAACTCAATGCCTTGCTTAATGAATATCTGCAAATATATCTTTCTAATAAATCCTAATCGCTTTCAACATTCCTTTTTAGCTGCGTTAGTTTTTTTGGCTGCATTATACAGCTATAATTTTAAGTATTTTTACGGCGGGTTGCGTCCCCTACGTAGAAGTTTTAATTCATAAAAAATTAGTCAGAAAAGAGTAAAATATTATTTACGCACCCCGCCGTAAAAATACTTTAAATTATAACTTTATAATGCAGCCAAAAAACTAACGCAGCTAACAAGGAATGTTGAAAGCGATTAGGATTTATTAGAAAGATATATGCAAGTTATTGGCAGATATTAATTAAGCAAGGCATTGAGTTCCTAGGAATTAATAATAATAGCGGAGGAGAATTTTGATATCAATTCTTTTTTTGGTTGCCTAAGAAAGGCAAGAGTTTTTGCTGGGCGAGGTGACTTTTACAGTAGTATTGTTTTTAATGAGATTGTAATATATTTAGAAAGTTAAGGGTGATTTCGTGATTACTGACAATCGCTAAAGTGTTACCTTAACCTTTAACGCATGGGAACAAATAAATAAAATTTAAAAACTACAATTTTAAAGAACGATAATGAAATAAATTATCTTGACCTTGTTTAATTTTTTGTAAGTTGATCATTATACTGTTAGGTCAAAAGATTCATTTTGTTATTGCTATTTGCAATTACATCACATTAGAAAAATATAGTTTCTTATTCTTCTTCTTATTATTTTTCTTTCTTTTATTCATTTTATTTATTTATGTATTTTTTAGGTTCATATGCGGGTGCTGTAGTTGGAATGCCTCTCTCGGGTTTTTTAACAGATCTCGCGGGTTGGCAAGCATGTTTTTATTTTTATGGTAAGTATTTTCTTCTTCCTGTTCAGTCATTACGAAAACAAACAAACAAACAAACAAAAATTAAGAAGAAGAAGGAGTGTAAACACTGTATAGCTATTACCTAATTATAATACTTCTTTTTGATTTGTTTGAACATTTGAATACATATTTTAACTCCAATAAACTTATTTAACAGCGTATGAAGTTATAAGTCTGAAACAAATATTTTTCTTACAGTGTGTAACAGCCAACTAAATACTTAAAAATAATCAATAAATATTTAGTGTTAGAAAACGACAAATAAAAATAAAAACACAACTTTTTACATGAAACGTTTAGTAAAGATAGCAGTTACAGTGACAATACAAAATTGTAGAGAATCCCGAGCCAAATCGTCTGCAAGAATATAAATTAATAAACTTCTGTCCAATTTCCATGTTATAGAACTCAGAATATAAATTCAAAATCATGATAACTATGTAACTATATCGAGTTAATTGAGGGAAAGACTTGTAACGTGCCTTATGGTTTCTCACAGAATTCACACTGGAAATCCAATAATTTCTCTGCTTTTCGTGAGTTTTATATAGACAACCTTATCTTTTCTTCAGTTTCATTTTAAATACTCCTTTTTACTTTTATTGCAATGGGCTCTTCCCACCTGACGTCAGAGGTCACATGATAGAGGAAAAACAAATAGCAGACGAAGTCTTGTTTATCTATAGCAATTGCTGAAATAACATATTTTCTATTCTTATTTTTGATCAATCGTATTTAATCCGTGTTATTTTTTTATGCATCATCATTTTTTATCCATTTTATATCATTATTCATCATCTTTTGTTTGCTGTATACATTTATAATCATCATTTAGTCTATATTTCTAATTGATGTTCATGAAGAACATGTTAAATACTCTGATTTTTGGTACTTAAATCAGTGACAGTGTAATATTGTACTGCGAAAATCCATTTAGACCAGTAACTAAGTTAATTAACTTGCTGTAACACCTTTATACAATTAAATTAAATGAAAAAATTTTAAAATTTCAAATTATAATCCATAAACATTCCACAAGAACAAGCTATTATTTATTGCTAGATCAATTTTCCCACTCAATGTTCCAGTAATTGACACTTCCAGTTTTTCCTTTTATCAGCAATTGCCCCCTATGTTCCAGTGTTTGACACGGCTAGTTATTCATTTTACCAGTTATTAGCACCTATGCTCTAGTGTTTGACATAAATTGTTAAAATTCTTATATATGTAAAAAATATATGATTTTATTATTTTTATTATTTGTTAATTATTTCGGGATAGATGTCAATTACTGGAGCATGCCAATCACTGGAGCACCTACCCTATATATATATATATATATATATATATATATATATATATATATATATATATCAACATGTTACTATTGGGCTAATTAACAGTGGATTTTATTTTTTATTTATTTATTTATTTATTTTTGGGTATTCTTGTTCTGTGTATTACTTAATTTAAATGTTTTAGAATTAAATTTTGTGTACATATATACATACATATCTATGTATGAATGCGTTGAAAATTATATATAAATATATAGATACAGGGTCTCAAGAAAAAAAAAAAAAAAAAAAAAAAATATCTGGTTGCCATCAAAATTTTCTGGCAGCCAGTAAAATATATCTTCCCGCCACATACCATTGAAACATTATTACACCGGCCAATAATTCAGCACCACGTTGTTAAGAATACACAGACATGAGCAGTATAAACCAATTCCTTAAAATGGACTAATTTAACACAGATATTTGAAACATGCATAAAGAAAAGTTGTCTAAATCTAATGGTGTATTCATTCAACCAGTATCTCAAAATGTAGTGAGACGAACTGCTATCAAAATGGTGGGAGCTAGACTTCAGCGAGAGTAGAATAGGAGCTGATTCTGGAATCAACTTTTTCACCAAATTATTGAAATTAATATATATATATGTGTGTGTGTGTGTGTGTGTGTGTGTGTGTCAAGTTCTCTTAATGCTGAAAACATAGTCGCCAGTTAAAATATATGGGTCACCAATGACAACGAGGCGACCATATTTCACGAGCCCTAAATATATATATATATATATATATTAAATAACTATACCAAAATAAAAGATTTTTCCAACACTGTATTTGTCTGAATTAAGATTTTATACAATCACCAAAATTAAGTGTAAAGTGAGAGAATTTTTTTCAGTGTACTAACGAGGATCGAAGAAATGAGAGTTTATTTTTGAAATTCTTAACTACTATAACATATTTATCAGAAATTTATATGTAGTGCAAATTTATTCATGTATGGGATTGTAAATGTTCAAAATGTTTGAAAATCACTCATCTAACAAACAAGGAAATAAGTGACACTTTGTAAGATATTAATTCATAAACCCCATAGATGGCAGCACTAGCATGCGATTAAAGTTCTGTCTCTCAAGCGTTCTCTCTTTCTCTCTCTCTCTCTCTCTCTCTCTCTCTCTTTTTTTTTTTTTTTTTTTTTTTTTTAATAAAAACAGAAAAATAAAATAAAATAGACCTGAAAATATGTCATTAAAATTTATAGATGTAGATTTATATTTATAAATGAATTTATATTCTGTTATCTTAAAAATAAATAAATAAATAATCTATAAAATATTTCTCAAACGTGGACCTATTTCAATTAATTTTTGTCGAAACGATACGATAGTGGTGAAATTAATAAAATACGCGAGGATAAAAAAATAATATTTAACAATAAACAATATTTAAGCACGCGGATTCAGTTCAATGTTCTAATTCGATAACATGATGACATTTGTATGATGACATTATTTTATGGAAAATATACTTTTAAAGTTATTTCTTCAGAATCTTTGCAATCGTCATTTTAAACCTAGCAATATTTTAAAGATATAAACAAAATATGAATTATTATCATAAATTGAGTAAAGAACGCAATCATAGAAAAATATAATCAAAATAGGATTTATTTTTTTTATTTTTATTTATTTTTTTTTTACAAAAATTTACGCCAAATTAAATTAAATGTCATTGAATACTTGGCGATAAAAATTTAAAAGGCGTCATGGGGGTCCTATATTAAAACTGTACTGCCTGCGGAAGTATGAAAACTGGGTTGGCAACCATGAATTTTATTTTGAAACTTTTCTTTGAATGATTCTGGTTTCACTATTGCACAATATATTTATTTGGTTATAATTTATTTGGCAATATTATTTGGCTTCAGGTAAAATAAAATTTTAATTAGGTTGGGAAATTGGTATAATATTTATAAGTTTCAAATTTTAAAGGTAAATAACAAAGGAAATAAAGTGCGAAAATTTCGCACGGGTTTGCTAGTAATTTATAAATGTAAAAATAATTAATAAATAATAAAAATCTGCCATTCCTCCAGTAAAACTTGCTGTAATTTCAAATTCAAACCTATATTTTCAGTAAAAGTATTTTCGATGTAAGTAAAACAGTAAAAGAACACAGAGAGATGCGATTTTCAAATTAGATAAATTAAGTAAACGATAAATATTATATACCTACAAATTGCCTTTCGGATATTTTAATTGCATTCACAGAATCCATTCCTATACGTACAGTCGGTAACAAAAGTGTCCGAACACTAGCAAAAATTCCTATAGTAAAAAAGTACACTTAATACTGTTTTGTTAAATAAATCCTTGTCGAATCCTGTTCTTAGTCAGTCTAAGAACAGGATTCGAGAAGGATTTATTTAGCAAAACTGTATTAAGCGTACTTTTTTTATATGGGAGTTTTTGCTAGTGTTCGGACACTTTTGTTACCGACTGTACATAGGCATTCACACGCATCCATTAAATACATGTTACATGAAGCATACAAAATACATGCATGGAAATACTTACAAATGCCCACTCAGAATCGATTATCCGAAAATTCTTTAGCTTTCATTAAAAAAAAAAAAAAAAAAAACATAAAAAAGAGAGAGAGACAGAGAGAAGGATACTAGGATAAATGAAAAGCAATTAATAATTTTTATTCATAATTGTTATAAATATTATGAATTTACAAAAATAATATAAATTAAAACGTCTTATGTAATAGATCAAAATATCAATATTGACACGAATTTCTAGACTTTCTGGTAACTATGAATATGCTTCGTTTTCTTCTGTTGTTTAAATAAATACTAACTCTTGTTTAATAGAAATGTATCGTATTATATACATTTATAACAGAAAAAAAAGTTTCGAAAAAAAAATTTTTTTGTTGATATTTATAATGAAGTTATCAAGTTTTTAGAAGTATTATGTTATAAAACTAAAATGAGTAAAATCTAATTCATAGTCATTAAATTAGATTGAATAAAAGAATATTTTCTAACGTTTAAATTTTAAATACAGTTTGTTGAGTTTATATAGATTAATAAGAAAATATTAATAATATTGTAATTCTAACATGAATACTAATACAGTTTGAAATTGGCTAAACCGTCAGTATTTATTTTTAATTCTAATATTCCATAAAAGAAATTATTTGTGAATTGTTTGTATTATATATTTTTTATTTTAAAAAGGCTATTTTTAGTATAAATTAAAAATTTAAATAAAAGTAAAATAAAGCAAGAATCTATTTTAGTTTTTCATATGACATACAACACATTTGCAATATATAACAAAAATTAACGAAAGTTAATTTGTGTTAGCTAAAGAATGTAGTATATTTTACTATCTCAGTAACAGATGGCAGCACTATAAATTATTACTTACAAACTTTGAATAAACACCATAAAATGCAATAAACTCGCAACAATTGTTTCGGGTCGAAAAAACCACGACCCTTCATCAGGCGAACAAAGTAAGCACGAGTGCTGCAATCAAAGCGGCAACGCACAAAATCGTTTAAAATGAAAAGAAAAAGTATATAAAGTAGAAACTAAATATAGCTACTGGTGTGAGTAGAATTGTACCAAAAAACAAGGAAATAAATAAATGGGTGAGATTAAACACATAACAATCAAAGGATAACAAAAATTAAACTAAAATCTAAGTTACGTGAGTAATTTCCAAGCATCAGAGAAGAAAGGAGTGGAAGAAATATCATTAACAAGATTTTTCGAATTTTTAAATATGTAAAATGCTTCATGAATATCCAAATGGGAGGAACAGACAGGAGATGAAATTATGTTAGTTTTGGAAAAATCAAAGCGATGACCTTGAGACCAGCAGTGGGAAGCAATAGAAGATTTGGTAATCTCTTCATTACGAACATTCCGGCGGTGCTCATTTATTCTGTATTTCAAACGCCTCCTAGTTTGACCAATATAACCTAAGTTGCAGGACGAACACGGAATTGAATAAATTCCAGAACGGTTTTCGGTGGGAATGGGATCCTTAAGAGAAGATAATTTAATTTTATTGACGGGTTTGTAAATAACTTTGAAACCAAACGGTGAAAGAATTTTAGAGATTTTAAAAGAGGGTGAAGAATAAAAAGGTAAAACAACTGGGATGAGACTATGATCGTTTAATTTGGGAGCAGAACGTTTAGGATTCTTAAATTTATATAGAGCTTTATCGATGATAGATGGGTTATAGCCACGAGAGAGAGCTAGAGATTTTAAATAACTAATTTCTTTCGAAAGATTAGACGGATCAGAACAAATGTGTAAGGCACGGTAAACATAAGTGTAAAAAGCAGACATTTTTTGTTGAGGGGCGTGGTTAGAGAGAGCATGCGGCGGCAAAGAGACTGAGAATGGTTTTCTAAAAACAGAAGTTGAGAAACAATCCTTTTCTTTATTCACAAGAACGTCAAGGAAAGGCAAAGAGCAATCCTGTTCAACCTCAAAAGTGAATTGAATGCATGGGTCAATCGAATTGACCAAAGAAAGTAAATTGGACAAATCGACGTCAGGGGAGACAAGAACGAAAGTGTCATCCACATATCTAAACCAGTGAGGAAATTTATATACACCGAAGAGTTTTTCTTCAAAATAGTGCATATAAATGTCGCAAAGTAAAGGAGAGAGTGGACTACCCATGGCCATACCATCATTTTGGGAATAATAAGTACCATTAAAAATGAAGGCAGTTTGCCTGATACACAAATGAACTAAATTTACAAGCTCCTCAATTTCAATAGAAGAATAATGGAATTCACGTAGTCTTCTCTCTAAACAAACCAGAGCACCTTGAACCGGAACATTTGTAAAAAGTGACTTTACATCTAGAGAAATCATAGTATAGTTAGATGGAGAGATGCATTTAATTTTGTTCACAAAATCATACGAGTTTTTTACAGTATTAAGATTAGTAGAAGTAAGATGAGAAAGAGAGTTTGAAAGAAATCGAGCAAGATTATAAGAAGCCGTACCAATATTAGATACAATAGGTCGAAAGCAGAGAGTGGGTTTATGAATTTTCGGAAGTGCATAGAAAATTCATAAACCCACTCTCTGCTTTCGACCTATTGTATCTAATATTGGTACGGCTTCTTATAATCTTGCTCGATTTCTTTCAAACTCTCTTTCTCATCTTACTTCTACTAATCTTAATACTGTAAAAAACTCGTATGATTTTGTGAACAAAATTAAATGCATCTCTCCATCTAACTATACTATGATTTCTCTAGATGTAAAGTCACTTTTTACAAATGTTCCGGTTCAAGGTGCTCTGGTTTGTTTAGAGAGAAGACTACGTGAATTCCATTATTCTTCTATTGAAATTGAGGAGCTTGTAAATTTAGTTCATTTGTGTATCAGGCAAACTGCCTTCATTTTTAATGGTACTTATTATTCCCAAAATGATGGTATGGCCATGGGTAGTCCACTCTCTCCTTTACTTTGCGACATTTATATGCACTATTTTGAAGAAAAACTCTTCGGTGTATATAAATTTCCTCACTGGTTTAGATATGTGGATGACACTTTCGTTCTTGTCTCCCCTGACGTCGATTTGTCCAATTTACTTTCTTTGGTCAATTCGATTGACCCATGCATTCAATTCACTTTTGAGGTTGAACAGGATTGCTCTTTGCCTTTCCTTGACGTTCTTGTGAATAAAGAAAAGGATTGTTTCTCAACTTCTGTTTTTAGAAAACCATTCTCAGTCTCTTTGCCGCCGCATGCTCTCTCTAACCACGCCCCTCAACAAAAAATGTCTGCTTTTTACACTTATGTTTACCGTGCCTTACACATTTGTTCTGATCCGTCTAATCTTTCGAAAGAAATTAGTTATTTAAAATCTCTAGCTCTCTCTCGTGGCTATAACCCATCTATCATCGATAAAGCTCTATATAAATTTAAGAATCCTAAACGTTCTGCTCCCAAATTAAACGATCATAGTCTCATCCCAGTTGTTTTACCTTTTTATTCTTCACTCTCTTTTAAAATCTCTAAAATTCTTTCACCGTTTGGTTTCAAAGTTATTTACAAACCCGTCAATAAAATTAAATTATCTTCTCTTAAGGATCCCATTCCCACCGAAAACCGTTCTGGAATTTATTCAATTCCGTGTTCGTCCTGCAACTTAGGTTATATTGGTCAAACTAGGAGGCGTTTGAAATACAGAATAAATGAGCACCGCCGGAATGTTCGTAATGAAGAGATTACCAAATCTTCTATTGCTTCCCACTGCTGGTCTCAAGGTCATCGCTTTGATTTTTCCAAAACTAACATAATTTCATCTCCTGTCTGTTCCTCCCATTTGGATATTCATGAAGCATTTTACATATTTAAAAATTCGAAAAATCTTGTTAATGATATTTCTTCCACTCCTTTCTTCTCTGATGCTTGGAAATTACTCACGTAACTTAGATTTTAGTTTAATTTTTGTTATCCTTTGATTGTTATGTGTTTAATCTCACCCATTTATTTATTTCCTTGTTTTTTGGTACAATTCTACTCACACCAGTAGCTATATTTAGTTTCTACTTTATATACTTTTTCTTTTCATTTTAAACGATTTTGTGCGTTGCCGCTTTGATTGCAGCACTCGTGCTTACTTTGTTCGCCTGATGAAGGGTCGTGGTTTTTTCGACCCGAAACAATTGTTGCGAGTTTATTGCATTTTATGGTGTTTATTCAAAGTTTGTAAGTAATAATTTTTACAACGCCAGTTTTGTGATGCTTCTTTATTAAAGCACTATAAATTGCCTAAAAAAAAAACTTTTTAAACTGCATACTTAAGCAAATTTTATTTTCAAAATCCCTATTACTTTTCTAAATATTTACATTTTTGCTCGTTGTATTATTATTATTATTATTATTATTATTATTATTATTATTTATTTATTTATTGGTGTATATTACAAAAAATGAGGATAGATTTTTCGATGCATCTATTAGTACATTTTACAAATCTTATTGCGCTTTTTTATTGATACATACTAAAGTAGGTGCTCCATTGATTGGCATGCTCCAGTAATTGTCATCTATCCCGTAATAATTAATAAATAAAAAAAATAATGAAATTATATATTTTACATATAAAAATTTTAACGTTTTATGTCAACACTAGAGCATAGGGTGCTAATAACTGGTAAAATGAATAACTAGCGGTGTCAAACACTAGAACGTAGGTACCAATTACTGATAAAAGGAAAAACTGGCAGTGTCAATTACTGGAACATTGAGTGGGTGTCAAATAAAAATTCATAAAAAAAAAAAAAAAAAAAAAAAAAAAAATTGTTATCAAATGTATATATTTTAACATATATGTAGTTCTGAATGTCTTTCATGCCATATGTACTAACATAAGATTTCTAAAAATATTTTCCGATGACTAGAACATTAAAAACATCAGAGATTGCTCTAAAAGTGTCAATCACTGGTGCATGTACCCTACGAAAAGTTATGGAATATAACAATTTTTTATATAATTTATTTCTAAAGAGAGAAATAAAAATCTGAAGGCTATCTCTATTTGTAAGAATATATACAAAATGTTTTAAATTGCTACCTCAAAAAAAAAGTTCTTTTAAAATGTGAGCGTAGAGGAAAAGCCATTTAATGTTTGTGATTGTGAATAAACACCGCGCGATATAACTAACATGAGGGTGAGGTGCTAAACTTTTCACAATTAAACAGGCTTTCATTTGAGCTTACAAACTTTCAATGTGAAAAACAAAAAATCAGTTTGTTTAGTCACTTTTTAGGTAAGAGTTTGTGCATTTTCGATTAGCGGCGGATAATACGCAGAACATTATGAATTTTTATATTTAGTTACAATTTGACATAAATTGGTGTCGACGTACTTTTGGTGAATATCGACATATCGTTCAGCAAGCGCTGTTGTCGTCTCATTTTTAATATCTAATATAGGTCACAATTTCCTGTAAATGCACGCGATGGGGATTATTTTTTAACTAATCTTTGCGAATCGTAAATCTTTTATTTACAATACTTATAATAATCAACTATAATAATTATAGTACTCTACTAAATAAAATAAAAAATTTATATGTAGGCGTATTGCTTTGGTTTAGCCTGGGAAAAATACAACTTCAAGGGTGTAAATTTTTAATATGTGTATTCCTTAGAAAAAAAAAAAAGACCCAGCAACGGCTAAATGGTTTTGCGCTCAAAGTTAATAGATGGGAAGTTCTGGGTTATATCCCAGGTCACGCTCATCGACCTAGCCGTTCGGAGTTTTCCGTGGATTTCTCCGAATCTCGCGTAAGTATGAGCTAGGACCCCTAGAAAGACCCCCTATGGAGGGCATTCCACCTATAGGCCTAGGACCCTAGCGTAGTCAATTGGCCTTAAATCCAAGAGACGTGTCAGTTAGGGAGACGTGTCACTATATAAGGGCAATTAAAGTTATTGAAGGGAAGTTGAAGCAGTGTATAGTAATTATGTATTTTTCGGTTAATGTGTATGTAGTGCCTCGACGTACATAAAAAGCATCGCGCCTCTATCTCAAACATTGTCCACCCGAAAAAGCAGTTGTATCAATTTTACAATAAGTTAGTCAGTTCTTCCAACCAACCTCAAAAAAAAAAAAAAAAAAAAAAAAAAAAAAGAAAAGAAAGAAAACTCGGCAATATCTTTAAAACAAAGGGTTGGACCAAAGATCTGTGAAAACTTGAAACAAAGTCATCGATTTTTTTCCTTTTTGAAAAAAAAAAAAAAAAAAAAAAAAAAAAAAAAAATTAAAAAATATATAAATAATAATAACTATAAATAATCTCTAAAAAAGAGCTAATTTAAAACACGTGTCATTTGTTATTTAGATTAAAAACTCTTTAAAACACGTAAAATTAAACTTTATTTAAAAAATATTTAAAACATTACCTGAAGCTTTTCGCTTTGAAATACCAAAGCATCATCGGGGATTTTTATTACTCGATTTTTATTCTCTGATGATGCTTTGGTATTTCAAAGCGAAAAGCTTCGGGTAATGTTTTAAAATCTTTTAAATAAAGTTTAAGTTTACGTGTTTTAAAGTGTTTTTAATCTAAATAACTAATAATAATACCTGTTCTGGTCTAAATTACGTGAGTTTCCACAGGAAAATATAGAAGGAAGTTTTGTGACCATCATAATGTATTAATTTGAAATGGCACCCTCTAGACTTAAATGTACATTTTAAGGAATTGCAATATTATTGCTATTTAAATGGTTTTCATAGATTTGATTTTTAGGTTGATTTCTTTAGAAATCGACCTATTGCAATCCTTCCGAAATAATTATCGAAATCGAACCAAAGTTGGACAGTGAATTTATCTTACATATAACTTGGGTGAGTTCGTTCACTAAGTTGCTCCGCCATCTTGTTTTCAAGTGGCAGTCACTTGAAAATTTCAAACCTACATTGTAAAAAGCGTATATTTAAAATCGGATTTGCTTAAATTTTGATGTATATATAGACCATATAAGAATCTTAACCAAGTGTATTAATAAACTTTATCCACCATTTTGAAGTAAAATGGCGATTACTGTAAATGAAGGTGGGACCACATGAAATCAAACTACTACTGGAAAAATCACGATAATCAATTCGAACCAAAGTTAGAGAGTGAACATATGCAAATATCTTGGCTGAGTTCTCTGGGCAATTCGTTCCACCATTTTGTTTTCAAGTGGCGGCCACTTAAAACCAGGCTGCCACTTAAAATTTACCATCAATATTTTTGAAATACTGAGCTGATTCAAACCAAAGTTGGACAATGAACTACTGCAAAATTACGCACTTTGACCTTTATTTAGCAGATACCAGGCTCAAATCTCAGTTCCGGCATGACTGTTTTTAATGTTTTGGTATCCACTTATGGCCATATTCACTATAATGCCGACTCTCAGTTGAGCGCAAATACCGGACAGGATGCAATTTTCTAGCAAAATTTGGCGCACTGACTCTGCCATCTAGCGACAAAAATTTCAAATACTGTGAGATTTATTATTCAAAGCTTTTTAATAAAGATTAACAGATTTTAGCGGACTTGATATTTATAGCGCCAGGATCAATCCCAGGTCGCGTTCATCGACCTAGTCGTTCGAAGTTTTCTGTGATTTTCTCTGAAATTCGCGTAGACAGAACTCCTTATAGAAATACCCTTACGGGAGCATTCCACATAGAACAATTACCTTAGTGTAGTCAATTGGCCTTAATAACAACCCTAATTTTTTATAGATGAACATTATTTATGTTATAAATGTATGTTACTAAAATTATATCCCATTCTGACTGATGATTTTTATTTGATCAGGTTTCGCTGGAATGGTGTGGTATATATTTTGGATGTGGTTATCATTTGAACGACCGTCGACGCATCCTACTATAAGTCAAGCCGAGCTGATATACATTGAAAACAGTATAGGCAAAGTATCACAATCAGCCCCAACGGTAAGTATTTGTCATAGATATAGTAATAAGACATAGATTGGTCATCGAGAGAGAAAAACTGATTCATTTTTACTCCGAGAAAGACGGCCATTTTTACCGGTTAATGGCCCTCTTCACTTACCGTCGCCGGAAGCCCGAGCCAATGTTATTCTATGGGGAAATTTTCTTTACAAATAACTTCTTAACTAATACATATTTTTAAATTCTGTTTTCACATTCTGAAAATTCCCAACCGTTAAACTGACCCACCTTTTTTAAAAATGTATTTTTTAAATTTTTAATATTTTATTTTGAAATTGAAAAATGAAAATATTTCACCTATTGAAATTTCGTATTTTGCAGCTTCAAAATAAAATATAAAAAATTTAAAAAAATAATTTTTTCAAAAAAGGTCCGTCAGTTTAACAGCTGGGAATTTTCAGAATGTGAAAACAGAATTTAAAAATATGTATTAGTTAATAAGTTATTTGTAAAGAAAAATTTCCCATAGAATAGCATTAGTTTCGGCTTCCGGCGGCGGTGAGTGAAGAGGGCCCTTAATGGCTGTCTTTCTCAGAGTGAATACACACAGATAATTTAGCAAATAAAATATATGAATAATTTATGTGCTAAAGGTAAATGAAAAACTGCAAATACTCGTTTTTCTTTCTTTCTTTTTCTTTTTTAATAAAGTAATCAAAAATATTTCACTTTATTATTCTTTTCTTTTAAGTTAAACTCTTTTTTATATGCTAAAACTTACAATCTTTACCTATACAACTGCTAACTAACTACATTTAAAAGCATTTTGAAAATTTCAAATTACTTACTAATATAAAATCTTAAAAAATATCAACTTAAAAAAAAAAAAAAAGGTAAGTAATTCCATTAAAAATCAAAACAGTAATTATTTCATAATAATAACAAAGCAACTGATTATAAAAATTATATTTTTAATAATTTAGTCAAATATAATTTACTTATGAAAACCTGTTACCTTCCCTTTCATCCATTTATTAGTACATTTGAAAGCCTCGCAATACATCAGCATTTTAAAAATTCATCAATATTCTATTCTATTACAATTGCTGAGTTTCAATACCGGTTAATGGCTGATGCGCAAAAAAATTTTTTGGCAACATGGTATTTGTCAGTAAAATAAAGTACATATATATAGTGATGTTATTCGAAATATTACTAGAGTACTTCATATGACATATCATATTGCACCAGATGACTAAAAAATTCATACTGATATTGTAATTTTATTAGTCGAAATAATTTTAGACCAAATTAAATATATTAGGCTTACTTTTATCGTGAAGTAATTGTTTTATTATATTGATATAAAATTTACAGAAATTATTATCATAATTCAATGAAATTTAGGTATTCCATGAGTTCTAAGTAGATTGCTATAATAATTTTAAAAAAAAATTCTAATCTGGGAATTTGTCTTGTGCCTTATTAGTACAGTCAGTAACAAAAGTATCCGAACACTAGCAAAAACTCCTATGTAAAAAAAGTAGAGTTAATACTGTTTTGTTAAATAAATCCTTGTCGAATCATGTTCTTAGTCAGTCTAAGTACATGATTCGATAAGGATTTATTTAACAAAACAATATTAACTCTACTTTTTTTACATAGGAAATTTTGCTAGTGTTCGGATACTTTTGTTACCGGCTGTACGACAGGTTGTACTCAGAGGTTTTGCGTTATCGCCATTTGTTGTGTAACCCCTTGAATGAACATACAAACATTTTTGTTTTTATTTAAAATATATAAAGCTGAAAGTTTATCATTGTAGTTGTCCGGATTATTAGATTTCATCAAAAATGATTACACTAATTAATAACGATAAAATCTAGCTCAGATAATCGATTCAAAAAATATTAAGAAAAAACCTTATTTTAACTTTAAATTATTTAATAGCAAAACAAATTGATGTCAAAAATAAATAAATAAATAAGTATGAATGTATTTCTTTTTACGTAAAAAAATAGTGCAACCTTTTTTTAAATAATTAATTGTGATAGAGAAATAGAACAGCTTTAATATAGTACCCCTTTGGCGAAATTTTAAATTTGGCACCGAATTAGCTCGGACATTTCTCGCCAAAGTTTTTACGTACGAATTTACGATATCTATTTTAATTCATCTCAGAAATGACAAAAAAAAATTAAAATCTGCCAACGGGCTCCTAAGCTAAAGATATACCACAGACATTTTCAGAAATGTATATAGTGACCTATGCTAGGGAATGATTCACTGTTACTGGCTGCCTTTATATAGAAGGATAGATTAAAACAAGTCCTGTTGTGCTAAATTAAACTCTGTTTTATGGAGAATTTTATATCTTTTACTTCGAAAACAGAAATAGGCTCAAGGTTTTCATTTTCACAGTAAAAAAAGATATTCTAACAGTAATGCGTAGTGAATATAATTTTTCTGCGACTACATCTCACTTTCATAATTTTCGGAAAATACATATTTATTATCGTTATTAATATTATTAATTTAATGTTTCAGCTTATTTCAAACACAGTTAAAACAACATTCTATATGGAGAAAAACACTCAAACACCTTAAATTATAAGAAAGCACCACGGAACTGGCATTTAAAGGTATTACGTACAAAACTTTGAATAAACACCATAAAGATAAAATGCAATAGTCTCGGAACAATTGTTTCGCGTCGAAAAAAGGTGCCGCTTTGACAGCAGCACTCGTGCCTACTTTGTTCGCCTGACGAAGGGTCGTGTGTTTTTTCGACCCGAAACAATTGTTCCGAGACTATTGCATTTTATGGTGTTTATTCAAAGTTTTGTACGCAATACTCAAACACCTTATTATAATTTTCTCTTTTGTTCATTTAATGATTTTTGTTACTTTAATTTATTATTTAAACCATCGAGATAAATAAAGTAGAGTGATAAATGGTAACCCGACATGGTCCAACATGAGTCATGTGAGATGAACCCTCTGTGCGTTGGTTCCCTTGGTAACAGCGTATTTTCGATAAATTTCTATGGCAACGGTTTGGAGATTGTTCTTGGCAAAAGTCATACCGCCAATGTTATTTACTTATGTAGTTTAATACGCTTTTATTCTAAATCATTTTGATTTTGATTTTACTTCTTTGTTATTTCGTGTAGTCAAATATTAACCAACAAAATGCTTAAAAATAGATGAAAAATTATTATTTGTGGTTAAATTTAGCTCTTTAAAAGTTTAACTTTTCTTTTATAAACACTTTTAAACTTTGTTGGGAAACGATGGGAAAAAAAGGCATTTTATTATTTATTATAATGTGAAATAGGTGAAAAATTATTTAAAAACAATTTATTACGGTCATAGGACTGTCATGTTACCTAATAATAATGATAATTTGCCGAACTGAAATTTTAAATGCCAAAATAGCGATAAAGGGTCAAACATAGCAACTTATTGGTTCATGTCACGTGATTCATCTTGAACCACGGAAAGCTAAACCTTCATCCATTGAATCAGCACTCCAATTTATTTATCTCGTTGATTTAAACAATCGTTAATTACTTAATGTTCGGAAAGTCGAGTGGAGTCACTCCAGATTTTTTAATTTAATTTTATTTTTTAAAATTAGAAATGGAACTTTTTTTTTTTTTTGTGTGTGTGTAGTTTTTATTCCCATGTCTTATTTCGAATTTCGTAGATAATACGTGGGTATAACGTCGCACTTGAGTTGCCTAATGGGTTATTCGTGACATCTGAGATTCACCCCTAGGGCGTATTCGAAAGTATTTCCCGGTCACTTCCCGAGTTGGGAAATGACGTCAGGCGGGAAGTTCGGGAAATTAGAACTACCATATAAACTTAGAACTACCATTACGAAAAATGACCGAGATATAACTACTTCCGTACACATCTCATCTTCCCGGGAAACAAATATATAAACAAACATGGCTTCTATATGGTAGTTCTAATTTCCCGAACTTCCCGCGTGACGTCATTTCCCAACACGGGAAGTGACCGGGAAATACTTTCGAATGCGCCCCTAGTGTTTTATTTAAGACATCCTGCTATTTATCCGCCCATTACCATTAGAAAATTTGGTCGCATTATTATACATTAAGAAATCCTCTAAAAATTCGGTTAAAAATATCTCTATATTGTTTGTGCAACTTTTTTGTTTGTTATTCCTCATTAATGCGTTCTGTTTCCAGCTGAAAACCACCCCTTGGAAGGCGATGTTCACATCTATGCCGGTGTATGCAATCATTGTCGCCAACTTCTGTCGGAGTTGGACGTTCTACATGCTGCTCATTTCCCAACCCATGTACCTAAAGCAGGTCTTCCACTTCAATATAGACGAAGTAAGTTCAATCGCCCAGTGGTAAGTTTCCATTCATTCGAAGAAATCTCATATAAGCACGTTCTTTCCAGGACATGCTCTTGCTCAGGTTTTCCTGAGTAAGATGGACTTCTCCAAAGTAGCCTGAATGCGTCCTGGGAAGAAGATTTGTGCTATCTTAGAGAATTTATTTCAGGTATTTCTTCGGGAGAACCGTAGCATCCCGGAGAAAATCTGTCCTGCCCACTGAAAAAATCCGACCTGTGTAATTCTGAGGATAACTAGTTGGCATAGACTCTGCTCAGTTCCCCATCATATTTATGTTCTCATAAATTTCTAGTGCGAGACATATTATAATCATGTTAAAAGATATGAATTTGACCAAAGCTTGATACAGTGACAGAATGAAATCCCCGCCTAATAGGCTATCCACCGTTCACTTCGATATATTTATCTTATTCTAATCTATTAATTTATTTTAGCAGGATCAATTCCGTTGTTTAGTTTTCCTGCTACTATTTCCAATGCAATAATCCTCAAAATTCATATTTATATGGAAAATTTACAATTTCGCTATGTTAATAAAATCGTAAATTACGAATAATTTACGAAATTTTGCTATTAGAATATTTGTATTCAATCACGTTCAAACCAATATCATAAATGTAATTTTGAAGTTGTCTAATGTATTTATGATCCTCTAAATGGAAGTTTATGCTCAATTTTGTCCTGGGAAAAAGATTTGTGCTATCTTAGAAAATTTATTTCAGGTATTTCTTCGGGAGAACCGTGGCATCCGGAGAAAATCTGTCCTGCCCACTGAAAAAAATCCGACCTGTGTAATTCTGAGGATAAAAATAATTTGAATTATCAAACAATATAACATTTAAAGACTAATATGCGCCTTTTTTCTTATTGGCTCTCTTTATTACTGTCAAACAGACATTAAAAAAGTATAACGAGAACTAACCACTGATTGTCAAACATTATATTTAGAAGTATATTTTCCTGATACTGTACTGTCCCAAAATACTTTTTCTTCTCCAAACTTCGACGCTTAACCCTTTAACGTTCACTACTTAATTTATTTTAAAAATTACTAAACTAATTTTAAAAATGGCTTTTAGACATATAGCTGATCATAAATATTTAAAAAATAAAAAATTAGCATTGTTCCTTTTCGAGAAGTTTTCGGTTTGAAACATCTGTAAGTAAACCTTATTAAATTCAAATAATATTTAATTTAATAAATAAATAACTTTATTAGTAAACATTATCGACAACAAAAACTCGTAAAAGTTGCATAGATCCCAACATTTCAATTTATTCCGGAGTATTTTAACCCTTCGCGGTGAGAGGTAATTCGGATCATTTAAATTACACTGCCACCGGAATTTATGAACATAATTAAAATAGAAGAAATTTTACATTTTCACGTTAAAAAATGGGCCTTTTCTGCTATGTTATAAATGTAAATTTTTGCTAAAAAATTTTCGGGATAAGTTTTTGCACTTGAGAATTAAAATTAGGTGTTCCATCAGCGGGAACACTGCGACTGAAAGGGTTAATCAGGAACTCCAAATAATGCTCGTTTACGTATTTTTCCTGGGTTGGAGGGAGAAACATGGTGTGGCGCTTTTATCACGCGAAATTTTCAAGTTACTTTACTTTACCGCCTATCGCCAGTTTCACTATGGCTAAGTTTATGCATTGCCTTCTACATGCCCTCTAAATTTCTAAAATGCGCACTTCCCCCGAAGCTATAACAGTTTTTAATGATCATGGATAGAGAAACGACTGAATGGGGATATACAGAGAGTTGCAAGTTTATACATCCGAGTTGTAAACAAAGTGCTGTTTATAGGAAGAGTACACTGCAAACCTGGTGTTGAATAATGACAAATAATGTTTTCGTGTTTTTTCACCTGTATGTATATTTGTATGTATAATGTATGTTTGTAACCGCTGTGGGAGCAAACAAAAAATCTATATTCTAAAAAAAGACTTTCCCTACGTGAACGCTGTGGCTGTGAGGTAAGGCTCCGCGCTACGAACCTAAAGGTCTAGCGTTCGAGCCCAGTCAGGGGAGATTTTTCAAAAATGGTTTTTGTTTAATTCTAAATTATTTTAATTAAAGATTTAAATGTATGTAAATATTACGGTGTGTCACTCACACGACTTTCTCTTACCCTGCATTTTAATACTAAGATAGACATTTTGTGCTTTTTATTTCATATTTCTATAAAAGCGTGTTCTTTAATTTTTTTAAAACTATAATATTATTTTAAACAGATTTAAAGTAATTTTTTTTATTGTTGAACAATAATACGTAAATTACATAACTTGCCATGAAATTAAATGATATATTTCAGTAATCTGCATCAAAAATGAAATTATCATTATTTCCTAGAATGGTACTTTCTAGAATGGTACCTTATGCTATTATAATATTTGTTGAATAGGACCGCGTCCTATAGTTGTGCATTTTGTGCTTTAAAGAGGGGCGCCTTCTTCGCCTATCAAATTAGGGAATCCTTCTAAAAGGGGCGATTAATCCCTATAGCCATTTTTAAAAAAAATGAGCTTATAACTTAAAGAGTTGTACTGTAGTTGAAATTTTTAAAATTGATATCAATTATTTATTTTTATTAAAGCCTCAACATGAATAAATATTCTTAATATGATTTTTATTCTTAATATTATACAGATATTAAAAAAAAAAAAAAAATGTCAGCAAGGAATCTTTGTGGTGTTATGACTTTTAAAAAAACTGTACTCACTTTCAAAAAAACATTTCATTCTACAATAATTTTGATTGAGGAATATAAGGTGTTTCAAAATTACTCAAGATATTTCAAACATCGTTACAAATACTTTACGCATTTAAAGCCATGATAAAAAAAGGTGCAATTTTGCAATCATCTAATCATATATAAGTGTCCAAGTTGAAGTTGTAGTGGCTATTGCGAAGTTAACAGAGTAATTGCAAAGTAACTGCCACTACTGCTGATAGCAAAACATTTTACTTCATATAATTTTATTTTTTTTAGATCAATTGTAAGTTTACACCACGGTGAATCGAAAAAACAAAACTTGTGTTATCGAAAGTGGGTATACCTATTATTTGCTTTGTTTTGGCCTTTTAAACATTTTTTTAACATTATTATTACTATTATTTATTTATTTATTTGTGACATCTTCAGCTTGTGCAAAAAGCCAAACTTTTAAAAAAATTACTTCTTTTTTTTTTCGATTTTTCTGTAATTTGCTTCCTAATATATATTCACTGAATAAATTTGTGGTAATTTATTTTGTTAAAAATACATTTGAAAAATAATTTACAATTTCTCTTGAAAAATCTAAAATTCTCCAAATAACAAAACTCCAAATATAAAAGTAACAATAAAAAAAAATAAAAAAATAAAAAAATCTCAAAATTTAAAGCAACATACGCAAGCTAAAAATATTGAATAAGTGGCAAAAACAAAAACAAAAAAAAAAATATTTTTCAAATTTTTATTAAATCATTATTACCCCGAAATTTATTTTATCAATATATGTTACGAAAAAGATCATTAAAAGAAAAATTCCTATTACAATTTTTAAGTCTCTTGCGTAGAATAAAAGTGCTATTCAATAATAATAATATTTTAATAATAACAATTTTCAAAAATGTTTATAGGACAGGTTAAAATTTCGAATCGGTATCATATGCGGACGTTATTATTTGAATGCCGTCTAAGAATATTCAAAGAACATTCTTAGAAAGAATATTCTTTGAATTCAAAGAATATTCTAGAACGGATAGATCCACTCCCATCCCAGAGAATATTTTATTCTCATTCCAAAAAATATTTCACCTATCTTATTTTTAATTATTTGGAACAGAGAAAAAAAAAAAAAGTAGGTTTTTTAGATCCATCAAATGGATTAAAGAATGTTATCTTGATAAAAAAAAGTCTTGTATTCAAAATTATTTCACTTTAATATGGGAAATCGTAAACCCTACAGCCCCTTTGATGATGTATAGGTGCCTTAGTAACCTGTTTACTACGATGGCGTGGTATGGTCATTCACACTCTATATTAACCTGTGGAGAAAATAATTCATTTTATTATACATTAATTAATATATATATTACATTTTAACATTCAGAAAATTTATGACTGTTAAAGATTGTCTCGTTTTCGAAAAATTGTTTTATTGATTTATTTATTTAATTATTATTATTATTATTATTATTATTATGTATAATATATATATACTGTTAAACCGCAGAAGGATGATCCCTGGCGTCTTCTGCGCATGAGTGAAAAGGGTTGGTCCATTTATAAAATAGGAATGTCCGTAGTTCCTAGGGATGTGTTTGTTTATTGGTATGAAAAAATTATAAACTCACTGATTACATTTCTTTTCCTTCTTTGAACTGATTCTTGAATATCTGGTTATATAAATATTTTACGATTTATTAAAAGAAAGAAAAACTCATAATATTATAAAGGGGATAGTTTTAAGGTATAACTTCAGTATATCCCCATAGCTGAATTTGGCGATTTTTCTTTGGCGATATAATATGGCAGCCTATATGTTGTTTATTTTGGATTTATGATTTTATGATTTAGATTATGATTTTATGATTTATGATTTTTAGATTTATGATTTAGCCATAATCGCCAACAAAAAATTGCCAAATGTCGTTGTGGGGATACATTAAAGTTGTTCTTTGAAGTGTGTAACACTAATTTAAAAATTATGTCAATTATTATTTACAAACTAGTATATAACCCCTTAAAAAATGACGAAATGTGAAATCAATTAAGGTAGTAGTGAATCAACGAATTCTTTGCCAGCTTCGCTGGTCACTATATGTAAAGGGGACTAATGTGCAAGTCGTACCTGACGGGGAAGTTAAATCCTATTTCGTGAAGAATTCTTCTCAAAATTTCTCTTTGATACTTAAAATTTATCTTTTCTTTAAGTACAGGAATTAATTTGGCAATTGTAGGTACGATCTTATTTACTGCGTAAAACTCATGTACTGTTGTTCGAATAACATCGCAATCAAAATTATCCAGAGAAATGTTTTCGATGGTACTGTTCTTTTGCCGCTTTTTTGGTGATACAAACATTGGATTGTCTTCTCCTTTTGATTCTCTACGTATTCTTTTTCGTGGCTTCTGATATATTAGTTATTTCACTCGTACGTTTCACTGATTGGGAAAGTGGAACAATAGCTTCTCCTTCTAAAGCTTCTTTATCGCAAAACTTAATGACATTATGTACAATACGCTTCGTTTCACTATGAAGAGGTTTAATCTGAGAACTCGTACCACATGTACGATTCATTTCCAATATAAACAGACTGTTATACAGTTAGAAATAAAAGAAAACAAAGCAGGAGTATTAATTATTCTACACATAACAGAGGAAACAAGAATAATATAAAATTTTCCCTCTCTCTTCATTGCTGTGTCTCCCAGAGCGTGAGTGGAATCGTCCTGGCACTTTGCCAACCAGGTATCAATCTTCGGCGGGTGCACAGTATATATTAGTTTTTAAAATGCAAAATTTCACATTTCACAGCTTCAACACAAAATATTTAAAAAAAAAAAATCAATTTTTGAAAAACGGGATATAATTTAACAGTCATGCACTGAGAAAAAAAAAAATACCGCTTTCCTTTAGAATGAATAAGCGGCCGTTTTCTAAATCCCTTAACTAGAAATATAGATTTCCGAGCTATGCGTGTAAGTCAAGCCGATAAACTGAATAGACGAAATGATCGAGAATTTCTAGTGTACACATTTTTAGATGGTAAAACAATATTCTGAATACTTTAAATATCTGAATCATTTGTATTGCGAGAAATTCTCGCTTGATTTTCTAGAATTTGGTAATAAATCAAGATTATAGTTGCTGAAACCCGCCTCTTGTTGTCTCATTTATTTGCAGAGATTTTTAAATAACTTTGCCCTCGAGAATATAAGCAAACGCTCTAGAATTCCAATAGGGGCTTCTAGAACTCGCTTTCTAAGGGGACTAGAATTTATAAAGATGATATGGAGCATTTTTCTAGAGCCACAACTTAGATTCTAGATGCCAGTTACAGAATTTTTTCTCAGTGTAAATTTTCTGAATGTGAAAACGAAATTTGAAAATAAACATTATTTAATGAATTATAATATGGTATTATTTTCTTCATCGATTAACATGGGATTTCGATTACCTTAAAGCTCACTTATAACCAGATTTTAATCAGATAATAACCAGATTATAATCACCACCACCACACTTGTTTTTACTGTGCAGCTTTTTGAATGTACTAAAATAATGCTCATTTAAACTTGTGGTTAAAAATATAACAGTGCACATGATTATCATTCCTATGACTATTGTTTAAGACCTTCAAATTGTAAAAACAAGCTAAAAATCCATAATTATATAATTTTAAATTATAAGTGTATTGCAGAAAAAAGAACAGTTCGTTACCGGATATATCCGTCAGCGGCGGCCAGATGATTTTTAAAGAATCTTCTATCTGTCAACTATATTTAGAATTGAATGATTTGAATGAATTGTTTTAGAATTGAATGATTTGAATGCACAGCAATGTAAAAGTAAAAAAAAAAAAAAAAAAAAATTAGAACTGAGGAAATAACTTGAATTGACTTGAATATATTGAGGGAATACTTGAATACTTGAGGAAATAACTTGAATACATTTAAAAATTTTCTTATTTTAATTACTTTTCTCAGTATTTGATTTTTTTCTCTCTCTTTGTTTTTCTAGTCAGGTGTCCTTGGTGCGTTACCGCATTTGCTCATGACCATGGTAGTACCAGTTGGAGGACAACTGGCTGACATGCTACGGAGGAGGGAAATATTAACAACCACAGCTGTCAGAAAGATCTTTAACTGCGGAGGTAAAACGATTTTTACTGCGCTTTTTTGCCTGTAGCCTTTTATTACTCTGGGTGCCTCATGTAAATTAAGGTTATGCGTTCATTAATAACTATATGTATTCTGTTTGTATATATCTGCAAACTATCCTACAAACACACTTATCCACAGTTCATCCTACAGAACAGATATCCCTTTCCTCCACATTTCATCCACAAAATGTCCTATAAATGTCCTGGAAAGAAGATGTGTTTGTAAGGTACATTCTGAAATTTCAATAAATGTTCCGTTTTGGGCAAATAAAGCAATGAATCATTAAGTTGCGATAAATTCTATGATTCTGCGAAAATTTAGTAAAATCAGGACTACAAATCCAATTGAAAATCACAAAGTGGGGGAAAAGATGCAAAAACCCTTCACAATAATTGTGAATGGCTCTTACAATAAAACAATGTGTCTACTCTGTAAACCGATATTTGTAATCTGACAACCATTCGCCGAATCGAAAAAGAAAAATAATGTCAGTGAAATATATTAATAACATGTTCTCTTTTTTTTTTGTAGTCGAAAGAACCGAGATTCAAGAAAACCTTCAAGTAATATTGACTTCATTTCTCGAAAAGTACGATATGAATGGACGACTAGAAAGAGGCGGAGCTTTCAATGTTTGTGGGGAAAAGCTGTTCTATGATTGGCTATATTTCACTGTGTGTGTGTTAAAGTAAGACTCCTATAGGTTAAATGAAAGAAAATCGTCATCAAGACGTCGAATGGCGTCATAGAGTCATATAGTCACATAGTCGTCCATTCAGCAAGGAGAAATATATTTTACACATAACGAGAAATATATAACCCACAAAACGATAAATATATTTTATTGATATTTGCATATGACATAAGATCTACTGGATTTTCGTTGATCTTGCAGCAAGCGTAGAAAGCAAATTTTTCACCCACTTCAGTAAAAAGAGTTCAATAAAGAAAACACTGCTAATTAAAAAAATAAATAAATAAAACATAATATTCCACAATATTCTGAATGGAATAAACACTTTTTGATTTCCAGAATCAAAGATGAAAAGTAATTACATCGGAACATATGAATAACAAGGTCAGTTACTTTCAGCAGGAAAAAATGGAAACTCAGTGAAATGCGTGTCATCATTACGTAGCTTGTTAGTATTTACTGCCTTTCATTTTCAGCAAGATCGGTCTCACCAGGTTGAACTAGGCGAGGTGTATATTTTGTTGAAGTTTTTAGATGGCGTAAGTTCAACTAGCTTTCCATTCTTTCAACAGCAGCATTAAATTCCAGATTTTCGCGCATTTCATTAACAAATACGGAGAAGAAACTGTTGAAAAATACTTACTACATAAATGAAATACTATAAATGACATATATTGAGTATATAAGACGAATTTTTATTTAAAAAAATAGAGAACAGCAAATCTATGGGTTGTCTTAGAAAACAGATGTAAAACTGATACAGCAGAAAAAAATATGCTTACTATGTATACTAGCAGACGTATCCTTCGTTACTTTGTGATGTACTATATCCAATTAGATTAGAAGTTTCCCACTTAGATAATTACCATTTCAAGACGACAATACTACAGTCGGTAACAAAAGTGTCCGAACACTAGCAAAAATTCCTATGTGAAAAAAGTACACTTTATAAGATTTTGTTAAATAAATCCTTATCGAGTCATGTTCTTACACTGACTAAGAACAGGATTCGACAAGGATTTATTTAACAAAACCGTATGAAGTGTACTTTTTTTACATAGGAATTTTTGCTAGTGTTCGGACACTTTTGTTACCGACTGTACTTGACATAGGACGACTATAAGGCGCAAATTTCAAATGTGACAATGAAACCTGTCGTTTTTTTCCAATCACTACACTTATCAATTGTTATTATTAGTTTCTTCTGTAATCAATGGAAGAAATTATTTGATTCGTAATCATTTTTGATTTACGGTTTTTGATTGATTTCCATATTTAGAGAAGTTGAAAACCACAATTTTACCATTTTTAGAAAATTTCTGTCTGTGACAAAAAATTTCTCTCAATTCTAACTCAGAAACTAATGCACAAAATTCCACACAAATTTATATGTAGTTTTACTTTGGCATAAATAAATACCTACTAACTTATTGCGCAAATCTCCCGATAGAGGGCGCTGCTGCTATATTGCTTTTTCATAATTTTTAATATGGCAGTATAGGACAAACTTTCGTATAAATGTGCACAAAGCACAAATTTTAAACCAATCATTATCGCGTGGGGCACAGCCCGGCACATATAACACTTAGTTTTCCTGCTTAAATTAACAACAACGTTGCCCATTCTCGAGAAGGATTTCATAAAGTCTTTCACAGCACAAAAATTTATAAAGACTTTCCGAGCACCAATTTTTTCTCAACAATGAACTCTCAACAATACCTTGCTACCAAATATCTTTAAGCCACTTGTCACTTTATCTACCAGCATAGAACATGCCGCTCCTTGTCGCGTGGGAGACCTGTCTCTAGCGGCTCTTGTAATATTTTTTTTTTTAAGAGTTTAAATAAACTCCGGAAGAGGGGCCTAGCATAGCTGGAATCGCTCGACACTGCTCCTAGAGCGGTAAGCGGCACCTTTTCCCTGTTAAACCAATCATTATGGAATTAAAATTATATATAGGGTAAAGTAAGGGTATTAACATTTTGGCATAGTTCAAATTTACCTCATTTTGGTCAGTTGCTATTATACCTACACTTTTGAAAAAAAAAAAAAAAAAAAAAAAGTTGAATTTAGACCTAAATAGTCATTAATCTTGTTTATTTGAGGGTCATCAATCAGCAAATTAAAAAAAAAAAAAAAGTTGTGTCGCAACATTTTTGATTTTTATGAGATTTTGTAGGTGATATGCACCTATCTTCGGTATCCCAAAACAATTAATTTTATTTCTTGAAAAAAAATTGTTCTTAAGCCATTTGTTTACTCTGTGGATGAGTAAAAATCGTCTATTTTAGACTCATTTTCTAAAAGCCGTAGATTTTTTATTTGAATTAGTCGGAACATAAGATAAGGCTTATTGAAAAGTTTAAAGAATGGACTTTTATTTGTGCACAGTAAAATAGATTTAATATTAAGCCTAAATAGAGTTTTCTGGACATCAAACAGTCGTTCACAAATAAATGTTTTTTGTCATTTTAAGCATTAAAAAACAATGGACTTGAAGTAACAAACTAATGTTTCTTCCAGTTACACTTACATATCAATACTATATGTAGAAAAAAAAATAGCTGTAACTGGTGGTCCTTCATCGTGAAAAAATTGCTTAAACTAAAAAAAAGAGAAAAATGTGCGTTTTCACCACTTAAAAAAGTCACGTGAGACAGGTGATAAAAATCTCAAAACACCATGATAAAAAGCTCTTATACTGTACTTTAAAGCAAAACAAAAATTATCTTGTTATTCCAAAGGAAGAAAGAGATAGAAATATTTAAAATAACACAAAAAATCGCTCACGACTGCAATTGAAAATAGGTTAAGTAGACAAGATAATTACCAAATAAAACACTTTATTGAATCAAATTTAATTGAAATACATTTACAAAATGTAATCTGACCTTAAAAAAAAAAAAAAGAAGAAAGAAAAAGAAACTTATTATATTTCTTTATTTATGATTTTGCCACTTTCGCAGTCACCAGAGTTGACAGGGGCTTATTCATGTATGAAGTTATGTTGCAACTCTTCCTTATAGCTGTTAAATCTAAATCATATGGTGTGAGAATTTTTAAAATGTTTTCCTTCTGGACCTATTAATCATATTCGCTGGCTGACTTCTTGAAACATGTGCCAGAACCTCGAGGATGGAAAAAGTGATCTTAAATTCTTCCTTATTGTTATAAATTTTCATTTCCAGGACCTCACCCAACTACCAATCATTATCATGCACACAGTAAACATAATCGTTTACTTTTGGCCTTAGTTCAGCCTGGGATTGAGCTGCATTTTCTTTACTGACTGTACCAACCTTGAATTCCTCTGAAACATGTTATATGGACATGAAGAACACACAGGCTGACAGAAATAGAACTGTGTAATGTTCTTATTTGTGATACGCAGATTACTATATAATATTTTGTCTGATTTTGTCGCGTCATGATTTACAAGGTGAGGTCACGGCATGGAAAATTCAGATCGGGACGAAATTGCACAGGATTGTACAGTCGGTAACAAACGTATCCAAACACTAGCAAAAATTCCTATGTAAAAAAAAGTACACTTGATACTGTTTTGTTTAAATAAATTCTTGTCGAATCATGTTCTTAGACTGAATAACAGGATTCGACAAGGATTTATTTAACAAAACTGTATTAAGTGTACCTTTTTTATATAAGAATTTTCGCTAGTGCTCGGATACTTTTGCTGCCGACTGTAGCAATCGTTCCCAGCTCTCAGAGCCTTCTTTAAGGCATGCATAGTCTTTTGTATCTTAAAATGATGGCGCAATTACGGTGGCATCACGTGGCGCATACACATAAACTCATTCTCCAATTTTTGTCGCATACATCACCACATTTACTGTTTACATAATTTTCGTATTTATTAATTTAATTTATGTTTTTGAAAATTTAAGGAAAACAAATACATTTTGCTTTCTCTTCATAGGTTTCGGCCTCGAAGCAGCTTTTTTATTGGTGGTTGGTTATACTAGGAGTACAGTAACTGCCATCGCAGCTTTAACATTGGCAGTTGGTTTCAGCGGATTCGCGATTTCAGGTAACTTGTTAGCAATGATTTTATAGCTATATTATTATTATTATTTTCTTGCAGTATTGTTAAGACATTATTTTATAATAATAATAAAAATTAATGATTAATTTTTCGTGTTAATGCAAATTGTGAAATTTACTAAGGTATAAAAAATGTTGCATAATGAATTTATGTTGAAACGTACTTTACATATTAACATTGATTGGGGAGAAATGCGGTCATCTTTAACTGTTACATATTGCTTCGGGATAAAAATTGAGTAAAGAAACATCATAAAATTAAAAAACACTGAACAAGTTTTTCGGATCGAAATAATTAAACATGCTTCTTCATCAGAGGAGAAAAAATAGTCTCAATTGCAACGTGAGCATTGCTTTGAATTCATACAATGCAGTCCTGCTTTCATGATACGCTCGATATATTTCAAAAACTTCAACTAATATTTTTTTCCTACATTATTTCAAATTCTAAATGTACCGGAAAAAATAATATTATTGCAAATTCAATTATAAAAACTGTATAAACAAAACTGAATTCTTTATCGAAGCATATTCTAGCACAGATCCGCCCAATGAGTCTAACTGAAAAAACTTTGAGGGTCGCTTCAAAAAGGCATATTGCATTCCAAATGAACCGCACTATGTACTACATATGCAATTAAAATAGTAACTTGCTTTAAGTAGAAATTTATTAAAATGTAAACTTATATACATACTGGGTGTCCGCTAAAGTCCTGACCCCATCTTAATTTCTGAAAAACTATAGTTATTGCCCTAACGGCCGTATTCACCAATAACCTCAACTCCCGGTTAAACACAAAAACTTGAAAAGCGTATAAAGTCAGGGTTCAACATTTTAGCAAAGTTTGATGCGTTGCATCTGCCATCTAGCGGCATTGTTATTTTCAGATTTTTTAGATGAAAATAACCAATCAAAAATTACATGAAATCTTTGACACTAGATGGCAGAAGAAGCGTGCCAAATTTTCTTTGAAAGGTACACGCTGCCTTCAGACGCTTTTCAAGTTTTGGCGTTGAACCGGGAGTTGAAGTTAATGGTGAATAAGGCCGTAAATGTGATGTGTGAGTTAGGGGAGTGGGAAAGATAAGTGCCCCTCCCCTCCTTCAGTGAATATTGTATAATGATTAATTTTAACAGCAAATTATTTCAAAATTTTATAAATTACTATAATCACATACAAAAATTTTCACTTTTTAGTGAATTTTTATAATTAACCCCTTATCTGCCGATGAAATCTTACGAAATTCGTTTGTCAGTGCTACCATTCTCTCTCAACTCTAAAATGAGTAAAACCTTCGAAAACAGTGTCAAGGTCACTTTCAAGGTTATTTTATTGTATTGCCAAGCTGTGTCAATAGTTTCACTGGTAGCAGTAAAATGATCGTACTTCGGAAAAACGTATATATACGCTCGGCCAGTTAAGTTGTTAATATTAATAAGTGATTATTAATTAGCATTTAATATTTAATGGATTTTCTTGAAAATAATTTTGAGTTATTTCGAAATGAAATTGTTTTAGCCCCTCGTATGATTTCTGAATAGTTGTGCATCTCTGCTCTAACATAAAAAAGGGGGTTTTAAAACAGGTTGCAGTCTTTTAAATCTGTGTAAATTTCTCTATTTTCATATAAGTATATAGGGTAGATGCTCCAGTGATTGGCATGCTCCAGTAATTGACATCTATCCCGAAATAATTAATAAATAATAAAAATCATAAAATCATATATTTTACATATAAGAATTTTAACGTTTTATGTCAAACACTGGAGCATAGGGTGCTAGTAACTGGTAAAATGAATAACTATCAGTGTCAAACACTGGAACATAGGGTGCCAATTACTGATAAAATGAAAAACTGGCAGTGGAACATTACTACTAGACATACACTACTGGAACATTGAGTGGGTGTCAAATAAAAAATCATTAAAAAAAAAAAAAAAATTGTTATCATATGTATATTTTTTAACATATATGTGGTTCTGAATGTCTTTCATACCATATGTACTAACTTAAGATTTCTAAAAATATTTTATCATGACTAGAACATTAAAAACACCAGAGATTGCTCTAAAAGTGTCAATCACTGGTGTACTTACCCTAGCTCAGTAAAATAAATCTATTAGGTTAATACAGAGAATATTATAAATATGCTATAAAAGAATCCCAGCCTGTCTCAACTCATTTAATAACCAAATGTTCAACGCTCTGGAGTTTAGTTGCCATGTTTCGGCTTCGAAATCTGTTCACAATCCACTTACAGGTTCACAATCCACTTTAAGCTGCAGTACCAGGTCTAATGAACATTTAATGTGCAATAAACAGTCGTAAAGTGACGTCCCTAAACGTTAACCTATTTCTTTCAGTGCATTATCTCGACATTTCAGTGGTTTTATAGTAGAGGAGAGGAGGGTATTATGGAATAGTCGGGAAATATGGAATACCGAGGTTTCGGCTCTGATTGGTGCTGCTATCTCTTCAAAATACTACGAATTACTCAAGAAGGATTCCCATGAACCAATACAGTAAGAAGCAACCGCTTGTTGCTGTCGTACCATTCTCTATAGAACAAAGTATGTTTTGTGATTTTTAAAAGTTTTTGCAGGAAAGTTTTCAAACATTTAAACTTACTAGTACACATGTGATTTGAACATTGATGTTAAGCATAATGTATGCTCAAAGAATTGTATTTTGTTATACGTTGGTCGTTTTTTAGCTGCAAATTCCATCACTTTAAAAGTTTATTTTCAAAGATGGCATGCCGGGTATTATGGAACACTAGGTATTTCATGGTATCATCTGAAACTAACTTCATGTATTCAACTAAAGAATCAGAAAATAAAGATGCCGAATATATCTTCTGTCACAGAAAATTCTCCGAAGATCTTTTTATGAAGTCTAATTAGTTTTTCTATGGTTTAAACAGTTTAAACCACCTATTCCCTATTACCCGACTATTTCATATTAACCTTCATTTGTAACTTTTTTTAAAGTAAACTTTTTATAACAACAAAAAAACTTTTTTGGATTTTTTTTTTTCTTTGACAATTCATTACAAATAATTACACTATGTACTCATCATGATTTGGGGGATTTTTATTAAAAACAAGTAAAGTTATTTTAAGAAATGTAAATGCTATTCCATAAAACCCTCCTCTCATCTATTTTCTACAATTACAATAAAAACACTTTCTTCCTAGAGTACTAGATTCTTTTCACTTTCTGAACGTACTGTGCAAGTAAAGTATTGCAATCATGATTTCCGGAATGAATTTTGTATCACCTCAAAAACGAATGGTCGTAGAAAGTTGCAAATTTATATTTGTCACTGTCATAACGTCTAGTTCTGCACCTTCAACTTTAGCCTTGACACGAGCTCCTTTTCTAGATATATCTACGATTTTACCCGATTTTTCGTGATATATCAAAAAATGTATGTTCAGTGCGACCACGTTTCCTACGACTAGCAGTGAGAACGAGTCCAAAAGTTGGGAGGAGTGCAAAATTGGCCGAGAGATTGTTATTTGGCAAACATCCAGTTTTTCGGTGTTCCTTTATCGCTTGTTTTCTCTCAGTTACCACTATTTTAACACTGAACTCGTTCAATCCGCACTTGCGCAGAGGCTTCCATGGTCGCAAGAAATGTGGTTAATAAATATATGTGTGTGAGTAAACACGATAGCGTTTAAACGCTTGGTTCCAATGATCTGAAAAGTTGGTACGTGTGTTCTATGTCGTCTTCGCACGATCTGAATCTAGTTATGAATTTTTACAGGGACACAACGAAATTTTTAAGCTATTGTATAGCTTTTATCGCGGGCTTTGAGCGCGGCGACCGAATCGAAAAATTCCGTAACGAAAAAAAAACCTAACACAGTTCGGTAGACTTCGGCTGTACGAAGCTCGCACACATTGAGACGAGCTGCTCCGAAATCGGACGAATACATAAGCAGCTGTTTGTGAGAAAGTATATAGGTGTATAGGTATCTATCATCTATATACAACAGTGAATAGCTGTACGCGTAAAATTTGTGTATAAAGTAGATCAGATAAAACTTGAATATCTCCATTCGACTTGCAGGCCATTAAAACCTATTAAATACCTTTTCTCTATTAAAATTTGTTTTCTTATCATTATTGTTATCTTATCATTATTGTTATCTTATTCATTAATATCAAAGAAAAACCTTGAATATCCCCATTCGACTTGCAGGCCTTTAAAACCTATTAAATACCTTTTATCTATTAAAATTTGTTTTATATCGGTTACCACGCTCAAAAAGTGTAACTTGAATTAATATCAAAGAAAAAACTTGAATATCCCCATTCGACTTGCAGGCCTTTAAAACCTATTAAATACCTTTTCTCTATTAAAATTTGTTTTCTTATCGGTCACCACGCTCAAAAAGTGTAACTTGAATTAATATCAAAGAAAAAACTTGAATATCCCCATTCGACTTGCAGGCCTTTAAAATCTATTAAAATACCTTTCCTCTATTAAAATTTCTTTTCTTATCATTATTGTTATCTTATCATTATTGTTATCTTATTCATTCATATCAAAGAAAAAACTTGAATATCCCCATTCGACTTGCAGGCCTTTAAAACCTATTAAATACCTTTTCTCTATTAAAATTTGTTTTCTTATCGGTCACCACGCTCAAAAAGTGTAACTTGAATTAATATCAAAGAAAAAACTTGAATATCCCCATTCGACTTGCAGGCCTTTAAAACCTATTAAATACCTTTTCTCTATTAAAATTCGTTTTCTTATCAGTCACCACGCTCAAAAAGTGTAACTTGAATTAATATCAAAGAAAAAACTTGAATATTCCCATTCGACTTGCAGTCCTTTAAAACCTATTAAAATACCTTTTCTATTAAAATTTGTTTTTTATCATTATTGTTATCTTATCATTATTGTTATCTTATTCATTAATATCAAAGAAAAAACTTATATATCCCCATTCGACTTGCAGGCCTTTAAAACCTATTAAATACGTTTTCTCTATTAAAATTTGTTTTCTTATCGGTCACCACGCTCAAAAAGTGTAACTTGAATTAATATCAAAGAAAAAAATTGAATATCCCCATTCGACTTGCAGGCCTTTAAAACCTATTAAAATACCTTTTCTCTATTAAAATTTGTTTTCTTATCATTATTGTTATCTTATTCATTAATATCAAAGAAAAACCTTGAATATCCCCATTCGACTTGCAGACCTTTAAAACCTATTAAATACCTTTTCTCTATTAAAATTTATTTTATATCGGTCACCACGCTCAAAAAGTGTAACTTGAATTAATATCAAAGAAAAAACTTGAATATCCCCATTCGACTTGCAGACCTTTAAAACCTATTAAATACCTTTTCTCTATTAAAATTTGTTTTCTTATCGGTCACCACGCTCAAAAAGTGTAACTTGAATTAATATCAAAGAAAAAAATTGAATATCCCTATTCGAATTGCAGGGCTTTAAAACCTATTAAAATACCTTTTCGCTATTAAAATTTGTTTTCTTATCATTATTGTTATCTTATCATTATTGTTATCTTATTCATTAATATCAAAGAAAAAACTTGAATATCCCCATTCGACTTGCAGTCCTTTAAAACCTATTAAAATACCTTTTCTATTAAAATTTGTTTTCTTATCATTATTGTTATCTTATCATTATTGTTATCTTATTCATTAATATCAAAGAAAAAACTTGAATATCCCCATTCGACTTGAAGGCCTTTAAAACCTATTAAATACGTTTTCTCTATTAAAATTTATTTTATATCGGTCACCACGCTCAAAAAGTGTAACTTGAATTAATATCAAAGAAAAAACTTGAATATCCCCATTCGACTTGCAGGCCTTTAAAACCTATTAAATACGTTTTCTCTATTAAAATTTGTTTTCTTATCGGTCACCACGCTCAAAAAGTGTAACTTGAATTAATATCAAAGAAAAAACTTTAATATCCCCATTCGACTTGCAGGCCTTTAAAACCTATTAAATACGTTTTCTCTATAAAAATTTGTTTTCTTATCGGTCACCACGCTCAAAAAGTGTAACTTGAATTAATATCAAAGAAAAAACTTTAATATCCCCATTCGACTTGCAGGCCTTTAAAACCTATTAAATACCTTTTATCTATTAAAATTTGTTTTCTTATCGGTCACAACACTCAAAAAGTGTAACTTGAATTAATATCAAAGAAAAAAATTGAATATCCCCATTCGACTTGCAGGCCTTTAAAACCTATTAAAATACCTTTTCTCTATTAAAATTTGTTTTCTTATCATTATTGTTATCTTATTATTATTGTTATCTTATTCATTAATATCAAAGAAAAACCTTGAATATCCCCATTCGACTTGCAGACCTTCAAAACCTATTAAATACCTTTTCTCTATTAAAATTTGTTTTCTTATCATTATTGTTATCTTATTCATTAATATCAAAGAAAAACTTTGAATATCCCCATTCGACTTGCAGACCTTTAAAACCTATTAAATACCTTTTCTCTATTAAAATTTATTTTATATCGGTCACCACGCTCAAAAAGTGTAACTTGAATTAATATCAAAGAAAAAACTTGAATATCCCCATTCGACTTGCAGGCCTTTAAAACCTATTAAATACCTTTTCTCTATTAAAATTTGTTTTCTTATCGGTCACCACGCTCAAAAAGTGTAACTTGAAATTATATCAAAGAAAAAACTTGAATATCCCCATTCGACTTGCAGGCCTTTAAAAACCTATTAAAATACCTTTTTTCAAAAAATAGAGTTAGATCATTGAAATTTGGTACATCGAGGTTTTCGATACCTACAAATCGATTGCGGATATTTTTGATATATTCTCATTGCGGATATATTCTTATTTATTCAATAAAAGAAAAAAATTTGTTTTCTTATCGGTCACCACGCTCAAAAAGTGTAACTTGAATTAACATCAAAGAAAAAACTTGAATATCCCCATTCGACTTGCAGGCCTTTAAAACCTATTAAAATAACTTTTCTCTATTAAAATTTGTTTTCTTATTATTGTTATCTTATTCATTAATATCAAAGAAAAAACTTGAATATCCCCATTCGACTTGCAGGCCTTTAAAACCTATTAAAATAACTTTTCTCTATTAAAATTTGTTTTCTTATTATTGTTATCTTATTCATTAATATCAAAGAAAAAACTTGAATATCCCCATTCGACTTGCAGGCCTTTAAAAACCTATTAAAATACCTTTTTTCAAAAAATAGAGTTAGATCATTGAAATTTGGTACATTGAAGTTTTCGATACCTACAAATCGATTGCGGATATTTTTAATATATTCTCATTGCGGATATATTCTCATTTATTCAATAAAAGAAAAAAATTTGTTTCCTTATCGGTCACCACGCTCAAAAAGTGTAACTTGAATTAATATCAAAGAAAAACCTTGAATATCCCCATTCGACTTGCAGGCCTTTAAAAACCTATTAAAATACCTTTTCTCTATTAAAATTTGTTTTCTTATTATTGTTATCTTATTCATTAATATCAAAGAAAAAACTTGAATATCACCATTCGACTTGCAGGCCTTTAAAACCTATTAAAATACCTTTTCTCTATTAAAATTTGTTTTCTTATCATTATTGTTATCTTATTCATTAATATCAAAGGAAAAACTTGAATATCCCCATTCGACTTGCAGGACTTTAAAACCTATTAAATACCTTTTCTCTATTAAAATTCGTTTTCTTATCGGTCACCACGCTCAAAAAGTGTAACTTGAAATTATATCAAAGAAAAAACTTGAATATCCCCATTCGACTTGCAGGGCTTTAAAAACCTATTAAAATACCTTTTCTCAAAGAATAGAGTTAGATCATTCAAATTTGGTTCATCGAGGTTTTCGATACCTACAAATCGATTGCGGATATTTTTGATATATTCTCATCGCGGATATATTCTCATTTATTCAATAGAAGAAAAAAATTTGTTTTCTTATCGGTCACCACGCTCAAAAAGTGTAACATGAATTAATATCAAAGAAAAAACTTGAATTAATATCAAAGAAAAAAAAATACTGCATAAATAAAATAAATAAATAATTATAATTGCATAAGTTGATAAAAAATGCTATGCAATAGCTTTACCGCGGCAGTCCTCGAGTGCCACACGTATTTTATTTATATATTTCATATTAATTTTACGCTATTAAAAAAAAGTGAAATTTATCATAGAGTATTTCTAGTGTGAAGTCTCTCGTCTAAATCGAAGAATTGGCAACTATTTTTGCGATAATTATCATACGTCTGGCAACTTTGTGTTTGTATAAATATTGTCCAAAAATATTTGGAAAAAAAAATAATAAGAGGAATGTATATTAATGATGTGGATGGAAATGAAATCTGTTACATAAACAGGTACTTTAAAACTTTAAACTCATTTTTATTTTTAAGCTATTGTATAGCTTTTATCGCGGGCTTTGAGCGCGGCGACCGAATCGAAAAATTCCGTAACGAAAAAAAAACCTAACACAGTTCGGTAGACTTCGGCTGTACGAAGCTCTCACACATCGAGACGAGCAGCTCCGAAATCGGACGAATACATAAGCAGCTGTTTGTGAGAAAGTATATAGGTGTATAGGTATCTATCATCTATGTACAACAGTGAATAGCTGTACGCGTAAAATTTGTGTATAAAGTAGATCAGATAAAACTTGAATATCTCCATTCGACTTGCAGGCCTTTAAAACCTATTAAATACCTTTTCTCTATTAAAATTTGTTTTCTTATCATTATTGTTATCTTATCATTATTGTTATCTTATTCATTAATATCAAATAAAAACCTTGAATATCCCCATTAGACTTGCAGGCCTTTAAAACCTATTAAATACCTTTTATCTATTAAAATTTGTTTTATATCGGTCACCACGCTCAAAAAGTGTAACTTGAATTAATATCAAAGAAAAAACTTGAATATCCCCATTCGACTTGCAGGCCTTTAAAACCTATTAAATACCTTTTCTCTATTAAAATTTGTTTTCTTATCGGTCACCACGCTCAAAAAGTGTAACTTGAATTAATATCAAAGAAAAACCTTGAATATCCCCATTCGACTTGCAGGCCTTTAAAATCTATTAAAATACCTTTTCTCTATTAAAATTTCTTTTCTTATCATTATTGTTATCTTATTCATTAATATCAAAGAAAAAACTTGAATATCCCCATTCGACTTGCAGACCTTTAAAACCTATTAAATACCTTTTCTCTATTAAAATTTGTTTTCTTATTGGTCACCAAGCTCAAAAAGTGTAACTTGAATTAATATCAAAGAAAAAACTTGAATATCCCCATTCGACTTGCAGGCCTTTAAAACCTATTAAATACCTTTTCTCTATTAAAATTCGTTTTCTTATCGGTCACCACGCTCAAAAAGTGTAACTTGAATTAATATCAAAGAAAAAACTTGAATATCCCCATTCGACTTGCATGCCTTTAAAATCTATTAAAATAACTTTCTCTATTAAAATTTCTTTTCTTATCATTATTGTTATCTTATCATTATTGTTATCTTATTCATTAATATCAAAGAAAAAACTTGAATATCCCCATTCGACTTGCAGGCCTTTAAAAACTATTAAATACGTTTTCTCTATTAAAATTTGTTTTCTTATCGGTCACCACGCTCAAAAAGTGTAACTTGAATTAATATCAAAGAAAAAAATTGAATATCCCCATTCGACTTGCAGGCCTTTAAAACCTATTAAAATACCTTTTCTCTATTAAAATTTGTTTTCTTATCATTATTGTTATCTTATTCATTAATATCAAAGAAAAACCTTGAAAATCCCCATTCGACTTGCAGACCTTTTAAAACCTATTAAATACCTTTTCTCTATTAAAATTTATTTTATATCGGTCACCACGCTCAAAAAGTGTAACTTGAATTTATATCAAAGAAAAAACTTGAATATCCCCATTCGACTTGCATGCCTTTAAAATCTATTAAAATACCTTTTCTCTATTAAAATTTCTTTTCTTATCATTATTGTTATCTTATCATTATTGTTATCTTATTCATTAATATCAAAGAAAAATCTTGAATATCCCCATTCGACTTGCAGGCCTTTAAAACCTATTAAATACGTTTTCTCTATTAAAATTTGTTTTCTTATCGGTCACCACGCTCAAAAAGTGTAACTTGAATTAATATCAAAGGAAAAAATTGAATATCCCCATTCGACTTGCAGGCCTTTAAAACCTATTAAAATACCTTTTCGCTATTAAAATTTGTTTTATTATCATTATTGTTATCTTATTCATTAATATCAAAGAAAAACCTTGAATATCCCCATTCGACTTGCAGACCTTTAAAACCTATTAAATACCTTTTCTCTATTAAAATTTATTTTATATCGGTCACCACGCTCAAAAAGAGTAACTTGAATTAATATCAAAGAAAAAACTTGAATATCCCCATTCGACTTGCAGACCTTTAAAACCTATTAAATACCTTTTCTCTATTAAAATTTGTTTTCTTATCGATCACCACGATCAAAAAGTGTAACTTGAATTAATATCAAAGAAAAAAATTGAATATCCCCATTCGACTTGCAGGCCTTTAAAACCTATTAAATACCTTTTATCTATTAAAATTTGTTTTCTTATCGGTCACAACGCTCAAAAAGTGTAACTTGAATTAATATCAAAGAAAAAAATTGAATATCCCCATTCGACTTGCAGGCCTTTAAAACCTATTAAAATACCTTTTCGCTATTAAAATTTGTTTTCTTATCATTATTGTTATCTTATCATTATTGTTATCTTATTCATTAATATCAAAGAAAAAACTTGAATATGCCCATTCGACTTGCAGGCCTTTAAAAACTATTAAATACGTTTTCTCTATTAAAATTTGTTTTCTTATCGGTCACCACGCTCAAAAAGTGTAACTTGAATTAATATCAAAGAAAAAACTTTAATATCCCCGTTCGACTTGCAGGCCTTTAAAACCTATTAAATACCTTTTATCTATTAAAATTTGTTTTCTTATCGGTCACAACGCTCAAAAAGTGTAACTTGAATTAATATCAAAGAAAAAAATTGAATATCCCCATTCGACTTGCAGGCCTTTATAACCTATTAAAATACCTTTTCTCTATTAAAACTTGTTTTCTTATCATTATTGTTATCTTATTATTATTGTTATCTTATTCATTAATATCAAAGAAAAACCTTGAATATCCCCATTCGACTTGCAGACCTTCAAAACCTATTAAATACCTTTTCTCTATTAAAATTCGTTTTATATCGATCACCACGCTCAAAAAGTGTAACTTGAATTATTATCAAAGAAGAAACTTGAATATCCCCATTCGACTTGCAGGCCTTTAAAACCTATTAAATACCTTTTATCTATTAAAATTTGTTTTCTTATCGGTCACAACGCTCAAAAAGTGTAACTTGAATTAATATCAAAGAAAAAAATTGAATAACCCCATTCGACTTGCAGGCCTTTAAAACCTATTAAAATACCTTTTCTCTATTAAAACTTGTTTTCTTATCATTATTGTTATCTTATTATTATTGTTATCTTATTCATTAATATCAAAGAAAAACCTTGAATATCCCCATTCGACTTGCAGACCTTCAAAACCTATTAAATACCTTTTCTCTATTAAAATTTGTTTTATATCGGTCACCACGCTCAAAAAGTGTAACTTGAATTAATATCAAAGAAGAAACTTGAATATCCCCATTCGAATTGCAGGCCTTTAAAACCTATTAAAATACCTTTTCGCTATTAAAATTTGTTTTCTTATCATTATTGTTATCTTATTCATTAATATCAAAGAAAAAACTTGAATGTCCCCATTCGACTTGCAGGCCTTTAAAACCTATTAAAATACCTTTTCTCTATTAAAATTTGTTTTCTTATCATTATTGTTATCTTATTCATTAATATCAAAGAAAAACCTTGAATATCCCCATTCGACTTGCAGACCTTTAAAACCTATTAAATACCTTTTCTCTATTAAAATTTATTTTATATCGGTCACCACGCTCAAAAAGTGTAACTTGAAATTATATCAAAGAAAAAACTTGAATATCCCCATTCGACTTGGAGGCCTTTAAAAACCTATTAAAATACCTTTTTTCAAAAAATAGAGTTAGATCATTGAAATTTGGTACATCGAGGTTTTCGATACCTACAAATCGATTGCGGATATTTTTGATACATTCTCATTGCGGATATATTCTCATTTATTCAATAAAAGAAAAAAATTTGTTTTCTTATCGGTCACCACGCTCAAAAAGTGTAACTTGAATTAACATCAAAGAAAAAACTTGAATATCGCCATTCGACTTGCAGACCTTTAAAACCTATTAAAATACCTTTTCTCTATTAAAATTTGTTTTCTTATCGGTCACAACGCTCAAAAAGTGTAACTTGAATTAATATCAAAGAAAAAAATTTAATATCCCCATTCGACTTGCAGGCCTTTAAAACCTATTAAAATACCTTTTCTCTATTAAAACTTGTTTTCTTATCATTATTGTTATCTTATTATTATTGTTATCTTATTCATTAATATCAAAGAAAAACCTTGAATATCCCCATTCGACTTGCAGGCCTTTAAAACCTATTAAATACGTTTTCTCTATTAAAATTTGTTTTCTTATCGGTCACCACGCTCAAAAAGTGTAACTTGAATTAATATCAAAGAAAAAACTTTAATATCCCCGTTCGACTTGCAGGCCTTTAAAACCTATTAAATACCTTTTATCTATTAAAATTTGTTTTCTTATCGGTCACAACGCTCAAAAAGTGTAACTTGAATTAATATCAAAGAAAAAAATTGAATATCCCCATTCGACTTGCAGGCCTTTAAAACCTATTAAAATACCTTTTCTCTATTAAAACTTGTTTTCTTATCATTATTGTTATCTTATTATTATTGTTATCTTATTCATTAATATCAAAGAAAAACCTTGAATATCCCCATTCGACTTGCAGACCTTCAAAACCTATTAAATACCTTTTCTCTATTAAAATTCGTTTTATATCGGTCACCACGCTCAAAAAGTGTAACTTGAATTATTAGCAAAGAAGAAACTTGAATATCCCCATTCGACTTGCAGGCCTTTAAAACCTATTAAATACCTTTTATCTATTAAAATTTGTTTTCTTATCGGTCACAACGCTCAAAAAGTGTAACTTGAATTAATATCAAAGAAAAAAATTGAATAACCCCATTCGACTTGCAGGCCTTTAAAACCTATTAAAATACCTTTTCTCTATTAAAACTTGTTTTCTTATCATTATTGTTATCTTATTATTATTGTTATCTTATTCATTAATATCAAAGAAAAACCTTGAATATCCCCATTCGACTTGCAGACCTTCAAAACCTATTAAATACCTTTTCTCTATTAAAATTTGTTTTATATCGGTCACCACGCTCAAAAAGTGTAACTTGAATTAATATCAAAGAAGAAACTTGAATATCCCCATTCGACTTGCAGGCCTTTAAAACCTATTAAAATACCTTTTCGCTATTAAAATTTGTTTTCTTATCATTATTGTTATCTTATTCATTAATATCAAAGAAAAAACTTGAATGTCCCCATTCGACTTGCAGGCCTTTAAAACCTATTAAAATACCTTTTCTCTATTAAAATTTGTTTTCTTATCATTATTGTTATCTTATTCATTAATATCAAAGAAAAACCTTGAATATCCCCATTCGACTTGCAGACCTTTAAAACCTATTAAATACCTTTTCTCTATTAAAATTTATTTTATATCGGTCACCACGCTCAAAAAGTGTAACTTGAAATTATATCAAAGAAAAAACTTGAATATCCCCATTCGACTTGGAGGCCTTTAAAAACCTATTAAAATACCTTTTTTCAAAAAATAGAGTTAGATCATTGAAATTTGGTACATCGAGGTTTTCGATACCTACAAATCGATTGCGGATATTTTTGATACATTCTCATTGCGGATATATTCTCATTTATTCAATAAAAGAAAAAAATTTGTTTTCTTATCGGTCACCACGCTCAAAAAGTGTAACTTGAATTAACATCAAAGAAAAAACTTGAATATCGCCATTCGACTTGCAGACCTTTAAAACCTATTAAAATACCTTTTCTCTATTAAAATTTGTTTTCTTATTATTGTTATCTTATTCATTAATATCAAAGAAAAAACTTAAATATCCCCATTCGACTTGCAGGCCTTTAAAACCTATTAAAATACCTTTTCTCTATTAAAATTTGTTTTCTTATCATTATTGTTATCTTATTCATTAATATCAAAGGAAAAACTTGAATATCCCCATTCGACTTGCAGGACTTTAAAACCTATTAAATACCTTTTCTCTATTAAAATTCGTTTTCTTATCGGTCACCACGCTCAAAAAGTGTAACTTGAAATTATATCAAAGAAAAAAATTGAATATCCCCATTCGACTTCCAGGCCTTTAAAAACCTATTAAAATACCTTTTCTCAAAGAATAGAGTTAGATCATTCAAATTTGGTTCATCGAGGTTTTCGATACCTACAAATCGATTGCGGATATTTTTGATATATTCTCATTGCGGATATATTCTCATTTATTCAATAGAAGAAAAAAATTTGTTTTCTTATCGGTCACCACGCTCAAAAAGTGTAACATGAATTAATATCAAAGAAAAAACTTGAATTAATATCAAAGAAAAAAAAATACTGCATAAATAAAATAAATAAATAATTATAATTGCATAAGTTGATAAAAAATGCTATGCAATAGCTTTACCGCGGCAGTCCTCGAGTGCCACACGTATTTTTTTTTTATATATTTCATATTAATTTTACGCTATTTAAAAAAAGTCAAATTTATCATAGAGTATTTCTAGTGTGAAGTCTCTCGTCTAAATCGAAGAATTCGCAACTATTTTTGCGATAATTATCATACGTCTGACAACGTTGTGTTTGTATAAATATTGTCCAAAAATATTTGGAAAAAAAAATAATAAGAGGAATGTATATTAATGATGTGGATGGAAATGAAATCTGGTACATAAACAGGTAATTTAAAACTTTAAACTCATTTTTTTTAAAGCTATTGTATAGCTTTTATCGCGGGCTTTGAGAGCGGCGACCGAATCGAAAAATTCCGTAACGAAAAAAAAAACCTAACACAGTTCGGTAGACTTCGGCTGTACGAAGCTCGCACACATCGAGACGAGCTGCTCCGAAATCGGACGAATACATAAGCAGCTGTTTGTGAGAAAGTATATAGGTGTATAGGTATCTATCATCTATGTACAACAGTGAATAGCTGTACGCGTAAAATTTGTGTATAAAGTAGATCAGATAAAACTTGAATATCTCCATTCGACTTGCAGGCCTTTAAAACAACTATTAAATACCTTTTCTCTATTAAAATTTGTTTTCTTATCATTATTGTTATCTTATCATTATTGTTATCTTATTCATTAATATCAAAGAAAAACCTTGAATATCCCCATTCGACTTGCAGGCCTTTAAAACCTAATAAATACCTTTTATCTATTAAAATTTGTTTTATATCGGTCACCACGCTCAAAAAGTGTAACTTGAATTAATATCAAAGAAAAAACTTGAATATCCCCATTCGACTTGCAGGCCTTTAAAACCTATTAAATACCTTTTCTCTATTAAAATTTGTTTTCTTATCGGTCACCACGCTCAAAAAGTGTAACTTGAATTAATATCAAAGAAAAAACTTGAATATCCCCATTCGACTTGCAGGCCTTTAAAATCTATTAAAATACCTTTTCTCTATTAAAATTTCTTTTCTTATCATTATTGTTATCTTATTCATTAATATCAAAGAAAAAACTTGAATATCCCCATTCGACTTGCAGGCCTTTAAAACCTATTAAATCCCTTTTATCTATTAAAATTTTTTTTATATCGGTCACCACGCTCAAAAAGTGTAACTTGAATTAATATCAAAGAAAAAACTTGAATATCCCCATTCGACTTGCAGGCCTTTAAAATCTATTAAAATACCTTTTCTCTATTAAAATTTCTTTTCTTATCATTATTGTTATCTTATTCATTAATATCAAAGAAAAAACTTGAATATCCCCATTCGACTTGCAGGCCTTTAAAACCTATTAAATACCTTTTCTCTATTAAAATTCGTTTTCTTATCGGTCACCACGCTCAAAAAGTGTAACTTGAATTAATATCAAAGAAAAAACTTGAATATCCCCATTCGACTTGCAGTCCTTTAAAACCTATTAAAATACCTTTTCTATTAAAATTTGTTTTCTTATCATTATTGTTATCTTATCATTATTGTTATCTTATTCATTAATATCAAAGAAAAAACTTGAATATCCCCATTCGACTTGCAGGCCTTTAAAAACTATTAAATACGTTTTCTCTATTAAAATTTGTTTTCTTATCGGTCACCACGCTCAAAAAGTGTAACTTGAATTAATATCAAAGAAAAAAATTGAATATCCCCATTCGACTTCCAGGCCTTTAAAACCTATTAAAATACCTTTTCTCTATTAAAATTTGTTTTCGTATCATTATTGTTATCTTATTCATTAATATCAAAGAAAAACCTTGAATATCCCCATTCGACTTGCAGACCTTTAAAACCTATTAAATACCTTTTCTCTATTAAAATTTATTTTATATCGGTCACCACGCTCAAAAAGTGTAACTTGAATTAATATCAAAGAAAAAACTTGAATATCCCCATTCGACTTGCAGACCTTTAAAACCTATTAAATACCTTTTCTCTATTAAAATTTGTTTTCTTATCGGTCACCACGCTCAAAAAGTGTAACTTGAATTAATATCAAAGAAAAAAATTGAATATCCCCATTCGACTTGCAGGCCTTTAAAACCTATTAAAATACCTTTTCGCTATTAAAATTTGTTTTCTTATCATTATTGTTATCTTATCATTATTGTTATCTTATTCATTAATATCAAAGAAAAAACTTGAATATGCCCATTCGACTTGCAGGCCTTTAAAACCTATTAAATACGTTTTCTCTATTAAAATTTGTTTTCTTATCGGTCACCACGCTCAAAAAGTGTAACTTGAATTAATATCAAAGAAAAAACTTTAATATCCCCATTCGACTTGCAGGCCTTTAAAACCTATTAAATACCTTTTATCTATTAAAATTTGTTTTCTTATTATTGTTATCTTATTCATTAATATCAAAGAAAAAACTTGAATATCCCCATTCGACTTGCAGGCCTTTAAAACCTATTAAAATACCTTTTCTCTATTAAAATTTGTTTTCTTATCATTATTGTTATCTTATTCATTAATATCAAAGGAAAAACTTGAATATCCCCATTCGACTTGCAGGACTTTAAAACCTATTAAATACCTTTTCTCTATTAAAATTCGTTTTCTCATCGGTCACCACGCTCAAAAAGTGTAACTTGAAATTATATCAAAGAAAAAACTTGAATATCCCCATTCGACTTGCAGGCCTTTAAAAACCTATTAAAATACCTTTTCTCAAAGAATAGAGTTAGATCATTCAAATTTGGTACATCGAGGTTTTCGATACCTACAAATCGATTGCGGATATTTTTGATATATCCTCATTGCGGATATATTCTCATTTATTCAATAGAAGAAAAAAATTTGTTTTCTTATCGGTCACCACGCTCAAAAAGTGTAACATGAATTAATATCAAAGAAAAAACTTGAATTAATATCAAAGAAAAAAAAAATACTGCATAAATAAAATAAATAAATATTTATAATTGCATAAGTTGATAAAAAATGCTATGCAATAGCTTTACCGCGGCAGTCCTCGAGTGCCACACGTATTTTTTTTTTTTTTTTTTTTTTTTTTTTTTTTGATATATGGACTCAAATTATTTGAATCGCAACAGCGTTAAACACCTCATTCAAATGATTTCAAACTTCTCTTACTTTAATTTAATTAAACAACTACTGATTATTTAACTCACTAGGCACCAAAGCTCCCTCTGTGGGAACAACTGTTTAAGAATTTTTTTTTCTCTGCAAATAATTAAGATAAACATATTTTTTATTTTTTACATTAAATATTGAAACGCCTAGCTTTGTTGGTAATTTTTTTCAAAAAGTTTTTAATGTAAATTCTATTTCTTCTCTTTTTTCTTTCTTTTTTTTTTTTTTTTTTTTTTTTTTATTATACAAACAAAGATGTTTGTTTTTCTGCAAAACATCAGCAAAAAAAAAAAAAAAAAAAAAGTCAGCAAAAATAACTCATTCGAGTGCAGAAGTTTAAGCCAATCGATATGAAATAAAACAGTTCTTTTGTTACGTTATGACAAATAGGGATCAAGAAAATTAATTTATAAGGGCTTTGCAGTTTTTCAACATCTGTTCTACCTCAGTTAGATGTCAAACCTCCCATTTTGGAAACATGTCATATTTTCTGACATTTTTTTTTATTATTATTATTATTTAAACTACATATAAGAAATGCACATTGAAACCCAAAATATACGAAAATTTAAAATTTTTCAGCGGGATTCATATAGCGGCGTTTAATGGGTTAATAGTTAAAATTAAAAACTACTAAAAGTTTAAAATTTGTAATGACTTCACGTGTAAACATATTTAAAAAAGTATAAAATCACTTTTAAAACACGTATATATATATTTTTTTTTTTTTTTGTTAAAATCAAACACAAAGCTTTTCGCTATTATTAAAATAGCATCTTCAGGTGTTGTTAATTAACAGCAGAGTAGACAGCATTATATACTGGAGAAGTTCAATACAGTTACAGTTAAAAAAATAAGTGTGTGCTTCTGGAAGTGTTTCTTTGCCATGTAGTTCTGGTGCGGCTTTTTGTGAACTGGACCTTCTTCTGGACGTTTTTCTACAGAACTTGCTGTATAACCCAAGTGTGACGCCAAGTGATCTTAAATGACTTGTGATTTTTACAAGACTTATTCTTTAACTGTAACTGTATTGAACTTCTCCAGTATATAATGCTGTTTACTCTGCTGTTAATTAACAACACCTGAAGATGCTATTTTAATAATAGCCAAAAGCTTTGTGTTTGATTTTAATTTTAAAAAAAATTATATACGTGTTCTAAAAGTGATTTTAAACTTTTTTTAATGGGTTAATGCTGGGGAAATCGAGTGGAGGGAGTTACTCCAGATATTTTCATTTTATCAAGTGTGTTTAGTATGTTTTGTAACAATATTTTATAAGTTTTCACTGTGCCTCTTATTTTAGGTTTCAACGTGAACCATCTTGATATAGCTCCCCGATACGCTAGCATCTTGATGGGAATGTCCAATGGCTTTGGAACGCTATCCGGAATGATTTGTCCCATCGTGGTAGAAACTCTTACAATTCATGAAGTGAGTCGAAATTAATCTAAAATGTTGATACTATACAGTGGAAAAATAAATATTTTTTTTCCAGGTCTTGTATGCAGATGGTGATATCTGTAAATATGTATACATAAAGAAACTTAACTGTCTAAATAATTACAACTTTGTGCAAATGTTTAAATATCTCGTAACTAAAGTTCAAAATCTAATGCAGCAATTCTTTACATTAATGAATTACTGAGCGTATAAATAGGTTTAGTAATTTTAAATAGGTTCTTTCTTTTTTTCAAAGGCCAGGCAAATACAGAATCAAAATGATTACAAAAAAAAAAAAAAAAAAAAAAAATAGAAATACACACACACACACACAAAAAAAAAAAAAAAAAAAAAAAAAAAAAAGATGACAAAAAGTAGAAGTGACCGAAGTCATTGCCTTAAAAGTTCTCTGGCACGCAAGGAAAGCTCAGCTTCAGAGTTGCCACGAAGCACATCGACGAAGGTGGTGTCTGTTCATTGTTTTTGCTGAATTGCAGAGGGGACAGCCAGGGTTTGAAAAGATTCCAATGCGATGGAGATGTTCTGTCAAACAGTCATGTCCAGTCAAGAGGCGGAACTGGGCCACAGCTTGCCGTCGTGGACTGCTGGGAATTTTTAAAAGATCTTTAGCCATCCAACGCTTTAATTTTATTCTGTCACGAATTTGAAGTTTTAAATACCTATCCATTAATTGTATAATATACAACTTTTGGAATAATAGTGCTGGATATCTCATTTGAAGTATTCTCGAGCCTCTTTTTGCTAGGCTGTCGGCTTGCTCGTTACCAAAAACACCGCAGTGGCCAGGTATCCACTGAAGTACCATGCGTTTCATTCTTAAACTCAATTCCCACAAAAGTTTCTGACACTGGGAGATTTCTTCTGAGAAGGGCAGACTGACCGAGCTAATTGCCTGAATTACGGCTTGGGAATTGGAAAATAAGACCACTTTATCAAATTTACCGGCAAAAAACAATAAATACATAAGAGCAATTCGAACAGCCTCCACCTTCTAAATAGGTTCTTAAATGGAGCATATTAAACAATTACAATTAATTAAAAAACCTTTTTAAAGCTGCATACCTTTATTTATGGAGATGATGTTGTAGCAGCTTTCGCTGGCGGATCCGACACGCCGTCAGCAAACTCCTTTGTGGCTAGTGTTGACACCAAGTATTGTCTTCTCTCCGCCTTCCCTCTCTCTTCTAAAAAGTGGCGCCATAACTGATTCAAACCTGCACGTGATTCGTGGCCATTACATGAGTCCCGGTTACTTATAATCTCAACAGTTTCGCGGTAAAAGGCGTATTCAGGATTGTTAAAATTTGCAATTTTCGTAGTTTCATTAAATTTTATGCCGATGTCACTGCTTTGGTAGACTTTAGTTAACGTGGTGGTTGTTTTTCCATATTTAATATTATTCATAGGCAGTGATGCCAGATTGGGGATTTTGTCCCCATTGCTCAGCGATGTTGAGCGATTCAATGTCAAGATAAAGGGAACTACTCCGAGGTTTATTGAAACCAAAATAATAATAATCATAAAAAAAAAAGTACAAAGTTTCGCCAGGCTTGTAGCCCAAGACCAACAAAGGGCGAAAGAGGTTAAAATAAGGTGAAATATACACTTGAAAACTTGGAAGAATCCTAAAGTCCAACCAGAGCCAGTAGGTAGTAACTTATTAATTAATTTCAATCTGTTGCATTAGTAATTTCCATTAAGAAGTTAAAGATTTTGTTTATTGTACATTATTGTACTGTGCATATGAATAAATATTTTGTTTAATTATTGTTTTCTTTTAGACTGCCGACGAATGGCAGAAGGTATTCCTCATCGCCAGCTTTATTCACTTTGGCGGGGTAACCTTCTATGCTATTTTTGCGTCCGGCGAGAAACAACCGTGGGCAGAACCTCCTCCAGAAGAAGAAGGACCCTCTTGGAATCCTTTAGAGAATGCCTTCAAAGACGACGGTCCTAAACCAAATGGAGGACCACCTGCTGAAGCCACTACAACACTGACCGAAACGCAGCCTCCATCGTACGGAACGACTGATTATTATCCTCAACAGCCCCTCTACGAAACTAAGCAAGAAATGGTCCAGCAACCCCCAACAGACCGGTATATGCATGGTACGATGGAAGAAAGAGAGTATTAAATGATGGCTAAGTACTGATTTTGGGATATTTTTCATGGAGTCTAAATGGATCAGATCCACTTTAGTGGTGTACATATATCCTGTGGTACTAGATTAAAAAAAAAGAGGGAAGGAGTGGATGTTTGTTTCGGTTGGTTTTTCTTAATACTTGCCTTAAGTTTTGCGGTCAGTTTGAAATCAGCTTGAACACGGAATGTGAGAATGAACGGAAATAACGATAAATGAAGCCAAAGCAATATAGTTTATATCATGTATTTTATGTGCGACTGAGTCTGGAATTAGAAATCCAGAATGTGTGGATTACCGTAGCTTCGTATATATATCTACACAAACATTTATAAATAAGTATTTCAGATATATCTGTGTCGTAAATATGTATACAGGAGCAAAGTGCACTCTCTTTTTTCATCTTATCAAAGGGGCTTAATTTGAAAAAGAATGCCTCCATTTTTTTTACAGGTCAGGAGTGCTTCTAAAGGAACAGAAAGTATGTGCCAGATGCTGCAAACAGCGTGAACGCAGTCAGTGAAGATGATAAAAACTGTGATCAATATACAGGACAACACAATTCAAAGCAATTCGAAGAAGCAGCAAATGTTTTTTATACGTACACCGAACAGTTCTTCCAATGCGTCGAATACCATTTAGGAATCAATTGTCATTCTATTGCTGAGGAGATAGAACGAAGAGCTTCCAAAAGTAATAAATTTGTTCTCTGTAATTTGCAATATATGTATAGACTTGAAAGTATCTAAAGCTAAAATTATTGAAATATGAATCTTCTTAAATGAAGAGTACAGTTAAAAAGTATTTCTAAAAGAAAAAATAAAACGGTTTTTGTTTCACGTTTTTACTACAAAAATGAGAATTTTATTTTTCTATAAATCTACATGGTAAGTCAATATTTTATTAAACTTAATTCTTTCCTTTGTGAGCTATAAATTGTTAAAAAATTAATATTTGTATTTCAATTTAATTATTTTTCATTTAATTTCTTGTTTGAACTATACTGGAAAGCATGTAAAACCAATTTCTCCTTCCTTACAGTTTTTAAATTTTACATTTGTCTCATTTTCTAAATTTTCTAAACTGTTTAAAAGATCGAATTTCTCTTCTTCTGCTTCTTCTTTTTTTTTTTTTTTTTTTTTTTTTCTTCGGTTTTTAAAGTTCTCATTTTTGCTAATTTTCGTAGTAGGGAAAAATTCTTTTTTCCTCTCATAAACCAAATTTCCTAAGCTGCCTAGGAAAATATTTAAGACCAAATATCTTGTTCCATCCGGCTTCTAAAATCCCTATTCTACCGAAAATCATGAAAGAAAAAAAAAAGAAAAACTTGATCTCTTTGAAAGCGCTGAAGAAACCTCCCTCCAATATTTTGTGCTCGTTTAGAAATTCTGACCTGCAATTCCTTACTCTACAAACACACATCTCTTGCCAGCACAGCAGCTATTATATTTCAAGCCCAAACATGTTTAAACATGTGTGAGCTCGGAAAAAACATGTTTGGTCTTTATCGTGTTAGACTCGAGTTATAACTTCAAGTTATATTTAGACTATAAGAAAATATTGGAGCATTTGTTTCATAAAAGTTTACTGTATTTAATTGTTGATCACATGTGTTTTTGATCATGTGATTGTTTTATACTGAATTAAAGGTGTTTAATTTTGTTATATTATTATTTTTATTAATTGGAAAATTGTTAAATAATTATGTTATAAAATGATCTCTGTAGTTCTGAGAAATAATTCATTGAAATGAATTATTTCATTGAAACAAATTCTACTTTTTTTTTTTTTTTTTTTTTTTACAAGTGTATGTAAAGTTCCGTTTACAGTTAACATTTTATTTTTCTACCATATCGCTAGTTAAAAAGTTAATCTAATATATAAATAATACACTTAAACTAAATCTAGAAAAATTATCTTAAAGTTGGTTAATTTAGCAATATACTCATTCAAGCCAACTGTTGAAGACATTTCTCTTGAGTAATTCAAAGTCAATGATTTTCTTTTATAAAAATGCAACAATCTAAGAAAAAATATTTCTAAAATATTAGATAAAATGATTGATTTAAATATTATTTTGTGAATGTATAAAATGCAAAAAACAATTTATTAAATTTTGGCGCTTTTGAATTGAATTAATAAATACAATGTCTAATGTTTATATACTGCTATAAGAAAAAACAGTGAACGTTTGTGAAACACTTACTCATTTCTTGTATGTAGCCCCTTTGAATAATCAATTAGGAAGGCATAGTTTTTTCGATTTTTCCTTTTATTAATTATAATACATACTAAAATTATTCAATATAAATTGTGTCATTTACTAATCAAAATTGAAGTGACCTTTTATTAAAACCACTGCTCTAGAAAAAAAATAACACTTCCTTCTTTAAAATTATTTCTACTATTTGTTTGAAAAATGTAAAAATGTGAATTTACTCTCTATTTCTTTCTTTCTTTTATTTTTTTTTTTAATAAAAATTTAATAATTTACCAATAATATATTTTGGCTGCCTTACATAATAAGACAGAAAGAATCGATGCAGAAATTTCATTTATGATACATTTTTACCTCTAGTACATTATAAAAAGTGCAGTAATATATAGAGGTCAGCGCAGTCTTTTTTTTTTTTTTTTTTTTTTTTTTTACATAGCATTATTTTTATAAAACAACATCTGTATTGTTCCAATTTTACTATATGTACTGCCTGAGCAAAGACGATCTGTATTGTTCAATGGTAGACAATTATTGCATGGCTTCGATTGAACAATACAGATATTGCTTTATAAAAATAGTGGTATGAAAAAAAAAATAAGTGACTGCGCCAACCTCTGCATATATTTCTTATTTTTATATTAACATAGAATACATGACATTATTTTAATCTCAGTTGACATAGTTGAATCACAAATTAAAACACAATTTCTATGCTCCCAAAGTGTTTTATATCTTAGGGATATCAAAAATTTATAATTAGTGTAGTTTTTAGTTTTTCTTAAGTACAGAACATTTTAATTAGTTTAGAAAGAAATCAAATCATTTCTTCATTTCAGCCTTTTTTCTCCTTTAAATTTACTTTTAAAATTTATTATGTAAATTTTAAACTCATTTCTTTCTCTTTTGATTCTTGAAGTCTCAGCAGAAATTTAATTTTAAAATATATTGTTCTCTTTTTAAAATATAATAGTCTCACTATGTCTTTCTATTGGTTGTAATAACGGTGCTATAGTACATCTTGCGCAGAAAGAGTACGCATATCTCTTCTGCGCACGCTCAGTCAGAGTTTTTCTGTGATGTGCAAGTTTGGGAAGTGCCGCAAACAATATGGTTTGCGGATGCCATTTCCTACAAATTAAGCCCTTTTCAAGGTGATGCATGGATGCTTGTCAGTATTTAAAAACAACAACTTTATAAACATTTATACTGATGATAAAATTTCTGTTGCTTTTAGTCATAATTTAACACTAGAAATATGAAAGTTTCTAGCAGAGATCAATCAATAGGGTGGAAATCTGAAACAATTTGGAGTGTTTTTTACGATAAAAACCATTTTAAAAAACCAACGTTATAATATGATTGTATATTCAATTTTTATGCTTGATAGAAAACAGACGACAAAATAAAAATTTATAATTAAAATCAGTCATTAAATCTGTAGCGCAAAAATGTCAAATCAGACATTTTGTAGCGGAGATCAATCAATAAGGTGGAAATCTAAAACAATTTAAAAGTCTGCTACAATAAAAAATAAAAAATTACAAAAGTCTGATAGTATAGTTTGAAGGTATATGCTCAATTTTTATAAATAATAGAAGATAGACATCAAAATAAAAATTTATAATTAAAATCAGCCAGTTTTTTCTATTTAAATATTTTCTTTAGGTTATCTTAATGTTTTTTAGTTTCTTTACCAGGTTTGATTCTAAAATACATGAAGACAGTAAAATAGGTTTTATAATTAACACCACTCACCTACTTAAAGCTTTTTCTAGATTTCTTTATATTCCTTCAGTGCTGTTTGATTTCTTGAAATTCATGAAGACAGTAAAATAGGTTTTATAATTAACACCACTCACCTACTTAAAGCTTTTTCTAGATTTATTTATTTTCCCTCAGTGCTATTTAGTTTCTTGAAATTCATCAAGGCAGTAAAATAGGTTTTATAATTAACACCATTCACCTACTTAAAGCTTTTTCTAGATTTATTTATTTTCCCTCAGTGCTGTTTAGTTTCTTGAAATTCATGAAGACAGTAAAATAGGTTTTATAATTAACACCACTCACCTACTTAAAGCTTTTTCTAGATTTATTTATTTTCCCTCAGTGCTATTTAGTTTCTTGAAATTCATCAAGGCAGTAAAATAGGTTTTATAATTAACACCATTCACCTACTTAAAGCTTTTTCTAGATTTATTTATTTTCCCTCAGTGCTGTTTAGTTTCTTGAAATTCATGAAGACAGTAAAATAGGTTTTATAATTAACACCACTCACCTACTTAAAGCTTTTTCTAGATATCTTTATTTTTCCTCACTGCTGTTTAGTTTCTTGAAATTCATGAAGACAGTAAAATAGGTTTTATAATTAACACCACTCACCTACTTAAAGCTTTTTCTAGATATCTTTATTTTTCCTCAGTGCTGTTTAGTTTCTTGAAATTCATGAAGATAGTAAAATAGGTTTTATAATTAACACCACTCACCTACTTAGCTTTTTCTAGATTTCTTTATTTCACTCAGTGCTGTTTAGTTTCTTGAAATTCATGAAGGGAGTAAAATAGGTTTTATAATTAACACCACTAACCTACTTAGCTTTTTCTAGATTTCTTTATTTTCACTCGGTGCTGTTTAGTTTCTTGAAATTCATGAAGGGAGTAAAATAGGTTTTATAATTAACACCACTCACCTACTTAAAGCTTTTTCTAGATTTATTTATTTTCTCTCAGTGGTGTTTAGTTTCTTGAAATTCACAAAGACAGTGGAAAATGTTTCCTATTTAAATAAAATCCTGAAATTACATATAATATATATATATATATGAGTTTCATTAGTTTTCTGTTTCTTATTTTAAAAACAGTGTTTGACCATTCATATCACACCCATATTAACAAGTGTTTTATTAATATCTTTAATATACTTACAGTTTATTATTTTCCAGGATTTTTCCTTGACAATATTTCATTCTATATTTTACGAATTTGTGTCAAGTTTAAAGTATTCTTTGTGTCTTATTTTTTCTTGAATCTTCATGAAACTTCATTTAATGTTATATATATATTAGCACAAAACTTAGTTACAATAGTCCACTTCTTGTTTTTGTTTTAAACTTCAAAAGTTTAATTCATATATTTAAAGTTTAATTATTTATTTTTTATATATTTAAAATGACAATTTTTGAAATTTTAAATCGTAAAATATTTGTGAGATAAATTATCAGAATCAATAAAATGTCATTTGAAGTACTTTTTTTTTTAATGAACACAATTAACAATTTGTTATAATTAACCTAACAAAATACTAACAATTTAAATGTCTTGAGAAAATATTTAGTTATTATATAATATATATATATATATATATATATATATATAAAGATGTAAATAATAATACTTCGTAAAATTCACAAAAGAATACTGCTTAAAAATCATATTTACTAGACTTATTCGTATAAAAAGACAAATTAATAATCAATAAATAAACGCATAAAATCTGATAATATAATGTTACTACATTTAAGCTTTTTTTTTTTAAAGTATTAAACATTAATTAATGTAAAATTTTCTATGCAATTTAAACAAAAGTCATATTTTTATGATTGTATGAAAACGTTTATTTTTAATTTACATATGTATCCAAGATAGAAAAACTGTACTTTTTATGTAACAAAAAAAATACCTGAGATATTTCTTCACTAATAATGCATAAAAAAATTATGTTAACTAACAAATTCACTAATTCTTTTAACAATGATTCATTAAGTGTATCCAAAATAGAGAAGCAGTACTTTTATGTAAAAAATATCCTGATATATTTCTCCTCTAGTAATGCATAAAAATGTTATGTTAACTAACAAATTCACTAATTCTTTTAAAAATAATTCATGAAGTGTATCCAAAATAGAGAAACAGTACTTTTAATGTAAAAAATATCCTGATACATTTTACCACGACTAATGCATAATAATTTTATGTTAACTGACAAATTCACTCATTCTTTTAAAAATAATTCATTAAGTGTATCCAAAATAGAGAAACAGTACTTTTATGTAAAAAATATCTTGATATATTTCTCCTCTAGTAATGCATAAAAATTTTATGTTAACTAACAAATTCACTAATTCTTTTAACAATAATTCATTAAGTGTATCCAAAATAGAGAAACAGTACTTTTTATGTAAAATATATCCTGATATATTTCACCACTAGTAATGCATAACAATTTTATGTTAACTGACAAATTCACTAAATCGTTTAAAAATAATTCATTAAATGTATCCAAAATAGAGAAACTGTACTTTTTATGCAAAATAATAATAATAATAATAACCTGAAATACTTCTCCACTAATAATGCATTAAAATTTCATGTTGACTAACAAATTCACTAATTCTTTTTAAAATAATTCATTATTTTTTAGCTTCCTACAATATTAATAATGTTACTCGTTTATAACTTAAAATAAATACACGAGTTATTTATACACAATTTTTATTATTTGTTACAAAAAATTATTATCTTTTTATTTCAAACATTATATTACAATTTTTATAAAAAATAAATATATGATAATAATTTTTATAAAAAAAATTTAGGCAATTCAGATTTCCATTACTTGATTTCTCATATACTAAATACAGATTAAAGTCTTAAGAAAAAACAAAGGATTTATTAATTAAAGTTTTTCTGATAATTATTTTTCTTTATAAAATTTTATCTAGTGAAAAACATTAATAAGTTATGAACAAATAAATAATTAATAGGTGAAAAACATTAATATAATAAATGACAAAAAAAAAAAAAATGTCTTAAAGTATTTGTAATAAATGATGACTTTAACATTTATAAAGCTGTTAAAGTTATCGTTAATGCCTTTAATGAAACTAATATCGTAATTCAACACTACCCTCAGCAGATAAATAGAATAAAATAATATTTACAGACGATTTCAGAATAAATTTCGAATTTAAAATTTTAAAAACAGTACTGGCAACAACCATGCATTTTTTCCTAAACTGCTTCTAACCACTTTCCAGACATTCTATATCGTTGTTTTATTTTTCATCGGTGTGTATTTACTGAAATCCTACATGTTAAATGAAATTCTCTCCGACTTTAATTGTACTCCTCAATACACTATAAAGAATGTAAAACATATACCCTTTAGAGTGTTTTTCTCCATTCATATCTGTATAACTTTTAGAATAGTTGAATCATAAAGGAAAGTTGATTTTAATGTGTAATTGTAATTTAACACGTAATTTAATATATCAAATTTTTTTTGTTTCTTGTGACGATGAATCGAAAATGCTTATTTTTATGGCATAAAAATCGAGTATTTATTAATGCAAAGAGCTGTACATACAAATGTGCTCGACAGTATCCAACTACTATTTTTGGAATTTTCATTGTGGTGTTGCATTTTTCTTCTAAAAGGGTGTTCTATATGTCACTATACTACAAATAGTTGAGTAAATTGAATGAATGAAGTATTTACTAAGAAATAGAAATTTCATACAGAAATATTCCAATGGGATAGACATGGAATATTCTATAAAATAATTGGTGAAGCTTTAGTATAGAATCCCCTTGGCGACTTTTAAATTTTTGTCGCCATTTTAGAAATGAATTTTATTATTATCATTTATTGTTAAAAAAGAAATCTAGTACATATTTTGATTATATTTTTTATTACTTTATTTTTTAATTTACTTGTGGAAACATTTCACATTCCGTTTATACTTCTAACGTACGACTGACGCTTGTTAAACTAAAGATGATGTTTTTAGAAATGTATTTTTTCTAGTCATATACATTTAAAATAGATAGTTTGCAAAAATTATTTTTAATGTTTCATTATTCTTTTGAAACATTTTATTTATTTATTTATTTATATTTTTAACGTCTGGCTTATTTTATTATATTGTTATCACTGTTTTATAAAATATATACTTTTAACATCTGGCTATGACTATCGTAGTTGCGGATGTAAAGACCTTTGCGATAGACGCCCAAGTTGCTTCGACGCCAAATTTAAAAAGTCGCCAAGGGAGTCCAAATAATTAATTACGTATGTAATAATTATATTTACATAAAGATATTATGTTTATGTTAATTATGTCCATATATTTATACTCCTTTTTATAATTATTTATTTATTATTTATTTTTTTAATCATAATATAATATACACGTTCTAAATTCTTAGAAAAATGTTTGTTGTTTTATATTTTTCTTTATTTGTTTATGTTAATAATATAAGAAAATTGGATAATATGTTTGGAGAAATTATTAAGTCTTGTATTCTTATACATACACATGACAAAACCAAAATTTCGGGCTCCGAAAATTGAAACAGCTTTATAAATCGAATAGTTTCGGCCATATTCATTATCCTCAACAATATTCTTTTCTCTTTAAATAATTTATTATTTTTGCATGTAAACAGTATACATGTATATATGCAAATATAAGCGCATTTACTTTCAGGGAAAAATCAGCGCCGGCTCTTCTACTATGCAAACTAGTCGGTCGCACAATTAAAAAAAGCTTATTAACTAAAATTTATAATTAAAGGAATTTAAAGACTTTTTTCTTTCTTAATATATAAAAATAGCTTTAGTTGTCATAATAAATAATACCTTAATGAATGTTATGAATAATAATAAAAAATAATGTAAGGATAGTCAAATTATTGTCTAATCCTCAAAATACTTTTGATCAGTATAAGCAAAAAATCAATTAAAAAAAAAAAAAAAAAAAAAAAAAAAGAAAAAAATGGGAAAAAGCTTAACAAGATAACTTATTCTAACAAACAATTAACTATGACAAATAATTCTAATAAAATAAAATTGCTGAAAAAAAATTACTATTAATAATAGATAATTTTAACGTAATAATTTAACGTAACTAATTTAATGTTAATTTAACGTAACTATTAAACCTTTATGTGTGTGTGAATTATCTTATTTTTCAATACTTCAACAGATACACATATTAGTAGTATTAATAATATTTAAAGTTAATTAATTCAATTATCTTTGTAAATTAAGTTAATGATCCGAAATTCGAAAAATTTAGAGTAGTTATGACCATGGCAATCCAATATTGAATTATGTTATAAATTTATGACAAAGAAAAATTTATACAGAACGAAAGCAGAAGATTTTTCAAAAATCGAAAATTATTCGAATGTTAATTAAAAATTTACCAAAATTGTATAAATCTGATTTATTAAAAACTTTTTCTTCAGTTTATTTACCGGTTTATCACCATAATTTTGTAAATAGAAGTTTTATATCAGAATTATATTTTTGGGGGAAATATATTAATTCGTAATATATTATTATTATCCCTGAAATTTATTATTGTATTATTTATTTTTTTATTTTTTTTTTTTTTTACATATTTTACGTTGAAGTTTATTACTTTATAAGTGATTTTTCATATTTATTTTAGTTATAATATCTAAGAAATTATCTGTCATTAAAAGGTAAAGTAGTTAACGGGAAATATATTTTTGTAAAAAAAAAAAAAGAAAAGAAAAAACTGTTGCTATATTTTCTTTCACTAAAAGAGAACTGGCGTATTCGTTTTTATTAGTCATTTACATTATATACATGATAAATTTCTTTAACCGTTTTATCCTACATGTAAAGTTTATAATTTTATATATATTGCATTGTTAATTACGTTAAAAAAGGAATTATAAAATATTTTATTATATTATAAAAATATTTATTTTATTTTGACCAATATTTTATTGAATGTTAAATTTATCCTTGAAGTATTTATAACCAAAAATATTATTTTAAAAATTTACTAAAAAAAAAAAAAAAAAAATTAGAAATATTTATACAAAAATATATGTTTATGTTTCTATATTTTATGCATGTAACATATGTGAAATATAAATTATCAAGAATTATTGATATTTATCGTTTATAATTAATAATTCCGATCGCCTGGATTATATTAATCGATTCAAAAAAACTGATGGTTTTCATTATGTCTACGATTACAAAAATTTAAATCGTTTAGCCAAAATGATAAATACAGCTGAAAAGATACAATCGAAATCGTTTTTTATTAATGAAAAATACATTTAAATTTCAAAACTTATTAATGGAAATGAGAAGGATTATAACAATGAATTTTCGAGCTTGAATCAGTTAGGGTTGCCAGATTTTATGATTTATAGCCTTGTTCTATGTTGTACATAGAACAAGGCTGTAATTCCATGTACTTTCCATGAAACCTTCCATGTACTTTCATTTTATAATATCAATATTATTTGTACTTAACAGTATTATAAACTTATTTATTTATTAAAAATTACCTTTAACTAATCTCTGTTAAACTATAGACTTTTCAGGGCGTATCCGCCCCCTCTTCCGTAGCTATTTCATGGTCTGCTTTGGTCGAAACTGGTCTTGTCTTATTTCCTCTGTGTTGATCTTGAAGAAGACAAGACCAGTTTCGACCAAAGCAGACCATGAAATAGCTACTGAAGAGGGGTGGATACGCCCTAAAAGGTCTATAGTTTAACAGAGCTTAGTTAAAGGTAATTTTTAATAAATAAATAAGTTAAATGCTCTGTTTAGAAGTTTTAATTTTTTAATGTTATTATAAACTTTTAAAATATTTACGTTATAAACTATTTAAATCAATATATATGCATAATTTAATTATTGTGCTTCTAAATGCAAACATCAATACTTCTTTTTTGAGCATGATTTATTTAAGCACTTTATTTTGCTTTATTTGTTGCTTAGTATAAAGTTATTCAATCAATTTCTTACATGGGTTAATAAAAATATAAAAACAAACTACTACTAATTGCTCCTTTTAGTTTCTTTTAGAACGAAATCTGGTAGTCCTTACATAGATTTAAGTTCTGTGATCCCAATTATGAAAAAATGAAATTTACTGATTAGCGTTATAGTATTCGCGTATTTAGATATAACATCACATGTAACATGGTTATAATTATAAATTTATATAACTGTTACGTACTTTTTAAAATATGTTTCATAACTATTATTTTTTAACTATTCCATTCCATACTGTTCCTACTGAAATATTACTGTTATATATCACATAAAAAAAAAGAAAAAAATCTCATATAGGTATCATTGATATTACAGATGTGTGATATTTAATTATTTAATACATTGTTAGTATTTCTGTAATTGTGATGTATTTTCACCAGTGTACATAAATACGTTGCATTTCAATTAGAACATCAATAATCAATCAGTTGAAGAGAATTTTGTAAATATATTGTGTAACTATGCGTTATTTAAATATTGCAGTGTTACTAAAAGAAGCAGCTTCCTTAGTGTTCCAATCAGCAATATTCACCAAATATTTTTGTTAAAACTTTGTTTATTTGTATTGCAGAATTTTATATTCCTAAGTTATTTATATAGAAAAGAAACATCTATTTAATTACAATTATTATTATGTTAAACAGAAATTTATTTTTGATTTATATTTCCTAAACTGTATATATGTGTTTTTAATCTATTTGGTCAGAATGTTGTTCATTTAATAATTTTTAAACACTGTGTGTTAATGTATGTAAGTTAAAATAATTAGGATACTACATCCATTGGAAAGCTAAAAAAGTAAATGAAGCTAAAATTTAGACGGTGCATTTAAGTTTATTGTCATAATTTTTCTCTTTTAATTGATTAATTAGTTTATTTATTTTTCTAACAGAACCATGCTCTGTAAGCAGTATTTTTTATTACATTCATTTAATGCAGGATAGACAATTGTAAAATTATTCTTAAGTTTTAAAAAAATATTAAATTAACTAAACCAAATTAAATAATTAAATTTAAATATAAAATATACAATAACGTTTCGATGCACACATATATATATTAATGCTATAAATTAATTTTATTTTCGAACATGCATAATTATTATTAATTTTAAGACCTATACATGAATATATATTTATATGTTTTAAAATTGAGTGACTACATATTAAATTTTATCTCGTGATACATTTCATTTAAAAAAAGGAATTAACAAATTTCACAAAAATAGGGAAAAATCATACGTGATAGATTTAGAAGTTTTTCTAAAATTATTCATATTATTTTTAAAGTACTGCCATATATTAATACAATGTATATGTTTCTAAAATTCCTTTGTTCTATATGAAGTATAAAAGGCCTTTAGATGTATATTGCTTCATAGTTCTTTGTTTGTAAATAAATCTTTATATACAGATCTAAATGTTAGTATGTATATAGTAATTCTAAAATTTTTTTGTTAGCAATTATTATTGTTGGTTTATAATCTCTGAACACATATCTTATATTTATCGATTTACCGTGAATTGATGTTGCCATATATGTAACATAAAAAAGCAAAAATTATGTATGTTTACTATTTGAGAAAATACATTATCTATCTACTATATATAGTATATTATAAACATTTATTTTTTAGCAAACGAGAAATTTTGCTTGCACTATTTGTTTCTTTTATTGTAAAAACTAGAGCAATATATAAATAGAAAGTATTTTAATGTAGAGAAATAACAAATCTCTCACAAGCTTGCGCACAGAAAATTTTTTAAAGAAAGGTTTTCTGTATTTCAGTAAATTAAATCATTTAAAAAAAAATAAAACGATAAAAAAGATAAAAGATAAAATTAGGTTTTTTTTCAAAATTGCATTATAAACTTTTTTTTTTTTTCAAATATTTTAATAACTCAACTTAATAATATTAAAAGAGATTATGGTATATTAATTAACATTAATATATGTCAATTAACATCAGCAAAGCCTATGTTCAAAACATTTTATTTCTATTAAAATTAGTCAATATTGTAGATACTTAATATATATATAGGTTTGGCGGGAATGTTCTGTCGCATTTTACTACCTGCAGATAATTTTACCTGTTGCAGTCGGCAACAAAATTATTGAAGCACATATCCACATTTTTCATATACATTTTTTAAGTTTGATGGCTAATTTTTATCAGCAACTTACTTTTTTATAAACAGCATAACACTACGATCATGACTCGACAAATATTTACTAAACAAAACAGTATTAGGTGCCCATCTTTTAAATAGGAATTATTGCAAGCACTTCAATAATTTTGCTGCTGGCTGTAGGTCAAGACCAGCAGGTAGAAGGACATCATGTGGGTACTATTATTTAGCGTACTTCTTGTGAGATGTAAAAGGACTACTTTCAGTACCCTTCAACAGTTAGTTCCGAAGAACAGAATGAATAAAATGGCAGTTGAAAAAGTAGATTTAAAAAATTTCATTTGGTATTAGTTCCAGATCGGTTGCTTGTACAAGGTTATATGACAAGTTGGGAAGTGAAGTTGTAAATTTTCGGACCCGTCAAAGACGGTTTGCTATATTTCGTTCTAGAGATTTCTGTTTGAAAAATGTTCGTCTATCTAGGCAGCATACCAAGGTCGATAATGACACCTTGCGGTCTATCTTGAAGAGTAACCCACATCTGACTAGAGAAATTGCATAGGAACTCGGCATCCACCATTTGACTGCTGAAGAACACACCATACATCTTGGAGTTATCTTGAAGTAGAGTATTTTAATTCCACACAATTTGACTCAAATAAATTTATCGTAACGTAGGAGAATCTGTTCATCTCTTCTTGTTAGACAAAATGTGGAGCCGCTTTTGAACAAGATCATTACAGGAGATTAAATTTACACTCTTGACGAGAATATAAAAAGAAAAGAAAGTTTGCTGTAAACCTGAAAATCTGCCACAGTTATTGCAAAACCAGATCTTCATGAGCAGAAGGTGATGCTTTGTTTTCAGTGGGATAGAAGAGGTCCAGTATACTGCCAGCTACTTGAACAGGGACAAACCATCAATGCAGACACCTATTGTAACCAGCATGATCAACTGAATTCAGCTATGAAGTAAAAACAGCCAGTATTTTAGCGAACAGAAAAGGAATTCAGTTCCTTCAAAGTAATGAAAGAACATATACTGCAGTTGTGACGCATCAGAAAGTGAATGAGAGTGGATGGGAAGTTCTTAGTCACTCATCGTATTCACCTGTCATAGCTGTGTCGGTTAACAATCTTTTTCAATTGCTTCAGAATTATCTGATCGGAAAATTTTTACTTCTCTCGAAGTTGTCTCCACGGTAGTTGCTAAATATCTTTGATCCAAGATCCAAGGATGAGAACTTCTAGACTAGGCGGGCTAGGGGGGTCGACAAGCTGCCTGATAGATGACAACGAGTAGTTGCAGATAATGGTTATTATATTATTGATTGAAAAGTAAATGTACGCTATTAAAACTGATTCAAATGTTTTATTTAAAATACGATAGAACTTCCTCGCCAACTTAATATATATATATATATTCTATTCTAATGTTTTATACATGTTATTTCAGAACTCTACGTGTAAATTTGGAGGGGATGTAGAAACATCAGTAGAAATCAAAATCACATTGGAAAGCAGGGTCCCAAATGGATAGGTGGCGCTGCAATCGAGCTCTCGAGGTCAACACTCGCAGGTTGCTTATTGTAGCCTATTGAACGGCTCGAATGGCTGCCGCATAACCCCCTCCAATGATCCCTTTTTTCATACAAACTTAATATATATATACAGCTAGAAAAAAAAGTAATAATAATAAAAAGATTTGACTTTTAAATATGCAAAAAAAATAATAACCAAAATAATAATAATAAATAAAATAAATGCACGAATTATTGATACGACGCATTTTCAAATGTATATTTTAAAACATTAAAAAAAAAAAAAAAAAAAAAAAATCGAAGGTTAAAAAGGTTAAAATTTGCTTTTGAGAAATCGGATTATTTAATTTGAAAATGTTAATTGATTATCTAAAAGACTTAGATAATTTAGGCCACAAAATCTAAATTCATACTTGGATATTGTAAAACAAAAAATTGGTAGATTTGCTTAATATATTATTCATATTATTTAAAGCTCATGAGGTTTTTTTTTTTTTTTTTTTTTTTTTTCCAGTTCTAAATTTTTGAAACATAACTTTTTTATTTTCTTATTTTACTGCAACATCAACGAACATAACATATTTTTTAAACAAAAATTGAAAGTTTATCTACTGATCTCTGACATTCCGTTTAAATATGTGTTACTTATTATTATTATTATTATCATCATTACTATTATTATCGTTATATTATTATTGTTGTTGTTGTTATTGTTGTCGTTATTATTATTTTTAATGTAGTTATTTTTATTATTATTTACAAAAATATTTCCCCTATTTTAATGGTTGATAGCATTAAAAAGTAAAATATGTAAAGAACAATAATCGCAATAACGACAATAGTGAAAATAATAATAGCAATATCAATATTTTTGAAACCTATTAAATGTTTCTATTAAATAATTCTTATTACGGCTATCAGCTGTTTACTTTTATTTATTATTTGCTTTATTTTAAGAGAAAAGTTTTGAAGCATGTTAATGAAAACAATCAATAAAACTAGTATGTTGTGGCCACCACATGACTTTCTTCTATATTTTCCTATACAAATTCACTCAATAAAAATAATTTATTAAAATTATAAAAAAAAAAAAAATTATCTTTTATGATAATGCAGACGATTTCTATATTAGAGAAGTAGTATAACACTAAATAAAAAAAAAGTCAATTTTATTCTCAATATTACATTAAAAAAATAAGTAAATATATATATATATATATATATATATATATATATATATATATATTGTTAAAAATGAAAAAAATCGATAACTTTATTTTAAATTATTGCAGATCGATGGTTCAACCATTCGTTTTAAAGGTATTGGCTAGTTCTTTTGAAAGATATCCATCATGAAAATTTACTTCCCTCGAGGGGGAACTCCCCCCTCCAGGGGGGAGGCGAGGCTCCTACATACACAATATTTTTTTTCACAGTTGACAATCTCTATTGCAAATAATTCTTTTAAATTTCATAATGATTATTAAAAAATAATTCTCTTTATGCACATTTATACAAAATTTTGTCCTATACCACCATGTTAAAAATTTAGAAAAAGCGGAATGGCAACGCAAGCTGTTGGACAAATTTTACCAAAAGTTAATAAGCACCAATTTATGTGAATGTGTAACTACATACCAATTTGCATGAAATTCTATGCAATAGTACCTGAGATATAGTTGCCACAAAATTTTGTCACACAGAGACAGACAGACATTTTCTAAACATGGTTAAATCGTGTTCTACAGCTCTCAAAACGTGTAAATCCATCAAAAAGTCGAGGTCAAAAACTTTTACGAATCCAATACTTTCTTCTATTGAATATAGAAGAAAGTAATGAATGACTCAAAACTATGACGCGGTTTTGTTTGCTAAAACTTATCTTAATTTTAAAAAACATAATTTTTTTTAGCAAACAAAATCGTATTCTAATTTTTGACATATTTCATTCATTTTTTTCATCGATAAAGCTTTTTTATGATGTACCATTTCATGCTCGCGTTTCTTTTAAAATTAAGCAGAAATTAAATAAACATAAAACAGACTACTTGTTTAATTTATTTTGATAATTGAGAAAATAAGTAATGCATTTATTTTTGTTTATACATTTTATCTTGTTATTTACTTATTTATTTTATTTATTTATTGCTTATTTATTATGTTTATTTTGTATATTTTGCAAATTGAGAGCAAGTATTTTGAAATTGATAGGTTTTTAATCTTTATATATATACATATTAATGCACATGGACGTTACTGAATACTAAATAGCAACAATAATATTCTAAAAAGAAGACTGCCAAATTTCTACAATTTTTCATTTTCAATTCAATTTCCTTCATTTGATTTTAACACATTAGCACCTGTTATTTTAATTAATCGATGATATGCTCACATCCCATTCTTGCTTCTTATTGTGTAAAATATTTTTATTTGTTTGTAATAAACAAATGCACATGAAAGTGATGAGTTTTAATAATTTGTTTATATACATACTAACTTATTTTGTTTATTTAAATACTATGTGCAATCTCTTGTAAAATAATGTTCTTACATAATCTATCATAGTTATAATTGGATTAACTTATAAATTATATTTTAATAACCCAACTTAATAATTATTAAACATAATTCGCTATCGTTGCTACACTTAAGTTGTAAAATCGTCGAATTATCGTCATTATTAAGGAGAGTTATCATAGTGTGTCAACTTATAAATTATATTATTTGGGCTTACACACACTAAAATGGATTAAATCTTATTCTAATTATTCTGTTTCCAGTTACCTGCATATATAAAAGATGATTAAAAATGATTTTTCTACAGCTTTAGATTTGTTAATAAAATTTTCAGATTAAAGTGCATATATTATAAAAAAAAATGTTGCTAAATTAAAATATTTTTATTTGAATGGCTATTGTTAATTTTTTTAATAATTTTATATTACAGTTTATGAATTTGTTTCAAATTATTTGATATACAAAATGTACATAATAGTAGCATTGATGTTATATTTTATAATCACGGTATATCATTAGAAAATTGCTAAAGTTTATTATAAAATATGTGTATTTAATTATGTGTTATTCAAAATTAACAAGTTGTATTTTTGTACAGGAATTAAGTGACTTTAAAAACAATTGCTTTTTTAATTACGATTGCTCTTTCTTGTAAAATTTAGTAATTGGGACGTTTTATGGATTAAAATTGTATGATTATAAAAAATATATAGTTTATCGCATGAAAGTAAATTTATTTTATAAAATATGGAAAGTAATCATTTATAGCTTTATCTTTTGTTAATATTTGTCTACAGATTATCATTATTTCATTTTAATTATTTCTTTTCATTTAATTTAACATTGTAGTTAATCACATATCACATATTTGTTTAGAGACATAACTCAAAATATATGAATTTGGATAATAATAATAATAATAAACTTCTTAACCTGTCATTTAAATATCTTTAAAATCAACCGATTAGAGAGTTTATATGATTTTCGTATCCTAAACTATACTATTGTACTTGTTTTATATGACAACTTGTTTTGTAACTTGTTTTACATGATAATAAATATATAATTTTTAATTCCATCTATAAATTTGTGTAGTAACTATTTCAAACTTTGATACTTATTTTTATCATAACGATTGTCTTCAACAAACAGTGTCATTTAATATCAATAATAAATGACCAGGATAGCCTATTCTAAGTTTTATTTATTTATTGGTATATCTAGATTATTTGCGCATTTGATACTTTTGTTTACCTAAATGCTGTAAGTATAAAAGAACTGGTAGAAAAGTTATTGCGAAACAAATAGAAGCTAAGACAATCATGGCGTAGCTTGTGTTTCATTTTTATATTTTAAAACTTCACACGACTTTATTCTGAATACTGTTAAACTGCTATAATAACACATTTTATTAATTGAAGTAATTTATCAAATGTTTCGTACAACAGTATCATTTTTATGAAAACGTTTGTTTTAATTGTTATATATTTTTTCTTTAAATGACATTACTACTAATTTTGCTCACGTTTTATGTTAATCCTTGATAATAGCCATGGTAACAGCAAGTTTCTGTGAAGCTGAACAGAAAAATTACGCATAATATCTTGCACAAACTCGTAGCGTATAGGAGTAAAGGAATAATGCATAATATTTTTTTTTTTTTTTTTTTAAATCCTAAGTTTCTGAAAAACTTCGTTTTTTGAATTGTGTCACAAAATGAATATGTGATATTATCTCAATAATTTTTTTTTAAATTAATGCTTCTAAAGATTTTTCAACGTGAAAATTGAGTTATTATATTATTTCAAAAAATATATTCTTTAAATTTCTAAATGTCGTCTATAAAATGTCAAATTAATGTTATTTATGTTTTACCTCTGGTTATATTTTATTATTGTTTTAATATGTTCTTTGGAGTAACTGATAATATAAAATATAAGTCATTAGATTTTTTTTTTTTTTTTTTTTTTTTTTACTTTAGATTTTTAATTAAAATCTATTACATACAATGAAAAGAAAAAAAAATACTGTAGATTTTACATTTTCCTAGACAAAGCAATAAATTTTTGTACTTGACATTTTTGTATTATTTAATTTATGTTTTAAAATTATTTTTAATGATGTGTCTTTCTTAGTTAAAATATCATTGTTGATTATAAATTTTGTTGAAATATATCGATAAATAAAACTTTTGTCGTCAGATTTATGTATTTTATTGTGAAAAACATAATTTAGAATATATATATTTATATAAGATATGTACAGAGATGTATCTTTAACAAAATAAAGTGTTATCAGATCATATTTTTTATGAGCAACTCAGAACGTAACCTCTAGAAGTTCATAGGCATTTCTCATAATTTTATTCGCGCTCAGTCACTGCTGCCATTTTATTTCCCAAGGAATATCAATGCATGAAGAATATAAATTTGTTTCGGCGCATTAATTTATCGTAGAAAACTGTATATAAATTTTGTTATTAATCATATGCCAAAGGATAAAAATAGTAGAATTATTTTAAAATTTTATTCCAGCACATTAAAACTCAAACTATTTCCAAGAAGTTTAAATTTTAATCATTGGCTTTATATATATACATATATATGTATACAGGGTGTTCCAAAAATCCCACATCCCTTTCCTAACTCGAAAATGAGTTGAAATTATGAAAAATAGCGAAACACACGTTCAATGTATTCGAGAGGAACCTCTTCATATTTTTTTTACAGTGTGTGTTGTTTTGACTTTACGTTACAATGACTTTTGCTTGCCGGCCTGATGGTTCGGTCAGTAGGGCGTTGCTTTCTGGATTCCCACATCCCGGGTTCGAATCGCGGTGCGGGCATGGATGTTTGTGATGTCCTATTTCTACAAAATATTGTGTGCGCTTGTTTCTGTGAATTTCTGTAAAAATATGGATCAGTTGAGAGAAAAATCATTGTAACTCTAGGTCTCCTAGCTGTCAAATAAATGTCCAATTGATTTTTATTTGTTTGCTCTATTTTATTTATATTTTCATTAAATATAATTAGGATTTAGTGCCTAAAGCAACGAATTTGCAAGTAATTTTATAATTCTATATAATTTGTATTTTATTCTGTATCATGAAACTAGGATGAAAAAATATTTCTTTACTTTTGACGAAATTCGTATGTTCAAACAAGTGACGAAAGTAATTTTCTCAATTTGACGAAATAAGAAGGAGAAAATATTTTTTTTATTTTTGACGAAATTCGTATTTTCAAATAGGTAACGAAACAAATTTCGTCAATTTGACGAAATGTTCGTTCGGAGCATATCCCTAGAAATACTTTCGTCAAAAATAAAGAAATTTTCGTGAACTTTGAGTATCCATTTCTGAGAGTGCACTTTTTAGCAAAATATCAGCTTCCTGGGATGACGTTAACACGTGCCGCATTGATGGAAAAATCCTAACATAGATATTAAGATTTTCCCATCAATTCGGCACGTGTTAACATTATCCCAGAGAGCTGATATTTTGCTAAAAAGTCTTTAGGGCCAAATAGAAAAAAATTAGAGGGTATGTGCATCGGACTTCAAAAAAGAAAAAAATAAAATAAAATATTCCTCTCATTTGAGGGAGACCCTAACCTTCATGTTAAAATGAACAGTAATGTTTTTAAATACTAGACGGCATTAAAATGAATAAATAAATAAAAAAAATAAAATAAAATCTCCACTTTCAAACAACAACTTGAGTACAAAATTTTATACACATTTTTTCTGAGGTATTTTTTTAAGATTATATTTCAGACGTTCACTTAAAATTAAAATTTTTTATTCTTCGATTTTCAGATTGTAATAAAATGCAATTGTATTATTCCCAATTCAAATACCTTGTAATTTTCTACAAAGATAATAAATAATAAAAATACATTACTTTTTGTGAACATTTAAAGAAATAAAAATTCAGTTTTGTCATGACAACACAAAAAAATATTCTTGCCAAATTTACAAAATTTCAATGATATGTGTTCATATTTTTTTATATTAACAAAATTTTTTGTTTAGTTTTACTATAATTAAAAAAAAATTTTTTTGTAAGAAAAACAAAAAATTAAATGCAAAACAAAAAATTTAAATTTGTTTTGTTAATCTAAACCAAACTTTCTATTGGAACACATTCATACAGAATTTTTTCTTGTGACCGTTCAATTTTTGTTTCTTCAAAAGAATTTCTCTGAACACGAAAAATCCTTGCAAAACATCATATCATACACTGTAAAAAATATGCCCTATTTGCTGCCAGAAATTCTCTGTAATTTTAGAAAATACAAGTAATTTACGAAAAAATTACGTTGTCAGAACGTATTTTCTCAAATTACAAAGAATTTTTGGCAGCAAATAGGACATATTTTTTACAGTGTGCAGTTGTGAAAATTTACCAAGGTTTAAAAATTTATGTTTGGAATTTTCCGTAATTTTTTTATACAGATATTTAACATAATCGAAAAATCTAAACAAGGGAACGATCGTGCACTGTTAAAAAAAAAAAAATTCAACTTTGCTGCCAGAAATTATCTGTAATTTGAGAAAACAGTCGTAAATTGCGGAAAAATTACGTTGACAAAACGTATTTTTCTGTCATTACAGAGAATTTCTGGCAGCAAAGTTGCATTTTTTTTTTTTTTTTTTAACAATGTGTGTATATGTAATTTGTTATTTCAATACCGAAATTGTGAGTCAATTGATTATTTCCAAACTTTTCAGTACTGACAGTTTAAAATTGAGCGGTTGAACATAAATAAACTCTTAGGAAAAATGAACACTTTAACTTACTGCAAAGGTTAAATTTTGTTCAAATTTGAACATTTAACTGCCCCTGAAACACTTTTTTCATATGCGCTATCATATACCAGATGTTATAGAAGCCTTCACCATCGCATGGTTGCAGCTACAGTTGTGTCAATTTTGGTTCAACCTAGCAAATTTAAGCTACTGTACTTCCAACATCTGGTTCAACTTTGAACTGAAATTTTTACAGCTTATTTTTATGAAAGAGGAGTGTTTAAATATTTTCAAATATAAAATTTATCAGAAATCTAGCACAATATTTTTCACCAAACAATTTCTATTTTTGTAATTTCAAAATTATTTACTATTTTACAATTAAAACTAACTATGAATATGGCACCACATTCATATTATTAATCTTATTATTGAAACAAAGAAAAAAAAATGGTGTAATTACGCTTTTCATTTAGTACCTTATTTGTAACGAATATATAATTAATTTTTTTAAAATTAGTTAAAATATGAAAATAAAAGCTTTAAAATACATTTTAAAATTTTAATTGTTGCCATTTTTTTTTCAGCATAAAATGAAATATGCTTTCCCGTAAAAAAAAAAATAAATAAATAAATAAATAAATAAAAATAAAATAAAAATAAAAATAAAAATAAAAATAAAAATAAAAATGAATTTGCTCATGTATATGAAAAAAATGACGCCTATAAAATAATAATTTTAAAGGTAACGAAGAGATAAACAAAGTGAGAAATTTTCACAAGGGCTTGCTAGCAAATGAATTATTTAAAGTGGGAGTGAGAAATAAATAAAATAAAACGATTATTTTTCAATGGGTGCCTTAGTCGCCCTACAACAAACTAGTAAGATATAACATAAATCTAAGATAAAGATCTAAAGATAAGTAAGATCTAAAATAAATTGAAACGAGAACAATTCTTATAGAAATATATATATTCATTGATAAATATTTTAAACTTTATTATTATTATTATTTATTTATTTATTCATTCATTTAATTTTTTAATTTTATTTATTTATTTATTTATTTTACAAAGGCTAAGGTTTTAAAAATGGAGGTAAGATAATTGTGATCTTACCTCATAGTCATTTCATGTGATATAATTATCAAAATATATTTATATGTATGTAAGAGTGTAACAAAGCATGTGCGAAAATATTCAACAAATTGAATTCTACTGATTAAAATAGCTGGTGAAAAATTTACTTTCCCTAAATAATTACTGATCAGTTATATTTAAACAAAATTTAAATTATTATAATTACAATAAAAAATAATAATAGGTATATTGTTTAAATATCAGTGAATTGTTTTGCGCATGCTTTGTAGTGAAGATTGTCTCTGTACAACTAATATCATTTCCTTAATTATTCTATCCAATTAAATTCATTCTTTAGTTTGTATGTGTGTTTGCTAGTTTATGCAAGAGAACACAAATGTATACATTCAATCAACAAACAATCAAATTACTTGCAATATTGTATGTTTTGTGTTGAGTTTATATTGGAAAGATTAGATCACTTTTTTTTTTTTTTTTTTTTTTTTTCCCAAGATGTCTTAAGCGATAGTTGTATCTGTTTTTCTGAAACTTTTTATAAATTCTAAATTTCGTGAATTATTACAAACAGTTAATTAGTATTCTGAAATTCATGACGTCATTAGTGGCTTATTGTATTTTATCCAGCTACTATTTATTATCATTTTTTACTTAAAAAAAAAAAAAAAAAAAAAAAAAAACTAAACACTACACACTAAACACTAAACACTGAAATACACACAAAAGAAATATAAAAGAAAAACATATATATACATTTTTTTTTTCAATGTACGAAAATAATTTTAAAATTAGATAATTTTTAGAAAGGAAAACATACTAAAAGGTTTAAAAAATTTTAACTGAAACTCACACTCCATAAATGAAAGAAGAAAAAAATTATATCTGCATAATATAAATATTATATAGGGTTTGATTGATACGTTTTAAAGTCAGAACGGTGTCTTTAAAACCTAAGTTAAATATTATAAGTAAATTTCAAAATGCATGAAGAAAATAAAACAATATTTCAATGTAAATCTAAGAAAACAGACTAAATATTTGTTACGTTTCAAAACGAAAAATTACCAAAAGTTATATTTTAAACTTTTGGTAATTTAACTTTAACTGACAAAAAATGATAATATGCTGAAGAATCTAAATCTGCAGCTGTTAAAAATTTAGTATTAGTTTGAACCAAAACTTGTTACTGAAATATCCGCAACCTCACGATGTTTTTAACCTTTTACCATGACTTGGTAATTTTATGTTGAATCAAAATTGGTATTATGTTTTAAGTAAAATAATAATAATAAATAAATAAATAATTCTCGTCCGTGATACTTTCTTTACATTTCTTTAATGTCTTGATCAAATAACCCTCCTTCTTTTTCACTCACATCCCCTAGATTTTCCGGAAATTAATTTAGATGGGAACTGAAAAAGTGAAGCCTCAATCTAAAATAAAACCCCAATTTTGTCAAAACTGTTCGTGGTGGAAATTTTTAAATACCTTTTTCTTAATCAGCATCTAAAAATACACCAGAAAAACGCATCACCTTGAAGAAAAAAATTTCACCGCAGACGATTATTAAACGATTAACGCTCGTGCGTGTAGGAATTTTATAATGAAAGATCTTTAATAATTTTTCGAAGTATATCTGTCTATCTGTACGTACACTGTCACAAAAAAATTCCTGTTTGCTGCCAGAAATTTTCTGTAATTCAGAAAAATACGTTCTATCAACGGAAAAATTACGTTGATAGAACGTATTTTTCTGAATTACTGAAAATTTCTGGCAGAAAACTGCAGCAAATAGGGCTTTTTTTTCTTTTTTTTTTTTTTTGACAGTGAGACTACGGATACTTACAGATACAGACAGATACTTACAGATAACGGAAAAATTACGTTGATAGAACGTATTTTTCTGAATTACAGAAAATGTCTGGCAGCAAACTGCAGCAAATAGGACATTTTTTTTTTTTTTTTTTTTTTTTTACAGTGAGACTACGGATACTTACAGATGCAGACAGATACTTATAGGTGACGGAAAAATTACGTTGATAGAACGTATTTTTCTGAATTACAGAAAATTTCTGGCAGCACACTGCAGCAAACAGGACTTTTTTTTGACAGTGTGTCTGCAAGTATAAATAAAGTATTATGAATCGAATTATTAAGTTCATTCGATATATTTTTCGTCAGTGTGACATTAATAAAATGAATTTTACAACAAAATTTTGTGAAAATTGATATGGAAAAACAGAAAATACAGAACTGAGAAAAAAAAATACTCACTGTAAAAAATATGTCCTGTTTGCTGCCAGAAATTCTCTGTAATTTGAGAAAATACGTTTTGACAACGTAATTTTTACGTAAATTAAGCGTATTTTCTCAAATTACAGAAAATCTCTGGCACCAAATAAGAAATATTTTTTTACAGTGATACTTTACAAAGGGGGGAAAGCACCGTATATAACAATGTTTGCGTCACATAGACTAGCATTTTTGTATTTAAATGAATAGGGTGAATTGGAACTGTAATAAATCGAAGTTAAAACATATAAATAAAAGATTATAAACAGTGCTTTACTGTATAAGTAATTCTAGAAAAGCCTCTTTCCACAGAAAATAAAGTAATTAATTAAATATGCACAGGGAAATCAAACCAGTAAGTTAATCTCTGCTAATACTTTGAATAATAACAAAAAAATCTATCTTTTTATAATAGTGACTGTCTTTTTTAATATAGCATTATAGTCCTTAAATCTAAAAATATTTGTTTGTATTTAATATGTATTTTAATTTTATTGTACTGGAAAATAAAGGATAAAATGTCGTCATACTTTTGGAATCTATTTCATAAATGTAAATAAAAAGTAGTAAAATAGAACATTTTAATTTTAACTATGTTTTTATTACTAAAACGCATTGTAAATTAACAGCTGGATACCACTTAAGTTTAAATCTGGGCAACAAATGCAAGTCTAATAAATTTCATTTTTCATATTGTGATTTACAAATTATGATTTATTTTTTATGGTGACTGTACTTTTTTATTTTAATTTTTAAAACCGTGCAAGAAGTGGTCTTCTAAGTCCTAAATAAACTCAATTTATGTGTTTTTCAGAGTATATTAATGGGAATATACTTGTATGGCGCTGACTATAGAAACTATATATACATAAAATGGAAGTTTTGCAATGTTACTGATAAGAATGATATTTTTTAGAAACAGCAATTTTATTAACAATGAAAATTAAATTATATCAGCTGTTTAGTCGAAATTTCTGGACAATAAAGTTGATGCTTTTTAAATTAATAAATGTGTTTTATCAGTGAGTTTTACTTTTTTTTTTTTTTAATTAGAGTAGGATTTAACTTTTTTTTCTTTTTTTTTTAAGTTTATTTTAACTTTATTTTCTTAACACAAAGGTTATAAGCAAAAATAGACTATTTATAATCGTTATGTAAAGTACTTAATCAGTCTAAATATCTGATTTTTTTTTTTCTTTTTTGTCAAAGAGATATTATTCTTTCTAGCACCGTATTATACATTTTATTATTTTGTTATTTATTAAACAAATTTATATGGTGCAGTTTGTTAATTAAAAAAGTATTTAAAAATATGTGTTTTTTTGAAAAATTGGTTAGAAATTTTTGTTTTTAATAATGCTATCATTAATCTCAAGTGTTATTTTTAATCATATTAGACATACAAATAATCTTTCTGAGCTTGGTTGTTTTTCAAAACTATTTTTAACTGTACTTTTTTATGAAAAATCATGATTAATAAATAGAGATATTTTATTTCAGAAAAATCATGTAAAAAAAATGTTTAATAACCATATTTTATTTAAAACCTGCAATGCAATATACATTTGAGTACAAGTCAGCGCCGTCAGTAGTAATATTTTGTCATTTTGTGTGTATGAGAACTAATTCTTGGCATTGTCAACGATACTACAGTTGACGTAGGTCCTAGAGTTTTTTGCAATCCTTATTCCGGTGCTGTCAACAGATAAAAAAAATAACAATATTAATAAAAGGTTATGTTGAAAAAAAAATAATGCTTTGTCGCAGTTAATTTATTACACATAATTACACTAACTGAAAACTTTGTCATAGCTAATTTATTACGTATAATTACATAGTTAAAAATTTGGTGTTAGTTTGAACCAAAACTTGGTATTGAAGTAGCTCCAACCACCCAATGGTTTAACCTTTTACCGTGATTTGGTAATTTTATGTTAAACCAAATATTGGTATCATTATTTAAATTATAAATAAATAAATAGATAAACACTTTCAAAATTTGACTGAGACGCGGGTTTAACTGAAGACTTTCTGCTCTCAAGTCAAACACTATGGCACTGTGCCACCCTTACTTGGCCACTTATTCTGTTATATTGGTTTTGATAAAAAGGGCTAAATTTTTTAGGGTCTTATCTTAGCCCACACTGTATAAAATGTGTCTTATTTGCTGCCAGAAATCCTCTGTAATTTGAGAAAATACGTTCTGATAACGTAATTTTTCGTAAATTACGGGTATTTTCTCAAAATACAGATAATGTCTGGCATAGGACACATTTTTTACAGTGCATGGGTGAGTTGTTGCACAAAATTTGCACTTTACCCACACTGTCAAAAAAAAGTCCTGTTTGCTGCTGTTTGCTACCAGAATTTTTCTGTAATTAAGAAAAATACGTTCTATCAACGTAATTTTTCCGTTGATAGAACGCATTTTTCTGAATTACAGAAAATTTCTGGCAGAAAACTGCAGCAAACCGGACTTCTTTTTTTGACAGTGCACTGTTAAAAAATGCAACTTTGCTGCCAGAAATTTTCTGCAATTTCTGAAAAAGTCGTATATTACGGAAAAATTACGTTGACAAAACTTATTTCCCTGTGATTGCAGAGAATTTCTGGCAGCAAATTTGCATTTTTTTTTTTTTTTTTTTTTTTTTTTTTAACCGTGATGTTTTCAACCGCGCTCGTTAATTCAAGCTTAGTTTAGTTTCAATAGGAATTTTAATGATTCATACTTCCCTTGGGAGTGAATTTATGGTAGTTCCAAGTTCTGGTGTAACTTAAATTAAATCGCAAGAAGTAGAAAACTTAAAAGTGAAGATTAACCATATTATGGTATTGCTTATAACTTTACTCCATATAGTGCTTCAAGTTTGAACTGAAATTTTTAACAGTGTGCACAAACTGAAAATTTGTTTCCATAATTACTCATTATACCTAATGCATTTTTTAAAATTCCGTTTTCAGTTGCAGAAAATTTCAAATCATTAAATTAGTACTTGTTTTCGAAAAATTGATTTTTTAAATTTTTAGTATTTCACTTCGCGGCTTAAAAAATGAGCACTTTGTGAAAATTCTCATTTTTGAACTGAGAATTAAGGTTTAAAAATTAAAAAAAAAAAAAAAAAAAAAATGAAGATGACTACTAATTTAATGGTTACGAATTTTCTTAATGTGAATACGAGATTTAAAACGATACATTAGGCAATCAATTTTCCCATAGAATAACATGGGATTTGGCTGTCGACGGGATTGGGCAGCGTCCTTTCATGAGAGGATAGTAAACTTTGAAAATCGCATTTTGAAACTGCTGTCTTAAAGTTATGAATGTTTGCATACATGTGTGTTGAAATGCGTAAATATTAAGTGTATTGAATTTTTTTTTTTTTTTCTTTTTTACTTTTTTTTTTTTTTTTCATTTTGCGCGCGCACTTTTTATTTCCTAATTCAAAATTATTAAAAAAAAAAAAAAAAAAAAAAAAAAGTTTTTAGATAGTGTTTGTTTCGATACTGATTATTATTAATTTTCTTTTCTTTTCTTTTCCTTTCAAAAAAAAAAAAAAAAAAAAAAAAAATGATTTTGATGAAATTCTGGCAAGAGCAAAATTTAGTTTAGAACGGAAGACTATTAGTTTTTTTTTTTTTTGTTTTTTTTTTTTTTTTTTCAAAATTATAACATTGCTTTCAACTTATTCAGTTATATTTTCGATAAATTTTAGTTTTCGATAAATGTCCAACTATCGAAAAATGATACCGCGAAAATGCCAGATTGAGACTAATAGTCCTCAGTCCTAAAAATTATTTATTTATTTATTTACTCTTGAAAATTTTTAAAATCCTCCATTCGACTGATTTTTTAAAAAATTTTTGCTCGATTTTACAATACCATCGTTTATCAATATTTTCTAAACATATTTGTGCATTAACTTACGGATTGATTATTATTATTATTATTTTATGTTTGAATGAAGAAATCTCCATAAATTAAAGCACAAATATGTTTAGAATACATTGATAAACTATAATAATGTAAAATCGAGAGGGAATTTTACAAACTCAATTGCATGGAGCAGTTTGAAAATTTTCAAAAAAGTTAAAAAAAAAAAAAAAAAAAAAAAAAAATTATTTCTTTTATTTTTTATTTTTTTCCATTTCAATAGTTTTTGAGAAATTTTGACTTACATAATATTAATACATTTTAATGCTCAACTATGCTAATTTTCATAATTCTAAGAAAGTAATTTTAAAGAACGATTTTCAATGTTAGCCACCCTCTTAATTAAAATAAACAAAAATAAATTTATAAAATAATTCATGTTTTTCTTGCAACTCCAATTTATAAAATGGAGGATTAAACGCATTTTAAATGTGTGACTTATAAATATGTGAAACACTGTTAAAAATTTCAGTTCAAGGTTGAGCTAAATGTTGACACTACTGTAGCTTCAATTTGCTAGGTTGAACCAAAACTTGGTACAACTGTAGCTTCAATTTGCCAGGTTGAACCAAAACTTGGTACAACTGCAGCTTCAATTTGCTCGGTTGAACGAAAACTTGGTACAACTGTAGCTTCAACTATGCGATGGTTAAACCTTCCAACAGGATTTAGTGAAGATTTCTCTACTTTATGGAATTAGCTATTGCCGTACCAAGACTTGGTTTAATAGAGCACCAAATAATGGTATATGGTTTCACCATCGCATGGTTGCAGCTACACTGTCAAAAAAAAAAAAGTCCTGTTTGCTGCCAGAATTTTTCTGTGATTCAGAAAAATACGTTCTATCAACGGAAAAATTACGTTGCTAGAACGTATTTTTCTGAATTACAGAAAATTTCTGGCAGCAAACAGGACCTTTTTTTTTTTTTTTTTTTTTTTTTTTTTTGACAGTGTACAGAGGTTCAACCTAGGACAAATTTTTAACAGTGGGAGTATCAAAATGCATAAATTGAGTATAAAATATTTTTAAAAGCGTACCAAGGATAAAATTGTTATGTTAAAAAATAATAAATATTAATAATGAATTAATACGTTGTGAGCATCACAAAATTTTCTTGTGTATCACTCTACATAACAGCACTACCTACTGGTTAACATGCACAAAAAAATTTGAACATAGATTCTTACAATAAACACTTTACAGATGCAGCTCTGTGTGAATTTAACCAATAGATTTTAAAATGTTGTCATACAGAAAATCACAGAAGGTGAATAACTGTACCGCCACCTTTTGGATGATACACACTCGAATTAAATATATATATTTTTTTCCCCACAATGATTATCTTACAGATCAAGTTTGCTGTTTTTATACGCTGCAGAAGCAGACATATAACCTTTCCGCAGAGAGGAAAAATTGCGGTATAATACCGTTATCTGTCAGCCAATATGCATCCAAATTAAATTAGACTAATTTCTCACGATGGTCCTCTCCCACAGTGTAAAAAATATATCCTATTTGCTGCCAGAAATTTTCTGTAATTACAAAAAATACGTTCTGACAACGTAATTTTTTCGTAAGTTACGCGTATTTTCTCAAATTACAGAGAATTTCTGTCAGCAAATAGGACATATTTTTTACAGTGCATATCAAATTTACTATAATTATACAGTATAGAAATGGATGTACAGTTTTAATATAAATGGAAAAGGGAAGTTCACAGCCCAATAGTATCACCTGTAGAGTAATATGCCCCAAAAGTTGATAGATATCAATTTATATGAAGGGGCAAGTAAATATATAATTTCATGAAATTTTATGCATTAATTTATGGCCAAGAGCTGCAACAAAATTTTTGTCCTACCAACACGCAAACAGAGAGTCATTTACTAAAAACAATGTTCTAATTAGGTTCAGAACATCCCAAAACAAGTCAATCCACCGAAAATTAGAATTCGAAAAATGTTACGAATCCAATATTTAGATTCGCAACAATTTAGGTTATTTTTATTGCATTACTATCTTCTATATACATACACTGTTAAAAAAACGCAACTTTTCTGCCACAAATTCTCTGTAATTTGATAAAAAAGTCGTAAATTAAGGAAAAATTACGTTGACAAAACGTATTTTTCTGTAATTACAGAGAATTTCTGGCAGCAAAATTGCATTTTTTTAACAGTGTAGAAGAAAGTAAGAATTGCAGTAAAATAATATAGAAGTTGTAGAAGTTGTCTCAAATAAGTACATTTCAGTGTTCATTTACTACACAAATTGCATTATAAATTAACTAGCAGGCTTTGCCCGCTTCGCTGGTCATTATATTGAAATGAATCCCCAAAACAGCATATCATTAATAATAACAAAATATCTAAAAAAAAAAAAAAAAAAAAAAATCATTGAAATCCGTCAGAATCTAATTTTAAGTTGCCCAATGCCTTCGGCAGTCCCTTACCTGCTTTTTACTCCCCCTCCCTCGCGGTTACAGTTGAAAGTTTTACAAAATCTCATCAAAGTGCATATTTCGCACACTTAATTAACACCCACACACCAAAATTCGCCATTCTTAGGTAATTTGGACGGATTTAAGCTTCAAAATGTGGATTTTGCCCCGCCCGTCCCAAGAGGAGGAGGGGGGGGGGGTAAATTTCCAAAATTACTTTATATTGCATGTTGCATACACATACCTAACCGACACATCAAAAAATTGAGATCATGAAATTATTTAAAGCTGAGCTATGCTTTAAAACTTTTTTTTTTTTATCTCTTCCCCCGTTCTTAAAGGAGGGAAGGAGGAGGGAATTTCGCAAAATCTCTTCATACTATGAGTTAGATACATATAATCGTCCCTTACATAAAAAATGTCCAACCTTAGATAATTTACTGCAGCGTTACGCATGAATACATGTTTTTGCCCCCCATTCTCCAAAGGGCGCTAGGGTGGAATTTCATAAAATCCCTTTGTAGTGTGTAGTATGTGAGTACCCTTCTTCCAAAACCTTTTCCCTTCCCCCCCCCCCTTAAAAATCCAAAATTCCAAAATCGCAGAAAATAATTTTTTTGTACTCAAGTCTGGTTTTAACATCTGCAATTTATTCACCGTTAAGTAATTTGGAGCCGAGTTAAGCCTTCCGCCCCCCCCCAAGGGAGACAGGGGGGGGGTTATTTTGCAAAATTCCGTCTTAGTTGGGGGTCAGGCTTCGAAAACCAACCTGGTCACTAAAATTTGTGACCCTCTTTCCCACAGAATCGTCATGGCAGTGTTGAGTCAGTGAATCATTGAGTTTACTCTTTTATATGTACAGATGTGTTTATATTTTTTATGGATTACTTGGCTTAAGGTTGCTGTCACAAAAATAGAGTCCTTGGCGTAAAATGTCCTATCTACTTCAGTATTAAAATTAAAAATATATCCAGGATTATCAACTAATAAAGCTCTTTAATACAGATCTGAATTAGCTTTCATTTTCTTATTATTTAATTTTGATAATGACGTTATGTTGTCATGTGCCTAAGCAAATTTAATATTTATTATTTTTTTAATATTATTCGCGTGAAATATTCTTTGGCAACAATTAAAAATTAAAATAAATTATTTTAAAGTTTTATTATAGAAGAAATATTTATATTATATAGAAGATTAATTAAAAATTTACATTTTTTCCGGTATAAATAGTAGCCTATGTCTTATTCCAGACTATTATCCATCTCTGTACAAAATTTCCTCCAGATCCTTTTAGCCGTTGTGGCGTGATTGAGTAACAAACATCCATCCAAACTTTCGCATTTATAATATTAGTATAGATTAGTTATCATGTGCATGTGTTAGATTGAGTTATTTTGCTGTCAAATTGACAAAATTTTAATTTTAAATTTCAAAACTCTGTCGTTCTTGGCGCTTATTGTATTTGGTGATCAAAAACGTAATACGAAAATATGCATGGCAGATGTATATTTTCGTAATATGCATTGTACGAAATATTGTTTCATATTATTCATTACTCTCTTAATATAAGTTGTTAAAATAACCATGATTTTTGAAAGGATTTAATTATGTTCGCCAAATAATTTGTCGATATATATATATATTTTTTTTTCTGCTAAGGATGACCGATATCAAATCTATTCCGCTGCAACATATTAGTATTTTATATCAGATACTTTATTTAGACATTTGAAAACAAATTTGACTTCAAATTATGATAGAATATTTATCATTTGCCTTTTAATTAGTATATTAGTTGGATATTTATTGTGTAAATATCATCTTTTGAAATGAAATGTTTGTGTTTTCAATCGAATATGAAGATTTGCCATTTTTTTTTTTTTTTTTTCCCCAGAGTTTTGAAATTAAAAATTCAAATTTTGTCAATTTTACAACAAAAATAACTTAATCTAACGCATGGACATGATAATTAATACATACCTATACCTAAATATGGGGATTAAAATCGGGAAATAATTTTCCTCGATTTTTAATAACTTTTTAAAAAATATCCAATGGACGTTTAACATAGGAAATATTTTTCTTGCATAAACGAACGGCCAGTGACGTCATCACTTCGCTTGCGTATTAGCACTTTATCAATGTGTAAAAGAAATTTTTAATTAAAAATGACGTCGATTTTTGTGAGATGCATAATTTTTTTTTATAATTTTTTATCGTTCACGTTTAGATAAATGTATTTATTTTCCCGTTGAAAAAAATAAATAAATTCGCTTCTTTTTTTTTTTCTTTTTTTTTTTTTTTTGCAACAATTAAATTATGGATAAATTTAAGTGGCTAATTTTTTGCTATAGAGCATTTCCTCGTGACGTCTGGTGGTTGGCAAAAAAGCGCGCTCGACTTTCCCGCGCCCCGCCCACCATTGATTTTCCGCTATTTTCTATTGATTTGAAGCCTTTTTGCCAACCACTCATAAAAGTTGAGATGTTTGTTTACAAACAAGGAACTGCCCTATTATTAGCTTACAAAATTGCTATTTTATGCATAAAAACGCAAAAACAAATTTTTTTTCGGAATAAAAGGTAGCCAACTTTTTAAGTTAGGGTATAAGCTATCTCCATAACAAATTTTATCGAAATCCATCGAGCAGTTTTAGCGTGAAACTGACTCAAATAAACGGACATTCACATTTATAATATATATAAGATTAACCGAAAATTGTTAAATTACTTAATTTACTCTCGCTATTTCAGAAACTGAAATAAATAAATTAATATATAGGGAAGAGTGGGGTTGAATGGGACGCAGGATGAATGGGACAATAGCAAAATTTTTATGTTTTGCAAGCACCGGAAACTTGACGATTTTTCTGATATATGGCAGCACTGAGGTCATTCACCAAGTGCAGTTTCAGAATTTTGCTATTCATAGAAGGGCAGAAAAAAATTACGGTGTCTTTTTCAGCTGCCAAAGTAAGTTTTTACTGATTCAGTTAGGTAGTAGTTAAGAAATTAACTATTTGCTTAAAGTTAATATAACTCTTATATGGTGAAAAGGCATAATCTTTTATTGTATTTATGATATTCAAGAAGAATATTGGCAATTGTTTTATGGCAGTTGTTCCTGTTTTATGTGATCATGTGATGGTTGGGATGAACAGGACAGTTTAAATGAGGATGAATGGAACATTCCCCATGATGTACTAATTTAAAATTTTACACAAGAATTATATTAAAATGGAAATTAGCCATATTCATTATCAGGATTCTTAATTTTATGGACTTAGGAAAAAAAATTGAAATTAATTGTTCTGATTTTTGTTTATAATAATAAGGATTAAAAAATTATAAGTTAGAATATTCAATTCAAATTAAATCAATAATTTAAATAAATAAATAAATAAACTAATAATAATTTGATTAAAACCACAATTTCAATCAAACTAATTAAATAAATTCTGGTGATTATTAATGTAGTGCAGAATAGAATGCTTATTTTACCGATTAGTCTGAAACAAAAATTTATCTGGATAATTTGTACTCTATCATTATGATTTATCTTTTTCTAGTGTCTTATTTATTTATTTATTTTTAGATAGGTCTTATTAGATTAAATTACAAAAGCCTAGAGCACTAGGAACTGCACGAACCAAAGGACTTTTGTCTTTTCATGTTAATTTAGTCAATACATCAGTTTATATTAATTTCAGTGAATTCATAGTGTACAATAAAATCACATAAACCAATTTAACTTCAAAAATTTATTTACTTTCCATTTTGTTTTGTTTTCTTTGTTAACTCCAGTCCTGCCGCATTCATCCCCAATCATGTTCCATTCATCCCCATAGGTGTGGATGAATAGAACAGTGCACATGCATGTAAAAAATATTATTATTAAATTAAAATGATAATTTTCTATTAAAGTTAGTATGTTTATATGTAACTAATTACTGAAATGTACTTATGAGCAGTGTTGCAAGATTTTGAATTACATATGACCAACGTTATCAATAAAAGCATGAAAAATGTCCCATTCATCCCCACTCTCCGCTATACACAAACACACACTATCTACCAATAAGTACAGTCGGTAACACTGACTAAGAACAGGGTTCAATAAAGATTTATTTAACAAAACCGGATAAAGTGTACTTTTTTTACATAGGAATTTTTGGTAGTGTTCGGACACTTTTGTTACCGACTTATTTGGACACTTTCGAATTTAGACCTTTTGTCAAATATTTTGAAAAGTTCTTTAGTAATCATTTTCAAACGTTGGTAGTATAAAGAACACGTTTTACCTCATATATGTCAGCAAAAATTGTGTCCTGAAGAGAGAAAAGTGATCAGTAAAAAATTAAACAATAGTCAAAATGTTTTGTATCACCCTGTAAAAAGTAATGCTAGAAATGGAATTTCGTTGTAGCATGTGATTAAGAGGATTTTTCTTATTATCTGTATAAATTTTTATGAAGCTACAACATACATTTATGGAAATATAAAGATATTTTTTATTGAAAAAAAAAAAAATACAATTTTTTAATTATAACACGTAGGGTAATAGACCCAGTGCAAGGACATTTTTAGAAAATTTGACATATTACATTAGACACAGGATACTGCAACCAAAATGTAAAAATGCTAAATATCTTATGCAAAATGAGCATGTTTACTAAATAATTTTTAACTACGCATTCGCTAGCTTTAAAAAAAATTATTTAAATAATTTAATAGCCAAAAGTATTGAGCAACTTAAATGAGTCGGAAATAAAGATTGTTTACGTTTCGATTGGCCAATGAAAATGCTTTTTAAAGATCTTTAGTTAAGGTACAGCGTCAGAATAAACAGTGTGGAAATCGCCTATAACCGTAATGTTAAAATAATGCTACAAAAATTAAGCTTCCCCAGATGTCGCTGTGTTCGATGCTTTTGCTCAAATCGAAGACCTGATTGGCTTTTCCAGTTTCGTCAGCTCAATCACGTGATCTAATCACATAAGTAACAAATAGGGAGTCTCGGTTTTGATGACATGACACTAGCTTCGATTATAATGACATCTGGTGGCAGGCTTAATTTTTTTTAGTACAATTTTATTTGCCGCTTTCCACACTGTTTATTCTAGACGCTGTCTTTAACAGCGGCCATCTGAATTGGAGGCTAGGCCTGTACTTTGGTGGATGTGGAATGTTGGTTTGGAGAAAGAATTGGTGGGTTGATGGGAATATAATGTTGAAACAATAATTAGGTACGAATAGGTTATTAGTAGGGGGTCTATTCTAATTTGTAGTTGATGTTTAACTTACGGTAGAGTGACCATATATTTTTTTCATTGAATTTGAGGACAAATATGGTAGTGCCCTCGAATTTCGAGGACAAAAAATAAATAATTAATTAAATCACCTTAAATTGTAAAATTTTAGTAATTTTTATGTATAAAGCACCTAAAAGAACTTATTTCAGCTTATTTATTATACATATAATAAATTATTATAACAAAATGTTAATAACTTTATAACTGGTGTCCCCAAATGTGTTGTAATTTTTTTGGGGACGAAGTTAGTTTTTGAGGACAGTCCTCGAGATTCGAGGACGCATTGTCATTGGTCAACCTAATTTGCGGCCGTATTCACCAATAACTGCAACTCCTGGTTCAACGCAAAAACTTGAAAATCGTCTAAAGGCTGGGTTTAGCTTTCCAACAATATTTGGCACACTGCTTCTGCCATCTAACATCAAAGATTTCACAGACTTTTTGATTGGTTATTTTCGGCTTAAAAACCTGAATATATTAATGCCGCTAGATGGCAGAAGCAAGCACCAAATTCTGTTGAAAAGTTGCACCCTGCCTTTACACACTTTTCAAGTTTTCCAGTTCAACCGAGAATTGAAGTTATTGGTGAATACAGTCGTTAGAGAGCCTCCAAGGATAGTGACGATAAATGATGAAATTACGTTACGGCGCATGACATTTTTCTACTAAACTGGGTTTTGGTAGAAAAATTCGACCACTTCTCAGTTGAATAACAAAAACAACAAATTTACAAATATCGTTGTTTTTTAGTAATAATTCTTTACTTTAGCTACAGTTTGAGCACAGTTCTTCAAAACCATCAGAAACACCTTTAAATGTAGATTTTTGTCAAAAAAAAAAAAGTGTTCAAACTAGTTAGAAGGTGACTCGCTACTGACGCCTCTCTACTTGTAAGTTAACTTTAGCTATGTAAAATTAGATATAACTATGTAAAATTAAATATTTTCAGATTTTAGTAGAAAGAAATTTAATGGATAAAAGGGGCTCTAAATAAAAAATATGCCTCGGGGCCCATATGAGGTTCTTCGGGCTCTGCCTCTGTACAGAGGCAGTACATATGTGCATGGCCTGATAACTGAAAAGGCTCGAGAAGCACAAGCTTCCCCTATATAATTTAATAGGGCCCCAAAATGACTGAAAAAGTGTGTCTCGAATTGCCAGTTTCAGATTTTTCACATTGATACTTGTTTTTTTTTTTTTGTTTTTTTTTTTAGAAAGTACAGTTGGTAACAAAAGTGTCCGAACACTAGCAAAATTCCTATGTAAAAAAAAGTACACTTCATACGGTTTTGTTAAATAAATCCTTATCGAATCATGTTCTTATACTGACTAAGAACGGGATTCGACAAAGATTTATTTAACAAAACCGTATGAAGCGTACTTTTTTTACGTAGAAATTTTTGCTAGTGTTCGGACACTTTTGTTACCGACTGTACACACAATTTTGGGGAAGTTCTATTATTTAACCACAAAAATTTGAATATTCTAAATCAATAAGTTGTTAACCATAATATATTCCATCTTTATACTGTTAGTGGGGGCCCCGAAATGATACTGAGCTTCCTCTAGCTTTAGAAGTTGATCCGGCTTTGCATATGTATAAATAGAACATATTTGTAAATTATTTCATGCTTCCCTGTAAAAAAAAAAAAAAAAAAAAAAAAAAAAAAAAAAAACTAAGTAATATGCACACAGTTTCTTGTAATCATACGACAGCTAAGAAATGTAACATATGAAGTTTTTTTGTTTTAATCAATTTTACATTCATTATTAAATCAAAAAAAAAAAAAAAAAAAAGTCTCAGTCCATAGAACACAATAAGAATTATTTTTATCCCTTACTCTCATGTAAATCTGTATAAGTCTTGCGACGGTGATCTATAATGTGCCTACCTAATTTTACCTTAATCAAATGTAGAGTTTAGATGGTAGCAGGGCTTGAAAATTTTCAAAACATTTAACTGCCCTGTTGAATATGTTAGTCTAGGAAATATATGCCTGAATATCTCATTCAAGTGCATGTTAATAAAAAAATTCATATCTAGTACAGATCTGTTGAAAATGAATTTAACATTATACCTATTTAGATTTATTTCATTTTAATTAAAATCAAAGTCATGGCACTATACTAACACTCTAATTTTGTAAAGGTATTTTTGATTAAATATATACATGCCCGGTCGAGCCTGTTAGAGAGAAAAAATACATGGTCAATCTGAATTTTTACATACCCCAGGCATATGTATGAAATTTTCGAGCCCTGGATGCCAGGGCAATTCAAACAATTTTGAGCCTATAGGCAGTAATGTTAAAGAATTTTTTGTGACTCTGTAAATGCCCTACTGTGACAAAAATGTGTACAGTTTGTGTGACAGTGACATAACTTATCTACCAATTTATAGCTAAATCGAATCAGATATTTAGATGCTATTGCAGGGATGATTTTATTCAGAAAATTTAAGACTATTTGTTCGAAGAAAAATAAATCATTATTGCTTTTTAATATCTTATTGAAAATAATATGTTTAATGCCTAAAAATACATTTTAATTTATAGCTTGTATTCAAAATAGACTAAACATACGTACAGTATATATGTGTCCATCTATCTATCTATCTATATATATTGGAAAAATATATGTATCTATGAAATAGATTCAAAAATTTTATGCGTATTTGAGAAAATTTTGTTTTACTCAGAATCACTCTTATGCTATTGTGTTCTTACAAACACATATTTTAACCATAGCCTCCTAAACTAAAGGCCTTCCACGTGGCTCGGAAACTTAGCAACAGTTCAAGCGGTAGACGGCGCCACTTGTTATATATTGCGCAACTTTTTTATTCAACAGCCACCAAAAATTTTTTAAATTGAGATTTGATATACATAAAAGGCGAATAGAATCGAAGAAACGTCGATTATGTACATCATATATCGCTTCTTAAAATTATTGGTGGCAGTTGAATAAAAAAGTCGTGCAATCTGTAGTAGGTGGCGCTGTCTACCACTTGAACTGTTGCCAAGTTTCCGAGACACGCAGAAAACATCTAGTTTAGGAAGCTATTCTTTAACATAAAATTAGCAAATAATGAAGAATTAAGGAGACATGAAAACGTACTGATGCAGCAAAATCTAACTTTAGTTTTTTTCATGATTACAATACTAGTGTATATTCTAGAAGCAAAAAATGGCTCATTATTAAAAGTGCACATCAGTCAGATTCAATGTTTCTTCCTTCCCATGTTATCCTATGGAATTTTTGTTGCTTAAATTTATCACGATTATGTCATTGAAAAATGAAGTTTTTCGAAGTCTATGGTTTTTTTTTTTTTTTTTTAAAGTTATTCTTTGAACATCTCTTTTTTATCTTAGGGTTACATACAAACGGAACGCTTCCAACTTCGATGACGTAAATTTTGCAAGTTTTTTGCAAATACAGTCGGCAGCAAAAGTATCTGAGCACTAGCAAAAATTCCTATGTAAAAAAAATACACTTAGTGCAGTTTTGTTAAATAAATCCTTGTCGAATCCTGTTCTTAGTCAGTCTCATGGCCGTATTCACCATTAACTTCAACTCCAGGTTCAACGCAAAAATTTGAAAAGCGTCTAAAGGCAGGGTACAGCTTTCCAGAAAAAATTGACACGCTGTTTCTGCCATCTAGCGTCGAGGATTTAATATAATCTTTGATTGGTTGTTTCCTCCTAAAAAATCTGAAAATAACTATACGCTAGATGGCAGAAAAAACACGGCAAAATTTGCTGAAATTTTTCACTCCGCCTTTATACGCTTTTCAAATTTTCATGTTCAACCGGGAGTTGAAGTTATTGGTGAATAACAGCCAAAGAACATGATTCGACAAGGATTTATTAACAAAACAGTATTAAGTGTGCTTTTTTTTTACGTAGGAATTTTTGGCAGTGATCGGATACTTTTGCTGCCGACTGTAGTCATACATTTGGAACGCTTGCAAACGGCTTTGCAACCGGAAGTGTTTAATTTGTATGTGTCCCTTGGTGAGTTAAAAAATAATAATAATTAAATCAATTGATTAAAAAAAATTGCTCACTGATGATATTCAAAGAGTAATGTTTAATAATTATTGAATATTACTCAATTCAATAATTATTATTGAATATTAAACAGAATACGAAAAACTTAATTTTTGAATGAGAGACCCGTATAAAACTAAGCAACTAAAGTCCCATTGAATAATATTGGGAAGAAAGGTTGAAACTGACTGACGTACAGCCATTCATACTAAATGCTCAGAAATATTAGAAAAAAAAAAGAAAAAATCATTCAAATCAAAAATCATTTCTCTGAATATCTTAATGTATATATTTAGATACAATTCAGATTTCCCAATATTGGTATACATTTTTTGGTGATTACAGATACAGTCGGCAGCAAAAGTATCCGAGCATTAGCCAATAATTCCGATGTCTAAAAAGTACCCTTAATACTGTTTTGTTAAAAAAAATCCTGGTCGAATCATGTTCTTAGACTGACTAAGAACATGATTCGACAAGGATTTATTTAACAAAACAGTATTAAGTGCAACTTTTTTGGGCAGGGATTATTGCTAGTGCTCGGATACTTTTGCTGACGGCTGTATCGCACCAAAAAATTTTTATCAGTGTAGTGGTTTGGTTTTAAAAACTTACTAAAAACTCCATATTTAAAAGGATCAGAAGGTTTTTTAATTTATACAAACACAATCACAAAAACAAAACAGATTTTTTATAACTAGAACAATGCAACATAGTTTTTCCATTTTTTAAACATGCAGCTCATTTCGATTCAGTCCATATACCTTGAGTAAAGCTGAACATGTTTTTCAATTCAGTTCAAACTTGAACGTGCTTTCAGTTCAGTTCAAAATTGTGACTTCTGAGACCACCACACTACTCTCCCCCTCCAGTGACAACGATAAAGAATTCATATATTTTCTGTTAAACTTCACGTGACGGCCAGAGCATGTAGTTGTAGTTACTGGCAACTTGCATTTGGGATGGTCACATGAAGGGAAAGCTTCAGGTAAAGTAACAACCGGAGGTTCCATTTTATCTGGAATAGACGGAAATGGTGATTTTAAAGGTAGTGCAGGTGACTGTTCATGTGCCCAGAGGTAGGAAGGCTTTAATCTATCGACACCAATGGTTATTTCTTTGTCGTTGACGAGTATTCGATAAGTCTTTGGATCGCGGGATAAGACAAGATGAGGGACGGAATATGCTGGAGCAAATGTCTTTTTTGTGGCAGCACACCATAATATAACACATGTGATGAATTGTGTAAATTTGTATGGGTGAACACTGCTCTTGAGCCATGACAGCTGGTGGGTAGCGGCTTAAGAGTGGCCATATGTTGTTTTATAAGCTTCAGGAATTCAAGAGGATCGACACTATTACGCAAATTTGACGCTGAAAAAAATTCTCTGGGAAGACGAAGAGGTGATCCGTATGCGAGCTCTGCGCAAGGGGCTTTCAGATCTTCTTTATAGGCCGATCGAAGCCCAAGCAACACCGTGGGAAGGACGTCAGACCAATGGGTATCTGTGTGGCATCGTATTGATTGCTTCAAAGAGCGATGGAAATGCTCCACTAATCCACTAGATTGTGGGTGATACGGTGTAGTGTATGCTGACCAGATGTCCTCATTTTAAGAGGACAGTTCGTTTCTGTAAGCCGTTTTTTCAAACTTTAAAAAAAATTTACAGGAAAATTATTCATCATAATTATTAGCATTTCGGTCCTCATTTACAAATAATATAAAATTATATTCCTAATTAGGGAATAGTAATAATTATTAACTCTTTTAATTTATAAAGGTACTCTAATTTGGTCACCCTAGCGTAGTGCAAATCTTGTTCGTCCCCAGGAATTGACTGAGGGATGTAAAGAACTGAGACTCGAATTGGCATCCTTGATCTGTGGTTATCTGTTCTGGGACACCAAAATGAGATATCCCGATATTATAAAAAAATCTCGCCACGGTATCTGCAGAGATATCAGATATTGGGACCGCTTCTGGCCAACGAGTGTGCCTGTCTATGCAAGTCAGCAGGTAATTAAAACCATTAGATGGTGGTAACGGTCCAACCAGATCATATGCACCTGACTAAATCTGTTATTAATTGTTATGTAATTTTGCAAAGGACTGTTATTGTGGTGATTAATTTTTTATTTTTGGCAGTCCGTGTCCAGTTAGCGATATCTTTAAGCATCCCAGGCCACACAAAGCGTTGTTGGATGAGTTTGCGTGACGCTCTTATTCCAGGATGCGACAACTGGTGAAGATTGTTAAAAATTGCAAGCCGATATTTTTCAAGGATATATGGTTGGATGCACTGGTCCTGAACATCGCAATACAGTGATGATCCAGGAACCAGCTGCATGGATTGCAAATTTAGGGAGGCATACTATTGTAACAATCGCAGCTATCGTAGATCACAAGTCGGATCGTACACTCCGCAGCAAAAGTATCCGAGCACTAGCAATAACCCCTGTCTGAAAAAAGTACACTTAATACTGCTTTGTTAAATAAATCCTTGTCGAGTCATGTTCTTAGAAAGACTAAGAACATGACTCAACAAGGATTTATTTAACAAAGCAGTATTAAGTTTACTTTTTTAAGACGAGGATTACTGCTAGTGCTAGGATACTTTTGCTGCGGAGTTACGATCCGCCTTGTGATCTACGATAGCTGCCATTGTTACAATAGTATGCCTCCCTTAAATTAGTCTGTGGGATATTGTTTTTTAAAATATTTTGGAGCTCAGGATCCCGCTTCTTCTCTTCTGCAGTAGCAGTGAAATCAGTTGAAGAGGGCAAATGTGTTTAACTAACCCGTGACAGCGTGTCAACTACAATATTTTTCGACCCTTCAATATGCCGGGTGTCAGTAGAAAATTGTCCAATATAATCGAGGGAACGTAATTGCCTTGGGGAAACCTTATCCAAATGTTGTCAGAATGCTTAGGTAAGCTGTTTGGGATCAGTGAAAAGGATAAAAACGCGACCTTCTAGCATACATCTAAAACATTTGATAGCTTCATAGATCCCAAGCAGTTCTCGGTCGTAAGTGCTATATTTTGATTGTGCCGAGGAGAATTTCCTTGGAAAAAATTCAAGAGGTTCCCACGCGCCTTGATTTAGCTGTTGTAGGGCCCCACCCATAGCAGTGTCCGATGCGTCAGCCATAAGGGCCAAAGTTTTGGACGACGATGAGAAAGCTAATGCAGTAGCTGAAATAAGGCTGTCTTTGCACTTTTGAAATGCATTACAGGCTTTCAGGGTCCAAGAAATAGGACGTTTATCTTTCTTTTTGGAGTTTACTAGAAAGCCATTCACTGGTGCTTGCATAGCAGCTGCATGGGAAAGTAAACGTCTATAAAAATTTACCATCGCTAAGAAAAGACGCAATTCTTGAATTGTTTGTGGCTCTGGAAAATCCTTTATTGCGGATACCCTTTTCGGAAGTGGACGAACACCGTCAGCAGAAATTTTGTGGCCAAGAAAGGAAACCTCTGATTGTCCAAATATATATTTAGATGGATGAGGCTCACTCCATATTCTTGGAAACACTCAAAAACTAAATGAAGATGTCACAAATATTTCTCTTCAGACGCGGATGAAATTAAGACATCCTCAAAATAGGGAATACAAAAATCAAATCCTAATAACACTTTGTTCATAAAACGCTCAAACGTCTGCGCAGCATTACATAATCCGAATGTCATTACCGGAAACTCAAACAATGCGAAAGGGGTAACAACTGCAGTCTTATGTACGTCGACAGGGTTCAAAAATGTAGTATTTTGTAGTCAAAAATGTAGTAGGAATTCAAAAATGTAGTATTTTTATTCAAATAAGATCGAAAGTTTCTCTCGACATCATTATCCTGCGTATTACCAACAATATGATCGAATTCTGTTATCACTCTTTTTTCCTATATTTTTAAGTAGAATTATTACAGGTAATATATCAGAAGAAATTACTTGTTGTTTGCACATCGGCGATGAAATATATTCAAAGGTGACGTGTTTTTCTCAAATAAACTGGGCTAAAGGTAGATTGTGTGCTGATCAGTGGAAAGTTTTAAATGTTCGTGAAAGATAAATATCTACCGATTTGCTTCTTCTTCAAATTAATGAACTGTCGAAACTGCTTATAAACAACAACATAGGTTACCATAGAAAGTGTTATAGTAAATCTTACTCTGAAATGTGGCTAAATTATTGCCGAAACGTCAGTGGAGACTCAAAAAGATTTTGGGTTCTGTTTGTCTCGTGATAGCGGCTGTTAAATTCACGCTATTGATTTGCAATGTGGTACACATGTTCATGAACCACACGGAATTAGCTGTATAGTTTTAGGTGGGTATTCCATTTGTAGTTCGTGTACAGGGACACACCAAAGTTTTTCTTATCATTACGGATTACGGTCTATGGATAGAATTTGTATGTATCGCGATAGCAGCCGCAAAAATCCCCCGATTGACTTGCAAATTGGTATATATGTTCAGGCTCTGTATAGAAATAGCTGTGTAATTTTTTATGTCTAGATTATTCATGGATCGTGTACAGGGACACACCAAAGTTTTTCTTATCATTACCGCTTAGGAGTGAATTTCGTTTAAGCTAATTTTAACTTCATTACTCTGTATTCAACGAAAGGAAATTAGCGTACATTATTGAGATGCTTAAATTTCTGTTTTCTATAGAAAATATGTGTGCTTAGGCTTCATAGTTAATGTACAGGACCTTACAAAAAATATTCCAACAGTGTCATCTAATCATCCAAATTTTGTCAAATTTCGAACAATCATTCTAAAAAAACATAGAATAAGTTGAAATGTTTTTACTGGTGTTCTTTTGCAGAGAAGCGCAAAAGAATTTCACAACATTAGAACCTATGGGCAAATTTTTATCTAAGCGCATTTTAACGCGTTTATGCTGCATTCAGTGGAATTAGCATGTACAGGGTGATTGTAAAAAAACTACACCGATATATGAGACCATAGCTGTCATACCCGTTCACAGTAACTGCACAAAATTTTGGTGGAATGCATTTTGAGGCACGTGCTCAAGAATTATATAAAAACAACGGTTAAACTCTAACAGTTACGGTTACAGTGACAAAACTTTAAAAATTTCAAATGGCAACACCTACTTTTTTTTTTATTGAAATGGAATCTCCATTGTAAAAAAAACATAAATAGCGTTGGAACGGTACCTGTAGCATGAAAATCGCCAGCGCTAGCAGGCTAAGAAAAAAAAATGTAACATGTGCCTTACCAGAACACGACTTTCATTTTTTTAATGACGTCACATTTCACACTGAGTCTTTGGTTCAGATTAAAGTCTGCTGATTCTGCTTCGAAATGAAAAGACGAGATCACGGTATCCTTAATTTCGTGTAAGGCTACTGAATAAAGGCTTTAATTTCGTTGTTAGTCGTAAGACGCCGTCATCACTGACGTCATCGCACTACGTGAAAAACAAGGCATTGTAAAATGGCAATCAAAATCGATTTTGAGGATGATAATGATGTTTCCCAATAAGCGGCATATTGTTCACAGAGCAAGAAAGCAAGATACACATCACGCATTCCACACAATGCCTTATTTTTCACTTAGTGTGATGACGTCAGTCATGACAGTGCCTTACGACTAGCAACTGGGTTCGAGGCTACAAGAATATCAGCTGGTTAGGAAAACAATCTTTAACTCTACCATAGCAAAGCATTGTGGCTTGCAAATTGTTATCTTGCAATATTATTTATAAGAGTTACAGATTATATGAAATTGAAGTAAGAGTGACATAGTGATAACTTTGTTTTGTTTTTAATCCAGTTTTAGAAATAAACTTTAATATTAATCAACATATGTAACATTAAAAGTTGCCATGTGAACTGTGGCGATGTTAACAAATTTAAATTGATGTTCCATTTAATAAATTCCTTTATTAAAGTGATTGAAATTCTAATTATTTAAGCTTTGATGTCTATATATGTGTGTGTGTGTACAAAATGCTCTTATTAATCTTTTATTCATTATATATATACGTGTGTGTATACATAAAATGTTCTGCAATTTTACGATATGGAATAGTCTTAACTTTATCATTCGATTCAGTTGTTTACATTTCTCTTTTGTTCTTGTTTGAACACATATCTGATTATTAAGTTTCACTGGAGAAATATTTAGGAAAATGTTATGCGTAACAATAAAATGGCATCTTGAATCTAATTTGTTTACAAAATATCGGCCACGTGTTCGGCGATTTTACCTACGGCGATTTTACCTTTTGTCCATTAAAACCCTTATTCAGTAGACCTACATGAAATTAAGGATACCATGGTCTCTTCTTCTTGTTTCGAAGCAGAATCAGTAGACTTTAGGTTTTTAGGGAAAGCCAAAGACTCAGTGTGAAATGTGACGTCGTTAAGAAAATGAAATTCGTGCTCTAGTAGGCACATCACAGCTGTTTTCTCTTTTTTTATTAGTATACCTAGCGTTGGTGATTTTCATGCTATAGGTACCATTCCAACGCTATTTACGCTTTTTGCTATGGAGATCCCATTATAATAAAAAAGATTGGTGTTGTCTTAATTTAAATTTTTAATGAAGCGTTTATTAATAAAAAATATGTAAGTAAACACCTTACTTTAGCTTCATTATACTTGCAAAAAGCTTTTCTTTGGAGGATCCTTCCCTTTCTCAATTGCATCTTGCTGTAGTGGACAGTGACTATCCATAGTTTCATCTCGATTTTAAGTAGGTGGCGCCACTGAAAATCGATACCGACGGATTCGTGGTCATTAACAGCAGTTCGATTATTAATTATTTAATAGTTTCTCTAAAAAACGCGTACGTAGGGTTATTATAATTAGCGATTTTGGTTACGTCATTAAATTTTATATCTATTTCGTTTTCCTCGTAGATTCTAGCTAGAGCAGTGGTGTATCTGGCATATTTTATATCGCTTTGGTGTTCTTTTAAACAGGATTTTATTTATATTTTTGTTACTCCTATACAACATCCTGTATCTTTATTTTGGTATTGAAAAAGGATTTTATAAACGCCAGCAGCAGTTTCAAGGGGGCGGGGGGAATCACATCTTTATCGTTCCTTATAATCTGGAAAATATTTGGATTGGGTTTAATTGGTATACTTAAATTATATTTATTAGCGCTATTTTTTATTTTATTAGAAGTTCCTGGTTAAATAGAATTGAATAAGAAAATTTCTGTGGTGATTTTTGATGATTCGGTATTTGATTTAATTGTTTTATTCTTTTTTTATATAGTTTTTCTACTAGATTTTTAGTGTATCGTGCATCGACTGCTAACTTTTTTATGAATTTAAGTTCTTTGTTTAAAATATTACATGACAGAATTACAATACGAAGAATTAGAAAAACACCCAGGGCCAGCGCGGGAATCGAACCCGCTCTCCTACGAAGGCGATTAGCAGTGTGGCGACATAACCACTCGGCCACGGAAGGCCCTCTTTGTTTAAGTCAGTTTTATTGGTACATATTAAAATCGCGTGGTTAACGTAACTACGAATGGAAATGATGAATTTTAATTTGCATTGTTGTATTATATTTCAATCCATTGCATGCATATATTTATAATTCTAAAACAATTATACAGTTATTTACAAAAAAAAAAAAAAACTTGTATGTATGTTCGCGTTTGTAATGACCGATAGATGGCGTAACCAGAGCAATAACCAATGGCCAATCATAGGAATGGATGAGTAAATGGATAAAATGACTCAGAAAATTTTCTTGGGTGATTTCATTCACGACCGGTTCACGGGATACATTCCACTGGACGACTTTGATCCAGACCGGTCCATGACACTGGACGCATTTTTCCACGACCAATTAGATCGGGCGTAACCACTGGAATTTTTCTTCTGGTTATCTTTGACAGTAACTGAATATGTTGTGCTGGCGCCATATAGTAGCTTATATTAAAACCATATACATTTGTATATTCAATTTATTTTTCTTAAAAAAAAAAAAAAAAACTTTTAATTGTTTAGAAACAGATAGAAATAGAAATTTTTATTCATGAATTCATCAACCGTGAATATTTATTTAAATCAAATTGGAGTGTAAAGGTTGACATTTATATTTATTACCAACTATGCGAAAAATACCAGAGCCGGGAATCGAACCCGGGCACCTCCGCTTAACGCACGAATGCTCTACCACTCAGCTACCCTGGCTGACAACCAACTAGGCACTTCTCGCATAATATTCATTGGCAAAGTCACCGAGTCTGCAAACGCAGATATATCAGGCAGACAATAATAATCGTAGCACAACTCCATAGACCACGAAATTTCAATTCAGAAATATTTATTCATGAATTCATCAACTGTGAATATTTATTTAAATAAAATTGGAGTGTAAAGGTTGATATTTATATTTATTACCAACTATGCGAAAAATACCAGAGCCGGGAATCGAACTCGGGCACCTCCGCTTAACGCACGGATGCTCTACTACTGAGCTACCCTGACTGACAACCAGCTACGCACTTCTCGCATAATATTCGTTGGCAAAGTCACCTAGTCTGCAAACGCAGATATATCAGGTAGACAATAATAATCGTAGCACAACTCCATAGACCACGAAATTTCAATTTAGAAATTTTTATTCATGAATTCATCAACCGTGAATATTTATTTAAATCAATTTAGAAATTTTTATTCATGAATTCATCAACCGTGAATATTTATTTAAATATTTTAAATTAATTTTTTCGCATAGTTGGTAATAAATATATATATCAACCTTTACACTCCAATTTGATTTAAATAAATTTTACATACTGTAAAATACTCGTATAATTTTGTGGACAAACTTAAATGCATCTCTCCGTCTAACTATACTATGATTTCTTTAGATGTCAAATCACTTTTTACAAATGTTCCGCTTCAAGGTGCTCTGGTTTGTTTAGAGAGAAGACTACGTGAGTTCCATTATTCTTCTATTGAAATTGAGGAGCTTGTAAATTTAGTTCATTTGTGTATCAGGCAAACTGCCTTCATTTTTAATGGTACTTATTATTCCCAAAATGATGGTATGGCCATGGGTAGTCCTCTCTCTCCTTTACTTTGCGACATTTATATGCACTATTTTGAAGAAAAACTCTTCGGTGTATATAAATTTCCTCACTGGTTTAGGTATGTGGATGACACTTTCGTTCTTGTCTCCCCTGATGTCGATTTGTCCAATTTACTTTCTTTGGTCAATTCGATTGACCCATGCATTCAATTCACTTTTGAGGTTGAAAAGGATTGCTCTTTGCTTTCCTTGACGTTCTTGTGAACAAAGAAAAGGATTGTTTCTCAACTACTGTTTTTAGAAAACCATTCTCAGTCTCTTTGCCGCCGCATGCTCTCTCTAACCACGCCCCTCAACAAAAAAGTCTGCTTTTTACATTTATGTTTATCGTGCCTTACACATTTGTTTTGATCCGTCTAATCTTTCGAAAGAAATTAATTATTTAAAATCTCTTGCTCTCTCTCGTGGCTATAATCCATCTATTATCGATAAAGCTCTATATAAATTTAAGAATCCTAAACATTCTGCTCCCAAATTAAACGATCACAGCCTCATCCCAGTTGTTTTACCTTTTTATTCTTCACTCTCTTTTAAAATCTATAAAATTCTTTCACCATTTGGTTTCAAAGTCATTTACAAACCCGTCAAAAAAATTAAATTATCATCTCTTAAGGATCCCATTCCCACCGAAAACCGTTCTGGAATTTATTTAATTCCGTGTTCGTCCTGCAACTTAGGTTATATTGGTCAAACTAGGAGGCGTTTGAAATACAGAATAAATGAACACCGTCGGAATGTTCGTAATGAAGAGATTACCAAATCTTCTATTGCTTCCCACTGCTGGTCTCAAGGTCATCGTTTTGATTTTTCCAAAACTAACATAATTTCATCTCCTGACTGTTCCTCCCATTTGGATATTCATGAAGCATTTTACATATTTAAAAATTCGAAAAATCTTGTTAATGGTATTTCTTCCACTCCATTCTTCTCTGATGCTTGGAAATTACTCACGTAACTTAGATTTTCGTTTAATTTTTGATATCTTTAGATTTTGTTGTATGTTTAATCTCACTAATTTATTTATTTTCTTGTTTTCTTGTGCAATTCTACTCACACCAGTAGTTATATTTACTTTCTACTTTATAAAGTTTTTCTTTTCATTTTAAACGATTTTGTGCCTTGTGCGTTGCCGCTTTGACTGCAGCACTCGTGCTTACTTTATTCGCCTGATGAAGAGTCGTGTGTTTTTTCGACCCGAAACAATTGTTGCGAGTTTATTGCATTTTATGGTGTTTATTCAAAGTTTGTAAATAATTTTTTTTACAACGCCAGTTTTGTGGTGCTTTTTTATTAAAGGAAAATAATATATCTTTTAAATAAATTATTATGGGTTTTAATCAAGATCAACTAAAATTGTTATTTATTTATTTTGATGTGTTTTTTAGTAATTGCTATTTGAAACATTTTTCATGAATTTCAATTCTATTTCCATGTTTTTTTTCCCTAATATACAGTTTAAAGAACTATTTCCTCAATTAACCATTAAAAAAAGTAATAAAAGTGTAGAAAACTGTTCACTGTTATTACACTTTCAAAATAAAACTAATTCTAATTAAACTTAACATAAAACACCAATAAAATTTGTTTAAAATTACATTATTTTGTCTTATACATTTATGTGATTTAAAAAATATATCATTATAAAGTCGCAAAAGTAAATAAATAAATAAACTCTGACTGTATTTTAAAAAGATTTTTATTTTTTAAAAAAGAAAAATGATATATACGAAAGTTTATGTTTTAAATTAAAAACTAAATATGGCGTCAAAACTCTATTCGCTGTTTTCTGTTCTATAACGGTTGGGATCGATCGGCAAAAATGCGATGTTAGTTAACTTATCTTTAACTGTTTGAGATTTTCAGAAATATCCCAAAAAATCTGGATTGACTCCACTCGACTTTCCAAACATTAAGTAATTAATGGTTGTTTGAATAAATTAAAGTGAGAGAAATCGTTAAATAAACAAAAGAAAAAATTATAATATTGTGCATGACGCTTGAGTATCTTTCCTCTTACAGTATGTTGTAATTTAACGCTATTGCACTTCTAATAATTTAAACCAATAGTTCATAATGATAAAGAATTTTTTGTTGTTTCCTGTAAAAAAAATCTGTAAAAGCTAGATTCTTCAAAATCTATACTGTTCATGCAACAGTAAACCTATAACATGTACAGTCGGGTGCAAAATTATTCGAACACTAGCAATAATCCTTGCCAAAAAAATGTACACTTAATACAGCTTTGTTAAATAAATCCTTGTCGAGTCATGTTCTTAATCAGTCTAAGAACATAATTCGACAAGGATTTACTTAGCAAAACAGTCTTGTGTACTTTTTAAATATAGGAATTATTGGCTAGTGCTCGAATAATTTTGCAGCCGACTGTATATAAATTTACCGCTGCAAGTCACCAAAATTAATACGGACTGTGTGACAGAGTAAACTATAATACATGTATAAATTTTCAATCCGCGTTTGTAATGATCGATAGATGGCGCTCTCTGAACACTGCAGTTGTTAGTAAATATAACAGCCACGTGTAATTATTATTCTTTCTCCGCCATTTCATCATGGAAAGTCGGTTGCATAATATGAGGATATGCAGTGGTGTGATAATTTCACCTTAGCCCACCAGAGGGCGAGCATTTCATTACAATCGCGGATTCATTCTAGTAAGGCATTAAAATGCAATCGCACTTTAAATAATTTGAGCCCATAGGGCATAATAATAATGAATTTTTCTTTGTGGACCTGTAAAAAAGATATGTGTTAAATTCACTAAAAACAATAGGGTTCGTGCTATGGTGACCTAAAACATACATACAAAATTTCAGCTCATTTGTACAAAGCGTTTAAACATTATCGTGTTCACTCACACACGTACTCACATACAATACATACAGTCGGTAACAAAAGTGTCCGAAGACTAGCAAAATTTCCTATGTAAAAAAAAAATACACTTCGTACTGTTTTGTTAAATAAATCCTTGTCGAATCCTGTTCTTAGTCAGTGTAAAAACATGATTCGATAAGGATTTATTTAACAAAACCGTATGAAGTGTACTTTTTTGCATAGGAATTTTTGCTAGTGTTCGGACACTTTTGTTACCGACTGTACATCACCGTAAAAACAGCAAAAATGAACTCAGGGGACCTCAAACTATATCATCACCGAAATCTCAAATGCGAATTTTCATCATCATTACAAATAATACTTTCCTTTCATATGTACAGTCGGCTGCTAAATTATTCGAGCACTAGCAATAATCCTTGACAAAAAAAAGTACACTTAATACAGCTTTGTTAAATAAATCCTTGTCGAGTCATGTTCTTAATCAGTCTAAGAACATGATTCGACAAGGATTTACTTAGCAAAACAGTCTTAAGTGTACTTTTTAAATATAGGAATTATTGGCTAGTGCTCGAATAATTTTGCAGCCGACTGTATGTTCGGAAAGTAAATGCCCTCTGATCCAATCCGTTGAACAGTTGCGACCTTAAATGAGATCTGCGAAAAGCCGTAGCTGCATTTCAACTTCCCAGTAGTACATCTCACTCAACTTTGCTCTGCTATTGTTGATACCTAATTAAAATGGCGGACGCTGATATTGATTTATACGCTGATGATATTGATGGTGATTTTAATCAGGATGACGATTATAATCATGATTCAAATGTTGATTTATATGATGATGTTATTACCACCCCATCAGATGATCATCACAATGACGGGGGACGGCCATCATCTGCTGGTGGTTCGTCCCCTCGTAGACATGCCGGTAAACGCGTAGCTGTTTACGTTGGAAATTTGACATGGTGGACAACTGATCAAGATTTAATTGAAGCAATGAAAAGCTTAGGAGTAAACGACGTTATGGAAATTAAATTCTATGAAAATCGTGCCAATGGTCAATCTAAAGGTTTTTGTGTTGTTGCTCTTGGTTCTGAAAATTCTCTTAGAGTTGTAATGGAGAAACTTCCTAAAAAAGAATTACATGGACAAAATCCAGCAGTCACTGCTTGTACTAGGCAAAATTTAAATTACTTTGAATCTCAATCAAGGAAAGGAGGCCATGGAGGTGGCAGTCGTCGTGATAATTCTGACGACCGCCGAGGCAAAGATCGCGACAGGGATCGTAACAGAGATGGTAGAGATTCTAGACAAGATAATCGGTCTAATCAGCAAAATCGTAGGTCAAACGCAAACCAGGGATATCAGCAGCAGCAGAGGATTTCACCAAGTCCTATGCATCCTCCTCCTCAAGCTCCCCCACCTCCACAATATCAACCTGGAAGGACTCCTTGGATGTCTGCTCCTCCACCACAAATTCATCAAATGCCACCTCCGCCAACAAGACCAGGTGCACCTCAAATAAATACAGGTGCTCCTCCCCCTCCACCAGGATTACAAGCACCGCCTCCAGTTAGACCTGGACCACCACCGCCTAATAACATGAGGCTACCACCTCCAAGAGCTCCAATGCCACCTATGGGACCACGAAGTATACCACCTCCAGATACACGAGGACCTCCTCCAACTAATGAGTGGGAAAGGCATTTGTCACAACCACCTCCCCAACATGTTCCACCTCAACCCATTGGACCCCCCAGCAGACCACCACCTCCAGTTTCAGCTCCTGGTGGAATGCCTCCAGCTATACCACCTCCTTCTGCTCCAGTACCAAGTCCACACATTAATCCTGCCTTTTTTCATCAACAAGGAGTTCCTCCAGGTTTGGCCCCTTCATCTCAAGCTACTGATATGTATTCGAGACCACCTCCTGCGCAATTTTCTGATTACCGCTCAGTTAGTGATAGAGTTCCAGAAAGCTCGGCACCAGCTATTTCTGAATCTGAATTTGAAGAGATTATGGGACGAAACCGAACAGTATCAAGTAGTGCGATTGCTCGAGCTGTTGCTGATGCAAGTGCCGGTGATTATGCCAGTGCTATTGAAACCCTGGTAACTGCGATAAGTTTGATTAAGCAGTCAAAAGTTGCAAACGATGAAAGATGCAAGATTTTAATAAGTTCATTGCAGGATACATTACATGGGATCGAATCAAAATCGTATGGATCATCTAGAAGCAAAGAACGAGCAAGATCTCGAGAAAGAGAAAGATCAAGAGAACGTTCTTCTAGAAGAGAAAAATCGAGCCGTAGAGATCGTTCTCGTAGTCGTGATCGAGAATATAGGGATCGAAGTCGTGAGAGAGATCGATATAGTGATCGTTATCGTGACAAAGATAGAGATCATGATAGAGATCATCGTAGCAGTCGCCATTAAATGAAGTTTACTGTGCTTTCTTTAATTATAATTTCAATTTGAATATGGTTTTTGTATTTTTAATTTTGTAGGTACCTAGTGGTGTTTTTCGTCAGATTATGTGTTCAAGTAAAATACCAGTGGTCAATCATCTTTTCATTTGCTGTATGATTTCGTGTAAGCATTTTGATTGAAATAAAGTGCATACCTCCATTTTGTTTAATGTGTAGTTTACTTCTAGCTCATTATTTGTTATTTTTTCTACTGAAAAGCATTTTAACATTATTTATGTATTTTATATGCATGCCTAACTTGCATATAAAGAACTTTTTATGAAAATTGATGATTTTTATAAAATTTTGTATATACCTACAACTGTATTTTCTATTATAGACTGTACATTAATGTGTTTTCAGTTGTAGCGATTTTACATAGCTGGAAATTTTTAATATTTTATTGCATGCTTCATAATTCATATGATTTTTATTTTTTTCTTTCCACAATTTTTTTACAAACTAAATACAAAACTGTTCACTTATAAAATATTTAAGCAGTGAATGTTATAAAGACATATAATTTGTTATTGGATTTGGAACAAATATCTATGTTACTTTGTTCAAATCTCCCTTTTTTATTTTATATAGTATTATAGTACATAAATGTTTAATATAATATATATTAAAGCGGAAGTGAATTTACAGAATATGAGTTCAATGTGCTTATTCTCTGAAATATAAATAGCATATATGAAAGATAATAAATGAATTTATGATTAGTTTTATCTTACTCTTGTGTTTAAATAGGGATTACAAATTTCAACTGCTCCTGTACCTATTTCATATCTACTATTACTTTTTATGTACTAATCACCATAAAATTGTCTATCTATTGATACAATATTGAAATTTTACTACTTATCTAATTTGCAAATTATACATTTTTATCATTGACAGAAAATCATTTGTAAAGAATTAAGTTATATGATTTTAAATTTGGATTTTATGAAAATTTTAAATGTTAATTCTTATGCTTACAAGTTTTAAAATTATCAAGTGAAATCTTTGTTTAAAGTAAAAATTGATTCACTGGATTTTTAAGCTAAACATCTTGAAAATTGATTGGGCAACAATAATCATGGGCGTCGGTAAGGGGGGGGGCACTTGTCCCCCCCTGGAAAATTCTAATAAGCATTTTTTTCTTTAACTTTAAAACTATGCTATCAGAATTTTATTTAAAAAAAATATTTTTTCATGTTGTGCCACCCCCTGAAATTTTTTCTGGCGACGCCACTGACAATAATGTAGATGTTTGATCAATTTTGGTGTTGATAATTATACTCAATTTGCTTCATTAGAGAAAAGAAAAATAAGTAAAATGTATTATTCCCTTAATAATTTTTCAAGCAAATAAATTAAGAATTTAGTGTAATTTTCTGTTCTTCACATATTCTAATACAATTTTGTTTGTCATTTTTTTATTTGTTGATGTTTTTCAAATTTTAAATTGCCTGTTAATTCACTTATTTTAATTTTCTTTAAGGGTCCGCTTCACTCACCGTTGCCAGGAGCTGAAGCTAATGTTATTCTATGGGAAAATTTCTTTACAAATAATTTATTAACTAATACATATTTTTAAATTCTGTTTTCACATTCTGAAAATTCCCAACTGTTAAACTAACAGACCTTTTTTAAAAAAGTATTTTTTATATTTTCATTTTGCAATTTCAAAATAAAATAAAATAAATAAATTTTAAAAAAAGGTCCGTCAATTTAACAGTTGGGAATTTTTAGAATGTCAAAACAGAATTTAAAAATATGTATTAATTAATAAGTTTTTTGTAAAGAAAATTTCCCATAGAATAACATTGGTTCAGGATTCTGGCGACGGTAAGTGAAGAGGACCGTTAAGGGAAACTTGGCACTTTTTGACTTTGTACCACTGAAGCAAGTTTTATATAAAAGCATATATTTCTGTTTAATATTTATAAATTGGACTATATTAGGTTTGTTCAATATAATATATATTCAGGCAGCAACCTTTATTGTTTTTGATATATTTTTTTGAAATTGCATTTTTTTTTTTTTTTTTTTTTTTCTGAATTCTTGGTCTTCAAAATGCTAAAATTTCTACAGATATTTAAGAAAAAAACTTTTTTTTTAATTTTATGTTTAATAGAATCTACTTAAAAGTATTACGGGGTACATTTTGAAGTTAGTTAATTAGTTTTTGAGGGAGGGGGGGGGGGATTAAAGTGCATGCCTGTGTAAAAATTTGAAAAAAAAAAAGTTTCATTTTTATTTTTAATGTTTTTTCTTTTCTTTCTTTCTTTCTTTTTTTTTTTTTAAAGATATTGCAAAATTTATCCTTAATTCTTTTAAAAAGGTTCTGTTAAACATCCCGAAAAAATATCAAGTCTTTTCTTATAAATATCTGTAGAAGTTCAGAATTTTGATGAAGATCACGAATCCATTCAAAAATGCAAACTGAAAAAACAAAATTTTAAAATTTTAAATCTGTAAAAAATATATCAAAAACCGTTAGAATTGTTGCCTGCATATATATTATATTGAACAAATTTGTTTTAGTTCAATTTATAAGTACATTAAATGGAAGTAGGCTTTTATATGAAACCTACTTTATTGGTGCCAAGTCAAAGGTGCTAAGTCCCTTCAAGCATAGTTTGGGCTTCTATTGATAGTTGCTGGTTGTAAACAAGCAAGTATGTTCATTACACAACCAAAATAATTAACCTATATTCAGTTATTCTCTAAATAGAATTTATTTTGTAAAAGTTTGCAGTTTATAATTTATTTTAAAATATAAAAAGTTTGAAGTTTGTTGAATTGTTATTTATTTCTTATAAAAATTCAAATTTTTATTGTTAATTTGGTAGTTTAGCATTTTTATATTTTGTTAATCATTTCAGTTTTTATTATTTAAAAAATTTAATTTTTGGAATAGTAAAATTATATAGTCTAGCTTTGATAATTTGGCACATGATTCTGCAGAAAAATATCATTTGTAATTGATGGGCTAAAACCAAATTTATACCATCTTTTAATCTGCCATGTTAAGTAGTTGGATTATATATGAATACAAGCTAAATGTAAACAAAAGAATTATTTAGTTTTTACAACATTTCATGTTCATTTTTTTTTACCATATTGTTGAAATTTAAATAATTGTGTATGTGTTACATGTCTTTTTTAAATATTTTTTCTTTTTGGGATTTCATGCATTGTAGAAAATATCATCTATCATTAAAAAGAAATTTGTTGCTCTTACATTCAAAAAATACTTTCATGATTTTTTTTAATTATTATTTATTTATTTAGCACTTCTTCAGAAAATAAATATTTATAATAAATAATCTACAATGATTCGGATCTTTCTGCTATGAAATTCTGTTTTTCTGTCCAAGACTTGCAGAATTCAAACAAATTGACCATAACAATCTAGCGGCTGCTGCTGGATATATCTGTTTTCATTAACACTAGAATTACTGAGGCGGGTCATCTGTGACCGAAGACGTGAGTTTCCACATGTTTCACAGTTTTATTTGAAAAATTGAGCCTTCCTATTTTTTTTACTTTTTCTAAATATTTAGTATAATGTCTTAAAACGAGTTTAATTCAATTCCAATGAATCCTTTTTTTCCCATACAATTAAGAATAACATTACTGAAGTGCATGGATCAGCTATGACCCACCTAGGTAGTTCTAGTTATACAAGAAATACGGTAATTCTAGTGTTAAACTGCTGTTTTTTTTCTGCACTGCTAATGTTGTCTCTAGAACTAGGGGACTGTTGGATGGGAACTCAATACAAGGGGCAACCTGATTTAAAAAAAGAGCACTGGCCTATTCCCCTTTTATGTTTACCATTTTTAAGTTGTATTGACAAAAATACTATTTTTACTTATATAGGCTATGACTATATGAATTTGTTCTTCCAGGAATGTTTAGAAATTATCTACACAATTGCATTTTAGGGGAAAAAAAGTATCTAAAAGCCTCTGGACACTTAGAATATTGGAATATCCACTAGGTGTTGTTAAAGTAATTTTTAAAGGGCCACCGGGTGCTGTGGCCTGTCAGTTAAACTGGAGTGAGTAAATACATTCATAATTATGGATTTTTAGTTTTTATTAAAATATCTTGTAATTATAATGTTTAGTTGTATTTTCAGTCTCAGTCTGAAATAACCTTCATAGTGGGCTATATAGGAAATTGAACATTGCTTACTACAACAGTAAACCTGGTCTGACAGATAAATTTTGGTTTGCTGTAGAATTGTATAAAAATTCTGCTGCTAGACATGTTATATAACTGTTGTTCTATCGTAAGTTTTTAATTATATGCTTATGGCTGGTGAAAGTTTCAACAAATTCCCTACTCCTGCTGATTAGCGTTCGGGAGATATTGGTGGCTCTGTTATGCTATGATTTCCTTCTTTTGGAAAAAGACTTTATCTTAGCTTTAATAGTGTATAAATATATCAAACTTGGTAGTATATGAGATGGATATTATGTAAATTTATTCTGATTTAATTTTGGTGTATATCGGTCTGGTGGCTTTGTTGTGATGCAGTATTTTCTGTTTAGAAAAAGGCTATATCTCAGATTTTATGTTATATAAAAACACCAAACTTTGTATGTGAAATATATATTATGAAAAAATATTCTATATCGATTTGGATATATATCAGCTGACAGGTGGGGCTGCTATTACTTTCTGCGATTCTCCACCTGACAATGTCTCAATATCTATTGGTGAAATTTGCATATATAAACTGTTCAATTATAAGAAGCTGAGTTGATTAAACTTTTTTAATGTTAAATGGTAGTATTGCTATGATGAATGATATAGAAAAAAGTTTTGTGATGGCCACAACCCATGAAATCAAAGTGGTCAGAGGGTTAAAAAGCTGCCACAATTTCAGTTTCACAAGGGAGCTTTTGTCCCTGTATTAATATTGCAAGCAGGCAGTTCCAGTAGCAGAATTTTCTGTATTTGTCTGCAGCAAAAAAAAAAAAAAAAAAAAAAAAAAAATTCTGTGATTCAGGAATGTTGGACTAAGTCTGGCATCACAAAAAAGTATTAGCAATTCATAAAATATATATAACTCGCATCTACAAAGAAATAAATTAAGAATATACATTAAATACACTATTCTAGAGGCATAATTGTAAATGATATTTGTGTTTTTTAAGCCTAGCAGTCCTTTTTGAGATGTTAAATTTATTTACAGAGTTTTGAACAATCTGCAGCACTCGTCGCCATGTTGCACTATTTCTGCTACTGGGCAGACAGCTAAATAAAAATGAAAAACTGGGAAAAGTTATTTATTTATTGCAACATTGCAGATTTACTTGTAATTATATAAGGCAGTTAATAATGTTGATATACTAAGTCCAAACCTAGGGCTTAATTTCTAATTTTTAAAAAAAGCATAGAAACCCTAATGCCCTTCACAACTTATGTCCGTTTGTGTTTCTTATTTTAAGAATTTATTGACGAATATATGAAAAATTTTACTTGTTTTCAAAGTTGTAAATCAATTCTTAAAAAAAAAAAAAAAAAAAAAAAAAAAAAGAGCACAGCATAGTCTCATTTTTAATTTGAAATTTGTAGTTAAATTGATTTTTTTTTTTTTTTTTTAATAAGCTGGTTTATAGTCTATTGTTTGCTTTTCTGCTTTTGGTATTTCATCTAATGCACATAACTTGAAATTATGGTTGTAATTTGAAGCTCAGAAAACATAAAAACACAAACTGTTTTTTGTTTATGGTTAATTCAGATAATTTTTGTCTGCTACTGGGTGAAAAGTGATTGAGAAAAAACACTAGTCTGCAGTAAGGTGACAATACTTCCTCGGAATTCCAGGACTGTCCCCAAATTTTGACCTTTTTTATTTTTATCCCTGAAAAAACTTTGAGTATTTGGGGACACTAAATAATGTCCTCAAATTTAAATATTTGTATCTATTTCTCTTACAATCATGGTCATATGTGCAAATAAGCTTGTGAATCAACAAAACTGAAAAAAAACACCATCATGTTTTATGAATCATACCCTGAAGCTTGATGGGCAAGATACAGTCGGCAGCAAAAGTATCTGAGCACTAGCCAATAATTCCGATATCGAAAAAGTACACTTAATACTGTTTTTTTAAATAAATCCTTGTCGAATGATGTTCTTAGACTGACTAAGAACATGAATCGATAAGGATTTATTTAACAAAGCAGTATTAAGTGTACTTTTTTTAGACAGGGATTATTGCTAGTGCTCGGATACTTTTGCTGCTGAGTGTAGAATCCATCAGCATTTGCATTCTATCTTGCCTGATTTATGTGAAGTGAAAGGTAAAATTTGTTTCATGAAAGTTTGACAAAAATAGCAGTTATATGACTACCACAAATTGCATTGATATGAGAGAAAATATATATATATAAATGATATATATATATTTATATATATAGGAAATAATTTCTGCATTTTTTGAAGTGGGAATTCTGAAGATTAAATTGAAATGCTCTTATTTTGTGTTCTCTCTAATCATAATAATAAATAAAAGTAAATGTATTAGCTATTTTAATAATGCTAGGATTGTTAAGTTTGCATAAATATATCTTAGGTTTAGCAATTTTTAATAGAAAAGTGTGTTTTAGTGCATTTTGTAATGTATAAATTAGAAGAATTTTTTTGAACAAGGCATATTGATCTGTTATGCCCTCGAAAAGGTCGCCAAATAGATTTTTCTATGTCTTCGAAATTTGCTCCGATTTGGGGATAGTACATTAATTTCTCCTCAAATAAGTGTTTGAAAGTGGTCACCTTAGTCTACATTGAGAAAAGGTAGACTGAAGAAAAGGGTTATTGACTGAAAAAAAGGTTACACTAAGTTACATTACAAATGTGGGTGTTTTTCATAAGAATAGTAAGAAGTGTAGGGAAGAAAAATTCGTCAACTAATAGGTTTAAATGGAAATGATTCACTGGTGATCACCAGTATGTAATATACATGAGTGCAAAGACTGGTTTACATGTCTGGGGCCCTCAGAACATTTACAGGTATGGGGGGGGGGCTCTCTCCTACCATCATTTATTTGTTGCATAAATTCAAAATATGTTAATAAAAATACTGCTTAAAATAACTTGCAAATATATCCTTTCCCAAATTCCTTGTAGTGTGGTAGAATGTACATCTTAAGATTTGACTTAAAAAAAAAAAAAAAAAAAAGCAAAAGCTTTATTTATTTTTTCTTTCTGAATTAACTCAATTCAAATTATCCTATTGTTGTTGTTGTCGTATGCCACTCGGAAATTTCGAGCCCCGGTAGTGGAACTGACCGGATTTTTTTTAAGGCATGAGAGGTGTGTCTTCTGTTATTTAGGAGTGCCTCATAAGGAGGAAGTACGACTTTAGCTCCAGAAGCTGGTGAAAGATGGCAGCACCAGCCAAACAACAGGGACTCGAATTTTGATCCGGATCAAAGCGAGTTAAACCCATGTTCCGGTACCCCTAGAGGTATAATTTTTGATGGGAACTTGAAGGACTTCGCGACCACAACTGAAAAATTATCCTATTAACTGATACATATAAATCTAATGGCATCAACGTCCTTCTTATTCAGTAATATACCTCTGGGCTACTGAAGAGTTGGGCCATCCCCTCCACAAAGGTTTAAAATGTATGGTATATCTCTGGACTATTTCTAGGGGTAAATTTTAGACTGTTGCCAATGTTCATTGCATAGTTCTAGTGCAACATTAAATCCACTCATCCTTAACAAGTGTTTTTGAAGGTAATTTATATATGGAAAAAAAAAAAACTTGTACAAAGTAAATATTGAATGTTCCTGAATGAATAATTTAAAAGTGCTTATAGCAATATTTACGGAATAGCATTTCAAAGAAATCAAACAATTGTATGTGTGAAAGAAATGTAAAAAATGAAAATAAATATTTTTGAGAAAATGTACATATATATATCGAAGACAATTATTTCAATGCTAGTTTAATCTTGTTTTCCAAATTTTAACAATCAGTGTTTGTTTTTTTTTTTTTTTTTTTTCATAAAAGATGTGTATGTATCAGTATTCAAGTTATTTACAAAAAAAAAAGGGATCCACAAAGGTTTAAAATGTATGGTATATCTCTGGACTATTTCTAGGGGTAAATTTTAGACTGTTGCCAATGTTCATTGCATAGTTCTAGTGCAACATTAAATCCACTCATCCTTAACAAGTGTTTTTGAAGGTAATTTATATACGGAAAAAAAAAAAAAAAAAACTTGTACAAAGTAAATATTGAATGTTCCTGAATGAATAATTTAAAAGTGCTTATAGCAATATTTACGGAATAGCATTTCAAAGAAATCAAACAATTGTATGTGTGAAAGAAATGTAAAAAATGAAAATAAATATTTTTGAAAAAATGTACATATATATATATCGAAGACAATTATTTCAATGCTAGTTTAATCTTGTTTTCCAAATTTTAACAATCGGTGTTTTTTTTTTTTTTTTTTTTCATAAAAGATGTGTATCAGTATTCAAGTTATTTACAAAAAAAAAAGGGAACTGTTACACACACACAAAAAAAAAAAAAAAAAATGCAGGATGTGTACTTTTCACATTTAACCAATACTATAAAAATTGCCTTTTTTTCTTTCCCCAGTATGTGCCTCTGTATTATTATTTTCTTTTCCCCAGTGTGTGCCTCTGTATTTTTATTTATATTTTTTTTTCCCCTTTATTCTGAATAGCATTTATACTGTTGAATTAGTTACAGGGCTAAAATTCTTGTCTATAATTTTAAGACATACAAATCAAAAATAATATGAGTACAATTATTATCACATGACATTAATTTTGAACAGTTGTATTATACTTAAAAGATAGAAAATATGTGTATTGAAGTATGTTTTTTCATGTAGATATTTTATTAATTTTTTATCATTGACTATTAATAATCAAAATAACCTTCAATTAACATTGTCTAAATTTTTGTCACTTAACAAAAATTCTAACTTAATACTTTTACTTATAACATTCATTTTTTTATGAAGCTTATATGCCAAGAGAATGATCATTTTGTTAGAATTTTTTATATTTTTGTCTAAAGTTAGTATCAAATATTTAAATTCCAATTATGAATACAAAAAAAAAAAAAAAAAAAAAAAAAATCTGCTTCAACTGTATAATAGGCATGTGAAACAGGGATGTACAGACATGCCAAGTCTCCTGCTTTTTGCTTGTTTTTCTATGCTCCTGATTTTCCACTCATTTCTCCTGCTTTTCTGGTGTAATTTTTATCTATCCCTCTTAGCATAATTTATGCTTAAAATTTGTGGGATTGGGTAAAATTTTGAAAAAAAAATTGAAGTTTATCTTGCACTGCAATTTATCAAGTTTAGTTTGAATGTGAATTACTATACAATGCTTTGAAACTAATTTTTGCTAAGAATAAATTTTTAACTTTCATTTTTGCATAATTAAAAATGTCTTATTGTCAAAAGATTTTTTTTTTTTAAATACTATAAGTATTGAAAACTTAAAGAATTCAAATTTCATTAGAATATAGCTGATATTTTCATTTCTTTATTACCTTTTCTTTTACAAAGATAATTAAGATTCTTATTGTTTTATATTAGGAGCAGAATGATCATATCTGTCTATTTTGACTTAAATTTTAAACAACTGTATGTCTGAGGTTTTTTTATTTATTTATTTTTATATCTAGTTTGTTTTACTGCAAAAAACACACATTATTCATTTAATTTTAATACTGATGCTTTGTAAATACCTCATAAGCTTATAAAGCTTTACTTAAAATTAAATTTGCATTATTTTACTCATTTTTCTTACAAACTTTCTTGTTGGAAAAAGTCTCGTGATTTCTGTTAAAAAAATCTCCTGCTTTTTTATCATTAGAAGTTGGAATCTCTGGATGTAAGAGTATTTCTGTCTTAAGATGGAAGTACCATCTTAAGACACCAATAACTTTTATCAATAATTTATATCATATTCAATCAAGATAAATTACTACACAAATATGGTAGAAATTATTAATAAAAAATACTGGTGTAACAGTTCAGTCTGGAGGCAGAAATTTTTGCACCTGCACTCTTAATGTGAAACTTGTTTGCAATTTTTATATTTCATTGTCTTCTTAAGAGCGGACAGTATCTTATCTTGCCGGCAGCCGTGGCTGATGATATTCTGTGAGAAAATTTGTTTCCTCAATTACTCATTACCTAGTATATTTTTTTAAATTCTATTTTCTAATTCAGAAAACCCATACCCATTAAATTAGTACTTATTTTCTAAAAATCGATTTTTTTAAATTTTTACATTTTGAGTTAAAAAGTGTGAATTTTCATTAAGTGCATTTTTCTCATTTTTTAGCCGCAGAATGAAATACTAAAAATTAAAAAAATCAATTTTTGGAAAATAAGTACTAATTTAACGATTATGAATTTTCTGAATGTGGAAACAGAACTGAAAAACATTCATTCATTTTCATCATAGAATAACATGGGCCACAGTTTTCTGCGGGATCAGGTGTTGTCCCCACTTAAGACAGGACAAACCTAATCCCATGGACAGCCGTTGTCAGTGTTATTCTATGGAAAAATTTGTTTTCACAATTACTCATGACCTAATGTATTTTTTTAAATTCCACTTTCACAGTTAGAAAATTCGTAACTGTTAAATTAGTACTCATTTTCGAAAAATTGATTTTTTTGAATTTTTACATTTCGAGTTCAAAAATGCAATTTTTCACAAAGTTCATTTTTCTTATATTTTAACTAAAAAATGAAATACTATAAAAAAAAATTAATTTTTGGAAAATAAGTACTATTTTAACGATTGTGATTTTTTTGAATGTGAAAACAGAATTGAAAAATATTCATTAGGTAATGCGTAATTATGAAAACAAATTTTCCCATAGAATAACATGGGCACATCTGTCAGTAAGTTTAGGTATTGTTCGCTCTTAAGGCTCATCACTCTTTCTTATAATTTAGTCATCTCATCTCCAGTTGCCAAATCTCATGTAACTCATGCCAACATTAATAAAAGTGTATGGACTATTGTACCTTTCTACTTTGACTATAAATCTATTTTTATTGCAACAATATGTATGGTGTGCAACTTAAATGTAACCTTGTAATATAGTCTTTAATAAGAAAGCACCACAGAACTGGCATTTGAAACTAATAAGTACAAAACTCTGAATAAACACCATAAAATGCAATAAACTCGCAACAATTGTTTCGGGTCGAAAAAACATATAATCCTTCGTCAAATGTGCATTGCCACTTTGATTGCAGCACTCATGTCTACTTTGTTCGCCTGACAAAGGGTCGTGTTTCTTTTTGACCCGAAACAATTGTTGTGAGTTTACTGCATTTTATGGTGTTTGTTCAAAGTTTTGTGCTTATTACTTTAAAATGCCAGTTCTGTGGTGCTTTCTTCCTATTATTTTTGCTTCTTTAGGCTTCTAACACCAAACCAGTTGTTTTGTTAGTGTTTCCGTTCTCTTTTTATTGTTTTAATTGTTAAATAATGGTGTGTTGCAGCTTTGATTGCAACACTCATGCCTATTTTGTTCGCCTGAAAAAAGGATCATGTGTTTTTTCGACCCAAAACAATTGTTGCAAGTTTATTGCATTTTATGGTGTTTATTCAAAGTTTTGTTCTTATTAATATAGTCTTTAGTTAAATGTAAAATTTCAACGAATGTTTAAGCAAGTTCTGTTTATTTTATGTAGATAAAAAATAATTGAAACAGGAATAGACAGAAATCATATTTACTTTATTGCAATAAGTATATATCTTACCAAGGTCTGTAAGTTCTTGTATTTGAATTCTACCTGTTAAAAGAAATTTCACAAACTCTTTGTAGATAATTTCATTGAAAACAGCATGCTTGAGTGATGTATGGTATTCGTCATGCTCTTGCATGAATTTTTGTTTTGCTTCACCATTTTGCTTATTTCTAAAGTTAGAGAATATAAGTCAAATAATTCGCACTTAGTGATGCTATACAAAATCCAAAAGAAAATCCTTAATATTATCTAAAACAATCTCATTTGAGTATAAATGTATTATAACAGCAGCTATACCTTTAGTCTTAAGTCTTGTTGAGGTATTTTTATATTAAACAATTAAATAGATATTAAATATTATCAATACTATTATTTTAAAGAGCAAAATTTTACAAAATCAATAAAGGTATTAAAATTAATATAAATAGTATATATAAGGTAAAGACACCAGTGTTCGTCACCCCAAAGATCTGCACCAGTGTTCGTCACCTTCACAAAAGACATGTTAAAATTACCGCTAATTAACATCTATGAATTTGAATTGGCACGAGCTAGATTCTCTGGTTCTAAGGAATATAACACAGGTGGATTCAAATTTCATAGATGTTATTAAACATTTATTTTAACACATCTTTTTGAGGGTGACAAACACTGGTGCAAATCTTAGGGGTGACGAAATTTTATTCTTATGTTATGAAAATATGCTGAATTGTCATAACGTTATGGTATATTTTTGTTTATATATAATTAAAAAATATATATATTTAGAATCACCTAGGAGAGGCTTTCATCGTACAGTGGATTGATAAAGGCTGAAATTGATGATGATGATGTAAACATTTCTTTTGTTCAAACTGATATTCATTTTGCTTTGCTGATGAAAGTTAAGAGCTTACATAGTATTAGATACCTGTAAAAATTTATGGTGATATATTTATACACACATAATTGCATATAATTTTTTAACACATTATTTTATTTTATTTATAAAAAACACTGGGCATAATAGAAAAGATTGAATTCTGTTTGTGTAGATGCTGGTTCTTTGGTTCAGATCCATATCAGGGGTGTAACTTTTCAGGAGCTATCCCTGAATTCAGGGTTTTTTGAAATCTTGTTTCTGAATTTCATGTTAAAATATTTTGTTTTCATAGAAATATTTCATTTTAATGTTTAATTTGCCTTATAATATATCAAGAACTCTCAAAATATCACTTTTTATGGGTAATTATATTATATATCATTAATAAGTTTTCCCTATCTGCATGCAAGTAGCAGTTTTCAGAGTTTTTGCATATTAAGTAGTTACACACCTGCCATATGCTGATAACTCCTCAATTGTAAATTGAAAACATTTTAAAAAGCAAAAATCTATTTCATTTGCTTAGATAATTATTTATGTTTAGTGATTTGTTTTATCATTTTTATTTTTAAACAACCACAAAAAAAAAAAAAAAAAAAAAAAAAAAGAATATTGTAAGACTGTGATACTGAATTTTTAGTTGTTTTAGATATATTTTTGCTTTTTCTTTTATCATCTTATACACATAATACATTAATATAAAAACATTTCATGATCAGATTTCTTTTCTTTGTGTATGTTTTTTGTATCAATTCTGTACAAATTGTGATTAAGAAGATGTAAGTTTCGCCATTGCTTTTATATGTAAATAAAAACTGTTTGTAGAATTTCTGAACAATTTATCAAAAAGTTCACATTACGTATATTAGGAAAAAAATCTGAATATATTATTTAACCTGTTAAATGCTGTTATATGAATCCCACTGAAAATTTTTGTATATTTTGAGTTTTAATATGCATCTCCAATGATATATAGTTTAAATAATTAATTTTTTTTTTTTTTTCTAGAAGATATGATACTGTTCCAAAATGCAGGACTTGGCACCTAATAGGAGTAGCATATATAGTAGATGTAGATAAACTGCAAAACCCTTTTAAATTAGTTTCCTTGACAAGTACAGAACTTTGAATAAACACCATAAAATGCAAAAACTTGCAACAATTGTTTTGGGTCGAAAGAAGACATGATCCTTTGTCAGGCGGACAAAGTAGACACGAGTGCTGCAGACAAAGTGGCAACACACTGTTTGTAGCACTCGTGCCTACTTTGTTCAGCTGAGGAAGATTTGTGTCTTCTTTCGACCCAAAACAGTTATTGCAAGTTCTTGCATTCTGTGGTGTTTATTCAAAGTTTCGTACTTATGACTTTTAAATGCCAGTTCTGGGGTGCTTTTTTAGTTCCCTGTTTGTTATAATTTAAGAAAAGAACTGTTTTTTTTTTTTTTTTTTTCCCATATTCAATGCTTAACCTCTGTACCCAAATAAATTATTTTTGGTGATTTTTTTTTTTTTTTTTTCCCTTTTCTTAAGCTGTAAAAACAGGAAATTTTGTTTGAATAGTTAAAAAAAAAAAAAAAAAAAAAAAAAAAAAGAATTTACATAATAAACTTTTTGAAAAAATTACCAACAAAGCTAGGCACTTTAATATTTAATGAAAAAATAAATATATTTCTCTTAATTAAGGTAAAGACACCAGTGCTCGTCACTCTTAAAATCTGCACCAGTGTTCATCACCCTCCCAAAAGACATGTTAAAATAAGCGTTTAATAACATCTATGAATTTGAAACTACCGGTACTAGATTCTCTAGAACCATGGAATCTAGCTCGAGTAGATTCAAATTCATACATGTTAATTAATGGTTATTTTAACATGTTTTTTAGGAGTGTGATGAACACTGATGCCGATTTTAAGGGTGATGAGCACTGGTGTCTTTACTAGTAGAGAAAAAAAAATTCTTAATCAAATGTTTCCACAATCAGAGCTTTGGTGCTTAATGTGTTAATGTTGACAGAAGACTTAATGCTAGATATATAAACACAAGAATAATAAACAACATTTTGAACGACAAATGACATAATAAACTAGCAGACAGCTATTTTGGTAGCATTTAGCTTACTGTCATCAGTGCATATAAGAGAGAAATAAAACGGAACACTTCCGTTTTGTCTCTTTTATGCTCTTATGATGGTATGCTAAATGTTACTGAAACAGCTGTCTGCTAGTTTATTATGTCTTTTGGTGTTAAAAACTGTATTATTCCTGTGTTTATTTATAATATTTAATAATTTATGAGACATTACTTTCAAGCATATTGGATTATTTTTTAAATCAGTATTGTACAAAATATAATTAAATTAACTTACATTATTCAGGTACACAAGTTTGTTTTATTTAGAATATCGTATGATTACCTTTAATAATTAGTTTACAAGACTACACATAAATAGATACATTATAGGATATATAAGTGAAAATTTTAGCAATTTCTGGATATTATATATAGGTAGTTATTTTAATCTCTTAAGGAAGTTCCTTAAACAAAAATTAATCAAATATAAATTAAAATCTGGTGTATAATAAATATTTAAACTTAAAAAATTTTTCACACACCATAAAATAAATCCTTGCCTTTGCCTCCAAGTTAATAGCTTACGTTTTCAGGGTTGCTACACAAATCAAGAAAAGAGATTCCCTGAGTTTTCCCTGTCCCTTTTAGAAGTAATATAGATGACGCGCAACCATGCAGCATTAGAATCTAACATGTTTACAAGTCAATTGAACATATTTAGGGTATATTAATTTTATTTACTATAGTTCGGGAAAAAAACATAATTGATTCATTATAAAGCACTAAAAATTTTAAAACTATTTGATTATGAAAAAATTTTCCAATGTTTTTTCAAAAAATTCCAAAATTCCCTGAATTTTTCCTGTTTTTGCAATAAATTTTGAAAATTCCCAGAGTTTTCCCTGTTTTCTAGGTGCCGTAGCAACCCTGGTTTTTTACATTTGAAGAAGAAAAGCCATTCCTTTTGAAACCGTTAGTGCTTGGATTTATTTTATGGTGTGTGAAAAAGTTTTTAAGTTTAAAAATTAATAATTAAATTTTAATGAATTACGTATATCTATAGATGAAATTATCCTGTTAATAATAACATAGATTTGTGAGATATAGTGACATTTTAATTTTGAACTAGAAAACTTTTTTTTTTCTAACTGTTGCAGGATTTTTTACTTTATTCAAGGTGTTCTACTACAAAATTATAACAATGCTTTTTTATTGTCTAAAAAAAAGTAGTCTCCTCATCCTAATAAATCTATCTTCTATAGATTTTAATTTAGTTTAAAAGACATCCTATAATCATAAAAATTCTTCAATTTTTTTCCAAAAGCCAGTCAAAAACTCGAAATCTTATGATGATAAATATGTAAATTAATTTCCTATAGCTATAAAAGTGGTATTCATCCCAATGATTAGTTTTGCTAAGATTGTGTCAAATAATATAATTTCCATTTATGGATTTATTTATTTTATATAATTTAATATTTATCTTTTGATTTAAATGTAGAAAAAGCATTTAAAAAATAAACAAACTATACTTCCATTTAGAAATTTTTATTCATGAATTCATCAACCTCAACCGTGAATATTTATTTAAATCAAATTGGAGTGTAAAGGTTGATATTTTTATTTATTACCAACTCAATTTATAGTTGGTAATAAATAAAACTATCAACCTTTACACTCCAATTTGATTTAAATAAATTTAAATAAACTATACTTCACTTTAAAGTATGCGAGGTTCTGTTCCTTAGGAACAGTTACTGTATTAATTTCTTAAAATTTCTTTCGCATGTTTTTCTCTCAACTTTATTTTTTGTAAATAGAACTTATTACTACCAGACGCATATTAACATTTAATTAAAAATAAGCAACCTTACTTTTGCTTTTGTTACTTGCCGAAATCCTTTCGAGCCCCCCTTCACTCATACTCAATGGCTGACAGCTGGCTCTGGCTAGCAAGGTTCGGCCTGTGTCTTGAAATTGACTTTCTTCTTTCTGTTGGTTGATGAGATGGTGCCACAAGTGGCTTAATCCCGTCATTGGCTCGTTGCCATTAATTAAATTGAAATTATAATACATTTTAACCATTTCCTTATTAAATGCATATAAATGATTAAAATTGGTTTTTTTCTTAGTGTTACTGAAATTAATGGTTATATCTTGGTTAAGGTAAATTTTTGCTAACACAGAAGTGGCTTTCCCGAATTTTATGTCATTTTTGTGTTTTTTAATGTGTTGAAATTTTATTTTTCCGACTGAGTGAAAATAATGCCTGGACTGGGAGTCGAATTCTGGATCTTTGACTTACAAGGTCAAGGCTCTACCAATTGAGCTATCCAGGCCGACAACCAGTCGGCATTACTCACTCAGACAACCTTTAGGCAGAAACATCTGGTCTATCATGCAGATAGCTCAACAGAAATAAGCCGCAGGTAATGGAAAACACCATTAAACAATGGGAGAAATAAATACAATTTTATCACACAATCAACTGATTGGGAAGAAAATCATATTTATTGAAATTTTATTTTTCCGACTGAGGGAAAATAATGCCTGGACCGGGAGTCGAACTCCGGATCTTTGACTTACAAGGTCAAGGCTCTACCAATTGAGCTATCCAGGCCGACAACTGGTCGGCATTACTCACTCAGACAACCTTTAGGCAGAAACATCTGGTCTATCATGCAGATAGCTCGACAGAAATAAGCCGCAGGTAATGGAAAACACCATTAAACAATGGGAGAAAGAAATTTTCTGAGTAAGTAATGCCGACCGGTTGTCGGCCTGGATAGCTCAATTGGTAGAGCCTTGACCTTGTAAGTCAAAGATCCGGAGTTCGACTCCCGGTCCAGGCATTATTTTCACTGTCGGAAAAATGAAATTTCAATAAATATGATTTTCTTCCCAATCAGTTGATTGTGTGATTTTAATAAAAATTGTATTTATTTCTCCCATTGTTTAATGGTGTTTTCCATTACCTGCGGCTTATTTCTGTCGAGCTATCTGCTTGATAGACCAGATGTTTCTGCCTAAAGGTTGTCTGAGTGAGTAATGCCGACCGGTTGTCGGCCTGGATAGCTCAATTGGTAGAGCCTTCACCTTGTAAGTCAAAGATCCGGGGTTCGACTCCCGGTACAGGCATTATTTTCACTCAGTCGGAAAACAATCAGTTGATTGTGTGATTTTAATAAAATTTTTTAATGTGTGTTTTTATTTTCCTTTTGGTCATATCTATATAACATTTTTCAGTACTTTTTAATTTGATGCCAAAGGAGAAAAAGAAAGAAAAAAAAAAATTTCGTATACACTCTTTTAAAAAGAAATAAATATCTTGTCTTTAAAAAGAAAAGTATAAATAAAAGTGCAAAGTTAAATTAATCATTGAAAAAAAAAAAAAAAAAAAAATCTGCATTGAAAATTCCATAATTTCTGCTTCTAATATGCGAGGGAAAAACTTGTCATAAAAAATATCCAAAATTTATAATATATTTTTTTTAAATACAACTTTTTCCATATTTTTTATCCAGCATGTAAGATTAATAACACACACATATCTTAATTACGTAGATGGTAGAATATGAATAATGTGTCATGATAATCAAGTCAGATTGCAAAAATAAATATAAATAATGCACTACAAATAATAATAATAAAACTTAATAAGCAAAGATTGCAACTGTGCTAAAATTTGCAATAATTATTTCAGTTGAAAGTAATTAAGCATGACCATTAGGCTAAAAAATGTGTAAGCCCAGTTGCAGCATAGAAGCAGCAAGGCACAAAAATGCTTTCATGATGTATTAGTACCTACATCTTTTTCAATTGATGAAGGTTTGAGCTTAATTATTCAGAACTTTAATATATGCTATATCATTAATGAGCCTTCCCTATTTGCATGTGAGTAGCAGTTTCCAGGTTTTTTTTTTTTTTTCATGTTAGGTAATTTCACCCCTGAAGATTATTATTTGTCATCTTTGAACATCAGTTTTTCAGAGCAGCTTCCTGTACACTTCACATCAGTCATTTGGCTAAATGTGATGGTAAAAGTAACTCTAATTTGAACCTATTCTGTCTGCAATTCATGCTAGTTTGAAGGACTGGTTCATACTGGTTCAACGACTGGTCGACTATTTCATAAGTTATTAGTGAGCCAATATGATGATATTTCAGCATTATTGTATTTTTTTCATTTTAGAACATACTTCCCATTTCTTTAAAGTAAAAAAAAAAAACCTATACAGTACAAAGCCGAAAATCCGGAATCGTCGGGACCGCGTCGATTCTAGATTTTCGGATTTTCTCAGATTTTTGGTCATGCCTAAAAATTATAATATTTTGGTTTTAAGTACTTGGATAATATGCAAATTCAAGTATATATATATATATATATATTATGACTTTTAAATATATTCTATAATATATATATATACTTAAACTTTAACAATAAAAAAATTAAACTTGAAAAACAAAACAGATTTATTGAAGTATTTGCATACAAAAATCAGTACAAGTTACAATAAAAGAAAATAAATAAGAAAAATATACCATTTTAAAAACATTTCCGCAGTTTTTTTTTTTTTTTTTTTGTACTTTAGGTTTTTTAATTAAAAGTTTGAGTATAATTGAAATTATAATAGAATTTAACTCGCAATTAGGTAAATGTTTAAGAATTGTTACTATTATTATAATCTTCCCCTTCCTCTTTCAGACGTAGCAAATGCCGGTTTTGAAGATTAATAATAAATAAATAACTTTTTCGGTTCTTTATTTAAATATATTTATACTAAAAAAATCGCTGTTGATGATGATGATTAATGCCACCGAAATTGTTCGGATTTTTGGAGTCTGGATTTTCGGCTTTATACTACATTTATTTTAATTTTCAGGAAACTATGCAAGTCTAAGAATTTTATTGCATTTCATACAGGTAATACATATACCTTATATGAATATTTCCCTATTTCATTCTAGATTGTTTTTGAAAAGTAAGTATCATATATGAAATTTATTTGAAGATAATATATAAATTACCAATTTGATTCAGTGTTTGTCGAGAATGTTTAATTTCTTTGCAAAGCATAAAATGAGCTTTTTTTTTTTTTTTTTTTTTTCTTCTTTTAAATAAAAAGGAAAAAAAAAAAAAAAAAAAAGTTAGACTAGCTTCTGATATATGTGCATTTCATGTTATATTTATTTAAATTCACTACAGTTTTCTTTGGCATCTCATATTATTTCCTACTCATTGATTGGGACTTAAGGGGACCTGGCATCTCTGATTTGGCACGACTGAAGTATCCCTAACAGCAGCAGCACACTTCGCCAAATGACATCCTTAGGATATCCAGTGGAGGAAAATACATCCTTAGGATGTACCATGGATGAGTGTGCTGTTAGGGAGGTTTCATATAAAAGCTTATATTTTCATTTAATATTTATAAGTCGAACTGTAATAGATATATTCATTCTAATATATATTCAGGCAACAATTCTTATGGTTTTCGATAGATTTTTTACGGATTTAAAATGTTACTTTTTCTCACTTTTGCATCTTTTCATGAATTCAAGATCTTCAAAATACTACTAAAACTTCTACAGAAATTTAAGAAGAGATTTATTTATTATTATTATTATTTATTTTATTTATTTTGGGGTGGGGGTGGAGGAGGATGTTTAATAGAACCCATTTAAAGTAATTTGGGATGGATCTTTGGAATATATTTAAAAAGAAAAAATATTAACAATATATATAATGTATAACAAAATTCACTACAGTTTTCTTTGGCATCTCATATTATTTCCTACTCATTGCTTGGGACTAACGGGTAACGGGACCTGGCATCTTTGATTTGGCACGACTGAAGTATGTATTAGGTTTCATATAAAAGCTTATGTTTCCATTTAATATTTATAAATCGAACTGTAATAGATATGAGATATGTTCATTCTAATATATATTCAGGCAACAATCCTTATGGTTTTTGATAGATTTTTTACGGATTTAAAATATTACTTTTTCTCACTTTTACATCTTTTCATGTATTCATGATCTTCAAAATGCTAAAACTTCTACAGATATTTAAGAAAAGATTTATTTATTATTATTATTAATATTTATTTTATTTTATTTATTTATTTATTTATTTTTTTTTTTAGGGGGGGTGTTTAATAGAACCCATTTAAAGTAATTAGGGATGGATCTTGGAATATATTTAAAAAGAAAAAATATTAACAATATATATATATAATATATAACAAAAATCACTGCAGTTTTCTTTGGCATCTCATATTATTTCCTACTCATTGATTGGGACTTAAGGGGACCTATCATCTTTGATTTGACACAAGTATGTACTAGGTTTATTATAAAAGCTTATATTTTCATTTAATATTTATAAATCGAACTATAATAGATATATTCATTCTAATATATATTCAGGCAACAATTCTTATGGTTTTTGATAGATTTTTTACAGATTTAAAATATTACTTTTTCTTACTTTTGCGTCTTTTCATGAATTCAAGATGCTAAAACTTCTACAGATATTTAAGAAAAGATTTATTTATTATTATTATTATTATTATTTATTTTATTTTATTTATTTTTTATTTTTATTTATTTATTTATTTATTTTTTTTTTTTTTGGGGGGGGGGTATGTTTAATAGAACCCATTTAAAGTAATTAGGAATGGATCTTGGAATATATTTAATAAGAAAAAATATTAACAATATATATATATTATATATAACAAAAATCATGTTCTTTTTGCAGATTTTTATTTAGACATTCACTTATTATTATTATTTTCGGAAAATTTATTAATAAATTTCAAAATCCATCTGTAATTCTTTTAAGTAGGTTCTATTAAATATATATATTTAAAAAAAAAGTATTTTCTTAAATATCTGTAGAAGTTTTAGTATTTTAAAGATTTTGAATTCATGAAAAAATGCAAACAGGAAACGCAATTTTAAGATTTCAGATCCGTAAAAAATATATATAAATAATCTGGTGTGTCACTCACACGACTTTCTCTTACCCTGAAATTTAACACTATAAATACAGGTTGCAGATTAAAAGGTAAGATAACGAGTACTGTTATGTAAACCTGTGTTAAACAATTCATATTAGGCTTCTGAAGAGTTTTATATGATAATTAGTTCTGTGTGAGGGGAGCTACCGCCCCCCTCAACCCCCCCGTTTCATTAATGCACCTACATTTACATAGAATTTAATTCGGTTATTAAAAAATAATTCTGTTTTTAAAAAATAATTTATTAAAATTATTATTTAAAAAATATATCTCTTATGATAATGCAGACAATTTCCATATTAGAGAAGTGGTATAACACCAAATATCCAAAAAAAAAAAGTCCATTTTATTCTCATCATTAAAAAGAAGGGGAAAAAGAAAACGATTTTTTTTTTTTTTTCTAAGTTATTTTTTTTTTTTCGTTAAAAGTAAAAAAAATCGATAACTTTGTTTTAAATTATCGCAGATCGATGGTTCAACCATTCGTTTTAAAGGTATTGGCGAGCTCTTTTGAAAGATACCCATCATGAAAATTTACTCCCCTCGAGGGGGGGCTTCCCCCCCAGGGGGGAGGCGAGGCTCCTACATACATAAAAATTTTTTCTCTATTACAAAAAATATATATTCGTTTCATTTGGTTTAGTTCAGTCTATAGACGTTAAACTCTACTTTCCTGCAATTTCCCCCATAGACGTAATGTATTAGAATTCTCTTGATTGTCCCTGTACACGAACCATTTGCTTGATATTAACGAAAAGCTTACTGTAGCATCCCTATATGATACACATTTAGAATACCAAGTTTGAACTTTCTGCCATAATTTGTTTTTGAGATATGCTGATAACAGGCATACACACAGACCATTTGCTAAAAACATGATTTTCGTATTCAGGGGACCTCAAAACGTGTAAATATAACAAAATCTCGCGTTCGAAAATTTGACCCAAAAACAATACTTTCTCTACCTTATGGGTAAGAGAAAGTAAAAACCGTAAGAATTGTTGCCTGAATATATATTATAATGAACAAACCTAATACAGTTCAATTTATAAATATTAAATGAAAATATGAGCTTTCATATTAAACCTACTTCAGTGGTTCCAATTCAAAGATACCAGGTCCCTGTAAAGTTCGGTAACCAAACATTTTTAAAGTTTACAACCCAAATAATAGTAAGAAAGAAAGAAAAGAGATTTTGAAGAAAACAAACTATGGGCGAGCTCATTTATCTATTTAGATGCTAAAATAATATTTTGAAAACTTAATTTGCTTTACACATGGAATAGCATGCCTTTATATAGCTTGTTTGTCAGATAATAGTAAATTTTCAATTTAATACTTGTCTTGTACATTTTACTTTCTCTTACCCATAAGGTAGAGAAAATATAGTTTTTGGGTCAAATTTTCGAACGCGAGTTTTTGTTATATTTACATGTTCTGAGGTGCCATGAATACGAAAATCATGTTTTTAGCTAATGGTCTGTGTGTGTGTGTGTCTGTCTGTTACCAGCATATCTCGAAAACAAATTATGGCAGAAAATTCAAACTTGGTATTCTAAATGTGTATCATATAAGGATGCTACACTAAACTTTTCGTTAAGATCAAGCAAATGGTTCGTGTACAGGGACACTCAAAAGTATTCAAATACATTACGTCTATGGGGGAAATTGCAGGTAAGTAGAGTTTAACATCTATAGACTGCACTAAACCAAATGAAACGAATATATATTTTTTGTAATAGAGATAGTCAACAGGGAAAAAAAATTGTGTATGTAGGAGCCTCGCCTCCCCCCCCCCTGGGGGAGGAAGTCCTCTCTCGAGGGGAGTAAATTTTCATAATGGGTATCTTTCAAAAGAGCTCGCCAATACCTTTAAAACGAATGGTTGAACCATCGATCTGCGATAATTTAAAACAAAGTTATCGATTTTTTTTATTACTTTTAACGAAAAAAAAAAAAAAAAAAAAAAAAAGATTTTTTTTTTTAAATATTGAGAATAAAATGAACATTTTTTGGATATTTGGTGTTATACTACTTCTCTAATATGGAAATCGTCTGCATTATCATAAAAGATAATTTTTTTTAAATAATAATTTTAATAAATTATTTTTTAAAAACAGAATTATTTTTTAATAACCGAATTAAATTCTATATAAATGTAGGTGCATTAATGAAACGGGGGGTTGACGCACACAGAACTAATTATCATATAAAACTCTTCCTAAACCTAATTCGAATTGTTTGACATAGGTTTACATAACATCGTTATCTTACCTCTTAATCTCCAACCTGTATTTATAGTATTAAATTTCAGGGTAAGAGAAAGTCGTGTGAGTGACACACCAGATTATTATTATTTATTTATTTATTTTTTGCATTATTCATTAAAATGAATGATAATTTAAACTTCATTGTAATGTAAGTACTATTAAATTGAGCTTCAGATAAAAATGAAATTATTCTAAATACCCCCCCCCCCTTTTTTTTAATCGATTCTACTATTTTACTCTCACATATAACTTAAAAAGACAAAGTATATCTTCAACTCAGTTGTGCATGCATATATATATATATTTTTTATGACAGAATTGAAGTAACATTATCAAAAATATAGATAATTTAAGTCCAGTTGGCTTAGCTGGAATGCCGTGTTTCGGAGAAAACAACGGGAAATTCCAAGCGGCTACGTCGACGAGTTACATCATTTAAATGAACTTTTATTATTTCTTTTGACTCCCCCACGGGGATTTTGAATAAAGGGATTTATTTTTTAAAGATTTTTATAATTTAATCTCATTCAGTTCTATGATTAGCATGTTAACGATTTTATGAATTAATGTTCGAGAGTGAAAAAAAAAAAAAAAAAAATCATCCAGTACTCCAACTCCAAATCAGAAACAGTCTTTGCTTGGCCAAGATGTTTGAGCTATATTTTTAAGGTTTTCTAGAGGGAATTTTCTTGATCAAAATTTTGTCTGAAAATCGAATGTTCGGTAAACTTTAAACTCCTTCCCCCCTCGCCCCATCATGGGAATTCAGTGTCTATTTCCTCTCATCGAATCAATTTAAGTAAATATTAGTACAATTTTGTAAAAAATTCTTAAGGGCCCTCTTCACTCACCGCCGCCGGAAACCGAAGCTAATGTTATTCTATGAGAAATTTTTCTTTACAAATAACTTATTAACTAATCATATTTTTAAATTCTGTTTTCACATTCTGAAAATTCCCAGCTGTTAAATTGACGCACCTTTTCTAAAAAATTGTTTTATTAATTCTTAATATTTTATTTTGAAGCTGCAAAATATTAATTTTTTTCATTTTGCAATTTCAAAATAAAATATTAAAAATTAAAAAAATACATTTTTAAGAAACGTCCGTCAGTTTAACAGTTGGGAATTTTCTGAATGTGAAAACAGAATTTAAAAAAATGTATTAGTTAATAAGTTATTTGTAAAGAAAATTTCCCCATAGAATAACATTGGCTCGGGCTTCCGGCAATGGTGAGTGAAGAGGGCCGTTAAGGAAAAAAAAAAAAAGTAGATATTAATTTTAAATTGTTAGGAAGTACTTCCTACTTCAGCTGTCTAGATTAAAAATAAATTATTTGAAAATTGAAACGTTTATTAAGCAACTATGATTAATTAACCTGAAACTAAAATACCATTAAACTTTAAACAAATAAACTTAGATTTTATAATTATTTTGATTTTAGCATAAAAATTTCTTTCTGTACATTTTTTACAATAGATGGCGACACCAAATTTTTATTTTTGTTTTTAAATTGATTAAACCAGCAATATTTAAAAGAAAAAAGTTATGTAGAAATGCACAATAATTATTACTTTAATTAAAGTATTGATATTTTTTTTACATGCAATTTGAAATACGATAAATGCATATTCATAGATTTCAAATATAAATAGTAGAAAATATTCGAAATCTTTGATTACGGATTAGCTTACAGCGCATATTTATACGGGAGATCAACATCAACAAACAATATGGTGGTTGGCGGCGCTTATTTCGTGCTGTAGTATTGTAGTTGGTGAATTTTGTCATCTCTAAAATAATTCAAATTTCAGTTTTAAAACAAAATTTTGTTATATTTTACTAAAGTTGTCTCATCATGGATCATTTACAAGATCCTTATGGTTTGTTATTTCACTTTTTATTTATGTGTTTTGTGATTTCTGCTCAAATTACATTGTTGATCTTGCATATTATAAACCGGCTTGATGTTTACAAACATTACTTCTAGTCTTTAAAGAAATGAATAACCTGCCTAATTATAAGCTATTTCCAAATTTAAAATATCATTAATCTGTAAATAATTAAAACTTATCTAATTGTTAGTAAATTCTCATATCCACGTGTTAACATTTTAATATAATTCAAATGAAAATATTTTCTTGTGCATATTTATTTTTTCTAAAAGAATTCCAATGAGGCTAAATTAAGTACAAAATTATTGTATTAACATCATCTTGTTCCAAATTTGTTATTGATTATCATCGTAAATTTATTCGTTATCATTTTGCATTTCGATTAGACAATATGTTACACTGTCAGCAGTATTTGAGTTAAATATGTGCCTAGCATGGAATTTTAAAGTCACGAATAATCAAAAGAAAAATAAATTTTTTTGTTTATTTAATAAATGAAAAAAAAAAAAAAAAAAAATAGTGCAGCCATCTATGAGAGGATATAAGATTTAAAGCATCTTATCAATCATATTAAATGTGTGATTGACTGAATGACAGTAAATTCCTTATTAGCTCAGAAAAGCCAATTTTAAAACTGACATTATTGTAAAAAATGATTCTGACAATTCTATGATATTATAAATAAAAAAAAATATGATATTGCTTTGTTAGTTGTTACACATTTTAGCAGCTATCTGTTTATTACATTTGAATTACTGTATTTGCATTGATATCACTTTTATTATTTCTTTTAAAAGATTGATTAAAGCTCAAATGTTTTGCGTTTATTTATTATTATTAATTTTTTTTTTTTTTTTTTTTTGGGGGGGGGGGAGACTTTTTTAATGCATGACATTTATTATTTTATTTTTTAAACAATTAAAATAATTTATTTAGTTAATAAATTATATGACAACTTAAAGAATAATTATTATTGAAAGAACTTTCAATTCATCAGAGTTTTCTCCAAGTTTAAAAAATCTGGAGTGACTCCACTCGACTTTCTGAACTTTGAGTAATTAACAGTTTTGTAGATAAAGTAAAGAAAGAGGAGTTGTTAAACAAACAAAAGAGAGAAAACCATAATAGAGTGTTAATGATAAAGAATTTTTCTTTTGTCCCTGTAAAAAAACTATAAGTGCTAGGTTCTCCAAAATCTATACAGATTGAGTATCTGTGACGTATAATATGTGTGTAAATTTTTTACTGAATTGAATAAGGCGTTTGGATGCTATCGCACTTTTAAGATTTTGGTCCCATAGGCCATAATGATAAAGAATATTTCTTTGTGTCCCTGTAAAAAAAAAACTGTAAGTGCTAGATTCATGAAAATCAGTAGCGTTCGTGCTACGGGGACTTGCAATATGCATACAAACTTACAGCTCATTCGAGCAAAGCATTTAGACGCTAGCGTGTTCACTCACACACATACATACATCATCATAAAAATAGTGAAAACGGACTCAGGGGATCTCGAAATGTATAGAAAAATCGAAATCTCAAATTCGGATTTTTGACATGATTACAATACCTTCATCACAATAGTGTTCGGAAAGTAAAAAGAGCAAGGTGTTGCTAGTAAGTAATATATGAATAAAAAAAATAAAAACACGCTTTTATTACGAAATTTATTAAGAACTCCTATTCAGCAGATGTAGCCAATATATATGTATGCAAAACTTCTTTTCAGCTGAGTGATTAAAAATGGTTTAAAAATTGTAAAAAAAAATGCTTTTATTCCAGATGTCACAAAAAGTTTTAAACTAGAGTTGAGAGCCCACCCTCCTAAGTTTGCTACTGCTTTAAACGTGTATTAACACCAGAATTAGTGCGTGATCAAGTTATTAGAATTTTTTTTTTTTTTTTTTTTTTTTTTTTACTGAATGAAATGAACTATGATGCCTTTTATGTTATGCTAGCTATGTTTTGTTTTATACCGTATTTTTTATGTTGCAAACCAAATTTTGTAACTGGAATTTTCTAAAAATAGACCTGGAAAAGTCATGAAATTTTATTTTTGAAATTGAGTGGGAACCCTGCAGACATGCAAAGAGTATTTAAAACATATTTTCCACTATAGATTTAGTTAAGGGGCTAACCAGGAATTGGAGAAAAGCACAAATACTTTGGAACACCCTGTATCATAAAAAGCTAGAAATTACTTGTAACTTTAACATATTGTTGTGCTTACTATGTACAATATCAGAAATGTTTGTGTTCAGAGGATACTCCTGATTTCAGAATTTTTAATGTAATCCATCTGTATTTTCATATTTCCTACACAGTTATTTTTTGTTTTTACTGCCTATCCAGGGGATATGTGAACAAATTGTTTATTTTTACTGATTGGCTGAAACAAGAAGATACATAAATATTGAGAACTTCTAATCTAAATAATTTTAGTATCATTTGACATCCCAGTTTTTTTTTTTTTTTTTTTTTTTTTGAAAATGAATTTTCATCATTTTTACCTATGAGTCGCAATTACCACTGCATTTCTATTTTTTTTAGTATGGCAGGACTATTTCTTTCAGACAGCGATTTTGCATTCTCACCATTTTGTGGTGCTCCACTTCCAGTATGTCAGGATGCCTATCAATATCCAAGTTTACTATTTAATTTCTTAAACTATCTTAAAATATTTAGAAATTTTATTGATAAACTCATCAACCATGAAAATTCATTTTAAGGAGTTTAGAGTATAAGATTGATTATTTTTATACCAACTACGTGAAAAACGCCAGGGCCGGGAATGGAACCCAGGCCCTCCACTTAAGGGGAAATATTCATTTGCTTTTAACTCGAATGTCCCGACAGCGCCCTCTGGATTCAGTCGTAAATATTCTGCTGTGGGCGGGGATGGCAAAATGACAAATTGTAGTTTCCCCGCGGGGTGTCATGTCAGGGAAAGAAAAATACAAAAAATATCTCAGGGGACTGACCAAATGAAAGATAAGATTGCAGATGTGTATTCACGTATTCACGAAAGTCTGTGAGTTCAGTTTTCCTTTTCGCCGTCCAGACCGTCTCGTCAACGCACGTAACAGTTTCACTGTTACACTTAGGTTTTTTCAAGGAGTTATTTATTTATTATTTATTATATTATTTATTTTATTTATTTATTTTTTTTTTTTAACTCCTGGTGCTTCACTCTGATTGGTCTCTGCTCACGCGGAGATTTATTCAGAGATCAAAATTCTAAATTCATCCCTTTCGCTTTTAATTATTTTATGGAAAATTATTTTTATGTTTTTCGCATTTTTCGTTGGAGGTAAGCATTGGTTGCGACCAAATGCAGGTACTCCGAAGCACATCGTTGACTTGACTTACGGGCAAAATACACAATTTCCTACATTTAATAAACACATAATTCAAACACGAATACTTTTGGGAAATATCGCTTCCAAAGTTAATTATAAAATAACAATAAAAAGAGAAAAGAGATTGATTCACTTTTAATTGATTTCACTTTTTAAAGTTCTTCTCCTGACTTTTAAAAATTCATTTATTTATGTATTATTATTATTATTACTATTGAGGTTTTATTAATATGGTTAAATTAATCAGGTCCATTTAAAATTATACTTCAATTTGAAAACATAGCGTGTAATAAATAATTTGTTTGACGTTCAAAGATATAATGAGAAATGCATTTCTCATAATAATAAAAATAAATAAATAAATAAAAATCCATAACAGTTTTTTGAAAAAAGTGTTAAGTTTTTTTTTTTTTTTTTTTTTTTTTTTTGAGATTTTTACCCACTATAACCAGAAGGGGAGAGTAAGGAGGGATGGGACAGTTTTAACAAAAATATTTTTTACAAATTTACTTTTACTGGTACAACACTGTAAGTTTCAGAGAAACAAATTGAAACATTTTAACACCTTTTAAAAATATAAATTTGATGGTAATTATTAAAATATTAATTTTATAAGCCAATTAACATAGTCATAAAAATGTCCCGCCCCTCCCTTATATGAGGGACGGATGGGGCATGTTTATAAAGTTAAAATAAGTACATAATATACAGACATACTATAAAACATGAGGAAAACAGTGGGTCGCTATATATGTAAGGTTAATTAATTACTAGTAACATCTATTTTATCCACCATTAGAGTATAATGTACCACGTAAATAAAAATTTTCAAATGCTCGATTAGTTCATCTTTTTAGTTCCCCATCATACTATAGGTATGGGGAACTTAGGTAATCGTGAAAATTTTCGACCTCGGTTTTTTGACTTTTCTACACGTTTTCAGGTGTGAGGAATCCGAAAATGACAAAATTTCTATGGTGTCTGTCTGTAGGGTGTCTGTTAGTGTGTCAGTCCGTTAGTGTGTTAGTCCGTTAGTTTGTTAGTCTGTTAACACGATATCTCACGAACAAATGATCGCAGAGAGGTCAGATCAGTTTTAAAGTATTACTTTCGACACTGGCAAGAACCCTATTCATTTGCAACATTCGAATTTAAAAACTTCGTAAGTTATTAGAAATTTACGATTTTCTTAACATGGGAGAATAGGACAAAAATTCACTTAAACGTGCATTAAATGGAAACTTTTTACTGTAAAAATGTCAGACCAGTTTTAAAATATCAGTTTTGATGCTGGAATGAACATCAGTAACTATAAATATGATACTTTGGAAATTTCGCAAGTTATTGGAAATTTACGAATTTTTTAACATGGCAGTATAGAGCAAAATTTCACATAAACATCAATTTTGAGAGATATTTTCATCGTAAAGATGTCAGACTACTTTTGAAATATTATTTAGGACACTGGCATGATTATTAATGACTATGAATTTTCCAATATAAAGATTTCGTAAGTTATTTGAAATTTACGAATTTCTTAACATGGCTGAATAGAGCAAAATTTCACTTAAACGTCAATCTTGAGGGATATTTTCATCGTAAAGATGTCAAACCACTTTCGAAATATTATTTAGGATACTGGCATGAATATCATAGACTACGATTTTTCCAATTTAAAAAATTTCGTAAGTTATTTGGAATTTACGATTTACTTAACATGTCAGAATAAGGCAAAATTGAGCATAAATTTCCATTTTGAGGATCGTAAATACATTAGACAACTTCAAAATTACATTTATGATATTTGTTTGAACATGATTGAATACAAATATTCTAATAGGAAAATTTCGTAAATCATTCGTAATTTACGATTTTATCAACATAGCGGAATTGTAAATTTTTCATATAAATATGAATTTTGAGGATTATTGCATTGGAAATAGTAGGATGAAAACTAAACATCGGAATTGACCCTGATAAAATAAATTAATAGATTAGAATAAGATATATATATCGAAGTGAACGGTGGATAGCCTATTAGGCGGGGATTTCATTCTGTCATAATATCAAGTTCTGGTCAAATTCATTTCTTTTAACATGATTATAATATGTCTCGCACTAGAAATTTATGAGAACATAAATATGATGAGGAACTGAGCAGAGTCCACCTATGCCAACTAGTTTTTTACTTCTAGCAGAGAAAGTATTGTTTTTTAGTTCAAATATTCATCAAAAACAAATATCACCAAGAAATTCTAACTGTAATTGGTGAATGTAATTTCTTTTGTATATTTTACCATGTCCAGGAAAACTGCCCAGGAACGAAAATTAATTCTCATAGATACTATATGGTAAATAAAGTATTTTTAAAATATAAAAGGGTAAACAAAACTCGTGTGAGTGCGACACCAATTATTTTTCATGATTTTGAATTTGTTTCGTGCATTTTCTCTTTCTATTATTCAATCATGTGCCTCTTGATATTCTCTGTAAGGATTATCAGAATCTTCATTCTTTTTCCTTTTCTTACGTGTCCCATCCCTCCCTGAACTGCTCTGTTCCACCCCCACCCCCTTTTTTTCATTATTAAAAAAAATAAAATATATATATATATTATTAGACGCAAGCTACTTTTAGATTTAATTTAGCTATTAATTTATAAAAGTTTTATATTTGGTATATAAAATAGGAAAAGTAATTATGCTAACATCAGTGAATGACGTTGAAAACTTGCCTTGAAAATTAAACAATTATTTACTTTAGGTTCTATAAAATAGTTTTTTCGTTACATAAACTTACAGAATTCTCCAACTAAAATGATACATAGCAACAAATATGGGGCTGTAGTTACTTCAACTGGTGGAAGTGTCAGAAATTAAAAATTATATTTATTTTAAGATTAATTTTAGGTGTCCCATCTTTCCCAATGTCCCATCCCTCCCGACTCTCCCCTACAACAGAAAAAAAAAATTGCATTGCATCTACGTTCCCCCCCCCCCCCCCTTCTTTTCTTTTTTTTTTTTTTTTTCTTTCTTATATTCCACAGAAGAAATTATTGGATTCGTAAAAATTTTCGACTTCTAGTTTTGATGGATTTATATGTTCAGAGAGATCCAGAACACGATTTGAACATTTTTTGAAAATGTCTGTTTATATCGGTGAGTTAAAAAATTTTGTGACGATTTTACCTCAAGATGTAATGCACCGAATTGTATATAAATTTATATGTAGATGCACTTTGATATAAATTAGTGCCTATCAACTTTTGGTGTGAGTATCTCAACAGGAGAGGCTTATATACAGCAATTTCTGCAATTTAAGTGAAGACTATATCTCAGATTCTGTAGTGTATAATCAAATAAAACTTGATATGTGAAAAGGATTCATGATTCAATTTCATTCATTTGGGGCAGTAGGTGGCGCTGCTATACTACAGTTTTATCGGAGAACGGAAAGTCTATATCTTAACTTTTATGACATATAATTATACGAAACTTGATGTATGAGGTAACCATTATAAAAATGCATTTTTTAAGATGCTATTTATAGAGAATAAAACTGTCTTTTTTGTGTATTTAGTGTTAGTTTTCTCTAAGATAAAAATCGTCTGTATTCATCATGGTGGATAATTTTAATAAATTATATTTTTAGTTATTTACACTGCTCGGCATGAAATTTTCCTCTGACAACATTTCAGAATAGTCTTATGTAAAATGTCCTCCTAAATCCGAATATGACGCCCATTTTTCCCTACAACCCACCGTTTTTTAGAATGGCCCCTATTTTTACCATTTTTCGGTGATTTCATGACTATAAATTTGATTTTTAGAAGGGGAGAGGGTTATTTTAAAAGTTAAATATCTTCTGAGCGGCTACAGAGTTGGAAAATTCTAAAACATGGGAAAAATTTTGGTGGGAATTGCCACTGAAATTATGCATTACATATCTTATACTTTTTTTAATCTGCTATTAATATTATTTATTAAACTTTATATATTTTTTGTTTTTAGGTGTTAAATTAAATATTTTTCACTCTTCGAATTAAATTCATGGTCATAAAGTTGAGGGGTGGTGTATCTAGAAAACGGTGGGTGCCTGGGCAAAATGGGAGTCCTATTCGCATTCAGGAGGTCATTTTACATACGAATCAATCAACAAGAATGGTATCAAATCTTTTTTTTTTTTTTTGCAGAGCAGTGTTATTTGCACTTAGTGAATTTGTAAAGAAATATAAAAGAAAGTGTTGTGGTGGGCACAACCTATAGTTACTACTCAAATGCATACATACACACACAAAATTATATACATACATCCCCGTAAAAATGCTAAAAATTGACTCAGGCAACCTCAAAACGTATAAAAATACGAAAATCTCAAAATCGAATTTTTATCATGATTACAATGCTTTCTTTACAAATGTGCGTTAAAAAAGTAAACTAGTTGGCATAGGTGGACTCTGCTCAGTTCCCCATCATATTTATGGCATTAAATTTCTAGTGCGAGACATATTATAATCATGTTAAAAGAAATGAATTTGTCCAAATCTTGATATTATGACAGAATGAAATCCCCGCCTAATAAGCTATCCACCGTTCACTTCGATATATATATCTTATTCTAATCTATTAATTTATTTTATCAGGGTCAATTCCGTTGTTTAGTTTTCATCCTACTATTTCCAATGCAATAATCCTCAAAATTCATATTTATATGAAAAATTTACAATTTCGCTATGTTGATAAAATCGTAAATTACGAATGATTTACGAAATTTTCCTATTAGAATATTTGTATTCAATCATGTTCAAACAAATATCATAAATGTAATTTTGAAGTTGTCTAATGTATATACGATCCTCAAAATGGAAATTTATGCTCAATTTTGCCTTATTCTGACATGTTAAGTAAATCGTAAATTCCAAATAACTTACGAATTTTTTAAATTGGAAAAATCGTACTCTATGATATTCATGCCAGCATCCTAAATAATATTTAGAAAGTGGTTTGACACCTTTATGATGAAAATATCCCTCAAGATTGACGTTTATGTGAAATTTTGCTCTATTCAGCCATGTTAAGAAATTCGTAAATTTCCAATAACTTACGAAATCTTTATATTGGAAAATTCATAGTCATTAATAACCATGCCAGTGTCCTAAATAATATTTCAAAATTAGTCTGACATCTTTACGACGAAAATATCTCTCAAAATTGACGTTTATGTGAAATTTTGTTCTATACTGCCATGTTAAAAAATTCGTAAATTTCCAATAACTTGCGAAATTTCCAAAGTAGCATATTTATAGTTACTGATGTTCATTCCGGCATCAAAACTGATATTTTAAAACTGGTCTGACATTTTTAGAGTAAAAAGTTTTCATTAAATGCACGTTTAAGTGAATTTTTGTCCTATTCTCCCATGTTAAGAAAATCGTAAATTTCTAACAACTTACGAAGTTTTTAAATTCGAATGTTGCAAATGAATAGGGTTCTTGCCAGTGTCGAAAGTAATACTTTAAAACTGATCTGACCTCTCTGCGATCATTTGTTCGTGAGATATCGTGTTAACAGACTAACACACTAACGGACTAACACACTAACGGACTGACACACTGACACACTAACAGACACCATAGAAATTTTGTCATTTTCGGATTCCTCACACCTGAAAACGTGTAGAAAAGTGAAAAAACCGAGGTCGAAAATTTTCACGATTATTTAAGTTCCCCATACCTATAGTATGATGGGGAACTAAAATCTTACGTGTAAAATGTAATAGATTCTCCTTTTACATACCTTTTTTTTTCTTTATGGATTTTTACAGAATATCTAATCAATATTGCTTGGGATAAAACATGTTTTGTGTACAAAAAAATCTAACTTTTATAGGAAAATATAAATTTTGAAAAGAACGTTCAAAATAAGGAAAGTTATCGTAAGTAAGAGAACGCTCAGTTCCCATCGAAAAACAAATCAACAACAAATACAAAGTCGAGTTTTTTGTCCAATATAGTCATTTTTACGAATCTAAATACCTAGATGTAATTTTAAATTGATTACAGAACCTTTTTTTTTGCCTATATCTGTCAAGGGCCTTTGAATTCGTGCAACCGTTCTACGTGATGCTTGGACAAAAATAACGTTATAGACATAGAGACACAACGACCTACACACGCGCAGAAAATTTTCTGATTTCATGATGTGTAAAACATGAAGATATCTAAAAATTAAAACCCGAATAAACTACTACGTGAGAAACGCCAAAGAAAAATATTGGAAATGCATACAGCTGTTTCGGTAGCCTAAAGCGTACCGTCATCAGTGCAAAAAGGATTCTGAATCAGGAGAAGTGCTCGTATATATAGGAGAGAGGCCGGATTTAGTTCAACCAATAAGATTACGGGAAAGATGGGGAGAGTGGCCAATAGGAATTTAGGAAAGTTAGCTGTGTAAACAGTAGAAATATTAAGAAAATGTCGACTGAATATAAAATTCAGTCAGACAGTCAGACAGTTCCAACAGTCAGACAAATAGGGAATAACGAAATCGCAATTTACAAGGTTTTTAAATTTTTTATAAATATGAAAAGCTTCCTAAATTCCTATTGGCCACACTCCCCACCTTTCCCGTAATCCTATTGGTTGAACTAAATCCGGCCTCTCTCCTATACATACGAGCAGTTCTCCTGATTCAGAATCCTTTTTGCACTGACGGCGGTACGCTTTAGGCTACCGAAACAGCTGTATGCATTTACAATATTTTTCTTTGGTGTTTCTGACGTAGTAGTTTATTCCGGTTTTAATATTCCAACGCCAAGTCTTCTGTTAATATCTGAAAATTGCTTGATTTTGAGAAATTTACAGACATAAGTCTTATTTTATTAAAAGATAGATTTATTTATTTTTGTTGGGGAAAAAAAAAAGTATGTGATGGAAAGAAATGGTGGCTATTTTTTTTATTAACATCCTCAAAAACTTAGAGTGCATCAAAAATTTTTCAAAAAAAAAAAAAAAAAAAAAGTATTTATTTATTACGTTTATGTCTATATATATAAAAAAGTTAGAAAGAAATATTTTTATTTACACATAATACATGCAATTCAAATCGTCAAAAGTTAAACTTGTGGTAAAACTGATGGCACTGTAATTTTACAGCTATATATATATATGACAATGTCTATACAAATGAATAAATATATATATACTATCTATACACTCCGCTACAAAAAGGTAGGTACAAAAGGTTTTTTTTTTTATCCCCATAAAATAACATTATCTAAATCGTGCTGATCATTTATTATTATCAAAAACATACTAAATATTTATATCATATTCAAAAATTAAAAAAAAAATCTATGTACCTATCTTTTTGTCGCGGAGTGTAGTCTTAAATTAGAAAAATTTTAGTCTTAAAAATTTTCTAAATTAGTCTTATAAAAAAATTAGTCTTAAATTAGAGTCACTTTTATGATAATAATAAATAACAGCACAATTTAGATAATGTCATTTTATGAAAAATAAGATTAAAACAAAACCTTTGTACATATCTTTTTGTCGCGAAGTGTGTATATGTGTATATATAAATAATTTAACACTTTTTTTTCTGTAATAGAAAGAAATATTTTTATTTACACATAAATCATACAATTTAAATCATCAAATGTTAAACTTAGACAACTACTGGTAAATTGAAGCAATTACCAGAAATTAAATACAGCTTTACAGAAATTAAATATCATAATTTCATGAACAACAAACATTTAAAAAAATAAATAAATGAATAACGCGTTCATTTTTTAAGCATTAAAAAAAAAGGAAGGGGGATATTTATACATAAATAATAAAACTTAAACTTGGAAAACCTTATTGTAAAACTGACACCATTATAATAAATAATCTTTAAGAAAAAAAAAGAACAAGTAAAAATCCCTGACGATGCTTTACTATTAAAGCGAAAAGCTTTGGATAAAAAAAAATTTTTAACATCTTTTAAATAAAAATTTTAGTTGTCTATTTGTTTAGCTCAATTCTAATGATTATATTATCTCCAAAAAGTGCTTATAATATGTGTAATAGCGGGTAATGGAAAACGTGTGGTTGTTTCACACCAGAATTTTTTACATCATTTTATAAAGAAAAACTAAAAAATGAACTCTGGGAACCCCAAAACATATAGATACACCGAAATCTGAGTCGAATTTTTGTCATGATTACAATAATTTCCTTGCACAATATGTTCCGAAAGCGAAAATGACATTGAAATATCTGTAAAAGTGTGTTTCAAGTCACCGCTGCCTGCGGCAGCGCTTTTTGCTTCCTGCATTGCATTGGGTCCAGGTTCGTATGATTAGTTAGGAATTAGTATGTTCGCAGGTTCGTTAGTATGATTAGCATTAGATTTACAGGGCCACACAAGAATATTCAGTTATATTAAGAGCTATTAATAAAAATTTGCTGAAATTGCACTTTCATTTACATTAATCGTTTTAACACTTTCTTATAATTTTAGTGGGAATTCAATTTATGTATCTGTCTGTCCGATTGTCTACCTTTCTATCTGTTTGTCCACGGCTCTTAGCGTCGGTAAATATTTTGAGAATTTTTAAAACATGATACAATCAAGTTCACTATGGAATGTTCCCTAAATAAGATTACATTAATAGGTTCTGTACAACTCGTTTGTTTACAGGGACAACACTACAAAAAAAAAAAAAAAAAAAGGCCAATGTATTAAGTTTTAGGACAGAATCTTTTAAAAATTATATTTAAAGAACCATAAAAACATTGATATGTATTGTTAATATTCTAAAATAATGTTTAGTATAGAATATGATAGGATTAATTTTCAGATTTACAGGGATACACTAAAATATTCAGAGCGATTAAAAGCTGTAATTTTTAGCTAATGGCTTCATTTTTTTTTTTTTTTTTTTTTTTTTTTTTTTGCGTTAAGATTTTTTAACACTTTCCAAAATGCCTAAGAGTAATTTTAAAATCAATTAGTCTATCTGTATATTTTTAGTCCTTCTGTCTGTTGTGTGATAACCTAGGCAAAGAATATCAAAAGTTATTCGATACGTACAGTTGGAGAGTGTTATTAATCAATGCATACGGCATGCTTTTTCTTTCTTGTGTTTTGTATTGTTTTGTCCCCATTTTTTAACAATATTTTATTATAAGTAAATATGTTAACAAATTACCATTTTCTTTTTACTTTATTTTATAGAGCTGAGAGGCAAGGAAAAAAAAAAAAAAAAAAAAGAAGAAAGAAAAAAAGCAAAATTATATAGTTATAAATCTGTTACTATAAAATATGTTTCTCTGGTGTAAAATATAAAATAATTATTATATAAAATAAAAGTAAATTTTTAATATCTAAATAGTTTAAATTTAAAGCAAATCAAATATATTAAACAGATCTATACACAAACATGTTTTACTACAACACCTTCAGAGACTTATTTTCAGTTTATTATTAGTTTCGTTTGCAGGTGATAATGTAAATATGAAAATAGCAATTTAAAAAAACCAATTAATTATTATTATTATTATTTTAGTAATAAAGCTCGCTTTAAAAGAAAGAGCTTGTTATTATTTGATTTCTTTAAAAGTAGTACTTAATATTTTAAATATGTTCAGACTAATGTGTATATTTTAAATATTTATTTCATTATTTAATCTAAAAAAAAAAAAAAAAATAAATAAATACACACAAACCATCCGTCAAAAACCTGATTTTCAAACTTATGGCATCTTAAAACGTGTAATTATAACTAAAACTCAATTTCGAAAATTTGATGCAAAAACAAAAAATTTTTAATTCAAGATTTTTTTATTATTTAACTATATATATGTATATATATATATATACATATATATGTGTGTATAACCTATCTTAACCTTTTAATGGAAGTGTTTGCCCTTATTTAATATTCTTTTCTTCTTTTTCTTTTCTTTTTCTTTTTTTTGTCTGTAGAGTGTAATTGGTGGAAACGCTTTCCTACATTTTGACATATCGACGGAAACTGTTCAGCAATGAAAAAATTCTCATGCGGTAAACAAAGTATGTTTTAAAATATAATTTTGAGCTCTGGCTTTTTTAATGATATCGCGTTTTGAGGTCCCATCATCCCATGAATACGAAAATCAAACTTTTACCGGTGAAACTGTATGTATGTCTGTTATCAACATAGCTTAAACACAAATAGTGACAAATAGTGACAGGAAATTAAAATTTGGTAATTTGAAGTTTACATGAGAATACCACTTGAAAATTGTAACTTTCAATGAGCACTGCGAATAAATGTTGTCTGAATGACTTGGAATAAACTTTTAAATTTATTAACAGCGTCGATTTTTTTTTTTTTTTTTTTTTTTTTTTTTTAAATAAGTAATACAATATTTAAACAGAGATTGGGGGCATGGTAACTGGTAACTCTCAACAGAATTACATCTCAAATAAAACTGTTCCTGAATTAATTTTAAAAAATTTTAAGGTATGTCCATATACACTACTTGTTATCTGACCTCTTCACCTTCAATCTATCTCAATAGTATTAAAAAGCGGGATAAGAGAAAGTCGTGTGAGTGGCACACCAGATTGTCATTATTATGTTTATGTTATCCTTAATTCATTTCTAGATTTCCCTTACTTATCGTTGACGGTATAATTAATCGAATTTTTCTGTTTTGCAGTTGATTCAAAGTTTAAATTTTAGTTTTTACATACCTGTTTGTTTAAAAAAAGTGCAAATGACCTTCAATTCAAAACAATATTAAAAATATTTATTCTTTGATGTTTACAGCTTACTATGCTGTTAAATACAAACAGCTAATTATTAAAATTTATTAATACTCTTTATTAATTATTTTTATATATTTGTGTGTGTGTGTATGTATATATATCGGTTTTAATTTACACTACTTATCTGTGTGTACTGATTTTAATCTGAGTCCCCCCCCCCTTTAATTTCTGTTGTAATATGCGTAAAATAGGTACGACAGCAAGTTTTTAAATAAAAACAGTGTTTTTAGCTTAATTAAGTAATTGTAACTTTGAAACTTATAATTCCTTACTTCACCTTTTCTTTTATTTGGTTTAGCAAATTTTAATTTATTGATTTACGAAAATTTTACACATTATAAAGTTTCAGTTTATTGTGACTTTACTTTTTTTTTTTTTTCCTCTCTGTTGTTTTAATCACCATTTTTTAACAGTATTTTATTATAAGTAAATATGTTAGCAAATTGTTATTTTATTATTTTATTTTATAGAGCTGCAAGGCAAAAAAAAAATGCAAAATTATACAGTTATAAATCTGTTATTATAAAATATGTTCCTCTGGTGTAAAATATAAAATATTTATGTAAAACAAAAATAAATTTTTAATATTTAATTAGTTTAAATTTAAAGCAAATCAAATATATTAAAACAGATCTATACACAAACATGTGTTTTACTACAATACCTTCAGAGACTTATTTTCAAAAATATTCATTTGAGCACAAATAATATTGCTTTTTTTCTCTGTAACATCTGTATGTTTTCAAATTAGTAATTTGACCATAGTCCCACCTTACGATAAATACCGGTTTCCGCCGCGTGAAGAAAATCCATTATCTCAGTCCTCCCGTAGTGTTAAGTGATTTGTCAAACTGTCAAATTAGGAGTTTCGTTTTGCTGTGAATATTTCTTTCCCAGTTTTGATACAATTTTAATTTGTACCGATAATCAATTTAATTTCCATAAAAAAAAAATTACTGTTTATTTTAATCAAAACTACATACATTAGAGAAAAGGCCCATGTTCTAAAAATTTCTCTATGATAATTTAAACAATATTTACTATACGATTAAAATGGCATATGTTATTAGATAGGCTTTTTTCGACCATTGATTAATAATTAAAAAATTACAATTAACTATATAAAAATTTTAATAAGCGAAACATCTGAGCCTTGAGTTTATCCATACAATGTAAAAAAAACGAAGCCAAAATATAAATAATTGTACTTGCTAGAAGGTGAAATTTATTCCCTATAGATTAACATGGGGACGAATAGTTTCGTTTTCAGGTGATAATGTCGCCTTAACGTACGGATGCTCTTCCTCTGAGCCATCCTGGCTGATACCCAGCTCGACATTTCTCACTTAACTGTTAGCAAGGTCACTGTATCTGCAAACTGAAATGTAACAGTTATTATGTGAGCAGAGATGCCAAATATTACGATTTGTCAGTAATTTTTACGGATTTACGGCAATAATTACGGCATTACGGACAACATATAAAAATTACGGATTATACACTTTTAAAAAAGTTGCAGGTATCGTTCGAAAAAAAAAGAAACCCCACTGACGATCAAACGCACAACAGAAGCATTCCAATTCTCAATCTTTTTCCATCCACAACATAAATGCCAATATCCATTTCAAACTTGCTTTATAAGATTCTAGAAACTATAAAGAAATAGAATTATACAATATTTCTTGCTGATGTAATTATTTTTGGACCCCCCCCCCTCTTTTCTTATCTCCAATTACCCATCGTTGATTAAAAGCTCTGCAGAAGAATTTAGTTTCCCAATTTTGCTCCAGCTCCATCAGCAACATAAATGTCAATATTCATTTTAAACTTGCTTTATTAAATTCTAGAACCTATAAAGAAGTAGAATTGTTTCATTTCTCATTTATCTAATTATTTATATTTTGACTGCCCCTCCCGCTTTCCGGCTTGTGATCAAAGATTGCTTCTAGAACCAAAAAGTGATAGAAGTGCTTAATATTTCTCACATACGTAATTATTTGTAGGCTTTATTACTGAGCTTGATGAATCTATTTGTTTTACCTTAATAAATTTAAAATACATATTATACCATCGAACAAAAGATGTTAGATTTTATGCAAAGACTAAAGAAAAAAATAAATAAAAATGTTTTATTGAAAAAAGAACAATGTTTTAGTATTTAATGCAATGCCATAAAAACAGTTGTCTATGAAAAAGTGACTATAAAATAATAATAAATAAAATACATTTTTGTAACCCCCTCCACCTCCCTCCCCCCCCCCCCTAAAAAAAAAGACATCCAAATGTTTTCTTCCCTCCAAAGCAGGTTAAAAAAAAACAAATCTTCCTTTTTGAAAGAAGGTAAAAAAATACATATTTATTTACTTTTGTTTTAGAATTTTTTTAATTAATATATTATAGTTGTTTACAAAAACAGTGCAATTCATTATTATATGTGGGCTTGTGTATAAAAATTATTCCGTGACGCGGTTCACGTCTCCACGTTGCATAAGTGTATAACTCTGATTACTGATAGCTCTTATTCAAATCTCTGTGTGAGAAATGTCGAGTAGGTTATCAGCCAAGGTGGCTCAATGGAAGAGTATCTGCACGTTATGCGGTGGGCCCGGGTTCGATTCCCGAGTTTTTTTCTTATAGTTGATATGGAAAATCAACCTTATACTCCAAACTACTTAAAATATGTTGCCAAATCTGTAAACACTTTTACATTTTGAAGTAACAAAATATAAATAAATTTTTTTTGAAGTTACAAAATATATCAATCATTTATTAATTTCAACAATTGTAGAAAAAATGCTTAAAAAAAAAAAAAAAAAAAAAAAACAGATTTGTTTTCATCCTGTAATATATATTTTAATTTTTGGGTGTTTTTGAGAAAAAAAAAAGTAGGGAGAGTTATTTCTTCATGTTGTAAATTTAAATATTAACTGAGTGGTTGTTTCAAGATTAATGTAGCGTGTGCAATTTTTATAAACATAAGGGAGCCCTTAAAAGTTTTTTTTTTTTTTTTTTTTTTTTTTTTAAGAAAAATCTGTATGAACCCAGATTTTTTTTTTTTTTTTTTTCATTCATTTTAATTAATCACTATATTTCACTGTCTGTATTTTTGGGTTTAAATATATGTTCCAAGATAGTCCCAAGCTCCAAGTAGGTGAAAATGCTCTTATAAGTCTTTCATATATTTGTTGCCGTTAAAGCTCGAAATCCATTAATGTGCAGATTATCTAGCTAATCTACAGATTAACTAAAATGACCCGTTAAAGTGCAGAATCAAGAGTTTTCTGCATTTTAACTAGGTAATCTGCACATTAGCGGCTTCTGTATCATTAAAGTTTAAATGTTTCTTTCGAACCTTAGTTTTTTTACATTCACAATGACGTCAAACAGTCATGTGATACAGATAGGCGAATGACCTTCAGACATAAACTAAAACTTTTCCCCTTCTGCTCTGCTGTAGCTATTATAAACAACGCGAAACATGGAGGAAGCGATGCATGATTAGGTTTCTTATTATGACAAACTCAAAATTTAAAGTAACAAGTAAGTTATAATTGTTTTAATTTTGATTTTATTTCTTCTCTTTTTTAATTCTGTCAATATAAATTTGATAAGGACCTACATTTTATTAATGAAATCTAATCTTAATTAAAAGCTCTCTCCCGTGAAATTCCATTTTGAATTATAAATATTAAATGTACAACATTTATTTCGTTCCCGAAATAAAACTATTAAACCGCAACTAATTTATTTTAAAATTGATTTAAATTACTATTAGTTACAGAAAAAAATAGTATTAATTTTTAACTCTGAAAAATATTATGGCATTATTTAATAAATATTCAATATGAAATTTTTGTGCATTTTTTAGCATTTCTGATTACAATATTTTTTATTTATTTATTTATTTATTTTTTGTTTCTTTCGAGTTTCCTTTACACATTTTATATATCATGATTATATTTTTATTTATTTATTTATTTATTTATTTATTTTTTGTTAACTTTTTCAGATAATTTCGTTGTAGTTTATCACGTAAAATGTGTTAATAAAGTTTATTATTATTATAAAATTAATATATTTGCTAAACTTCTACAGATATACATATGTATGCTGCAAAATATAGTTTAATAAAACGTTGGAAAACTGTCGTTTTAATTTTTATGTGTTCTAAAAAATATTAAAGCAGTTTTAATTATTTGAAGTACTTCTTAAATAATGCTTCTGATTTGTCTAATTTAATATTTCTATAGCGAATTAAGAATTGGTGCATATTTTTTTCTTTAAATAATAATAGCAACATAGGTTGTTAATAAAACATTTTTTATTTTTTAAATTTAAATGGTTAAATATTTTTATTTGAAAAGAAATCGTTACTGTATTACAATTCTAACATTCATTTATAAAATAGAATTTATTGAAAGCTGTTAAAGATATATTTCATATTAAAAATGCATACCATCTTTAAATTTATTTTGACAGAATAAAAAAGATTAAATAAATAAAAAAAATGTAACTTTAAAAGACATAAAAATTAAAACACAATACAGATTAAAATAAGTAAAGAAAGAAAAGAAAAGAAAACTAATCTCTTTTTTTCGAATGAAAAAGAAAAAAAAAAAAAAATACAACACAGCATGCTCTAAAATTACAACACCAGAGATCTTATTTTCACTTTAACGAGTGTCTAGTGGGTAATGTGCAGATTATCTAGGTAATTCGCAGATTACCTAGGTAATTGAAGAAACAAAACAAATTTTCTCACTTTTAATGGATCACCCTAGTGAATGTGCAAATTACCTAGCTAATCTGCAGATTAACTGATTTCTGCACTTTAGTGGTAACATATTCACTATTTTAAATAAAGTATAGGATCCGTTATCCAGAAAGCTTGGGACCCGGGATATTCTGGATAAGGGGTTTTTCCATAATTCGGAACATTTTATTACATGTATAAAAATAGTGCAAAATAATTTCACAAATAGCAGTGATAAACATAAAAAATGTACAAAAACACTTTACCTATATATTTGTTCATTTAATAAATTATTTCCACAAAATAAAAAACATTCTTATTTAGAATTTTAAACTATAAATAATAATAGTAATAATAAATGAAAAATAAATAAACATATATAAAATTTAATTTTGGACCTGAGAGTGAAATCCTTTCATTTGGATTTTGAAAGCATTTCTATGATTTTTTTTTTTGCTTATAGTGTGCCTTTGATACTAATTTTTCATAAATGTTTCAAATTTTTTAGCACATAATGCTAAATGTTTTATGAAATAAATTCTAAAAATAATGGAAATTAATAAAAACTATTTAAAAATGTTATAACAATTGGGACTTCATGCATGCGACCTGAGTTTAAGGATAAAATTCATCTGCTATTGGGCACTTTAAGAAGTATGTGTTATTAATGTTTATCTATAAAATAATACCATAAAAATTCATTTTCTAACCCAAATTTGCAACATTTTCAGTAATTATTAGGACAATTTTGTGCTCACCATATTTCCCCCAGAATAACACCGTAGCATTAAGAAAAAGGTTGTAAAACTGTAATTCTGACCACTGCTATTGTATAACTTTAATTCTTAAAATTTACGATAATTAAAAATTTTGATAGTTGGCATTTTGCATTCTGGTTTTCGGAACATTCTGGATAACGGGTTTCCGGATAATGGATCCTATACTGTACTAATTTCTTTATTTTTCAGAAAAAATAAAAGTAAAATTCTGTATTATTATTATTATTTTTCATATATTCTCTATTTTAAATACTCATTTATTTTTCAGATAATAAATAAATAAATAAAATTCCTGATTTTTTTTTTTTTTTTTTTTTTTTTTTTTTACTGAAATATGTAATTTTTGCTTTTGTCCATTAATGACATTTATGCTTACAAACGTTAGGAGGGGACTGTTTGAAAAAAATTCAAAAGTGACAGGTATTGAATAAAATAGATAATTTTTTCTCTCGGAGTCATTAATCTTTTTTTTTTTTCTCCCTTAAAATGATGCCAAATCTCCTTTTTTTTTTTTTTTTTTTTTTTCCTTTCCCACCAAGATTAGCAGGTAATTTCCTCTTTCTTTTTAAAATGAAATTTCTAATAGCATATGTTATGATAACAATATATCAATTTCTTTAATCTAAACTTAGTCATTGCATGCTTGTTGTTGTTTATCTTAAAATTACAGTAAACTCCCGATTATCCACAGTGAACGGGGAATAGACAACCGTGGATAATCAAATTACGGATAATCCGCAAAATGGTCAAAAAGGGGATATAAATCTACACATAAAGACTTTTGAACAATACCATTCAATTAACAGTTAAGCATGGCCTACATATACAATTTGACATACTAATAAACATTTCTATTTACATTTTGCTCTATTTTTTAACAAAAAATTCGGTCAAGCATTTTTATTTTTGTGTACTAAAACACTTTTTATTAATTTGCGATTGCAGTTTCTTTATCAGCATTTTGTCACAAAGTGATACATCGTCCTGTTCCTCAAGATATTTTATAAGTCCATCTGCATGTGCTAGAGCTGCCTCATCCCCTGCTTAGTTAATTATCTCCTTCTTCCTCTTCTTCACTATCTTCTGAAACTAGGTCTAATGCTTGGCCCACAATTTGTTCATCTGTAAGGTGTTCATTACCTAGATCATTGGTGTCACAATAGAGCAGTTTCATATGACGTCATAGTGACGTAGATGGAGGGCTATCAACTCCACGTGAAAATAAATAGACGCCATTTTTAGAACAGTAAGCAAATGGCAGTTGAAAACAGCTCACAGCACCATGGCTACCGTGCATAGCAACCAGTGATGGAGGGCACGCTGTCCACGTTGCCATGCTGTTATCAGCTGTTTGCAACTGCCCTATTAATCCACTCTTCAATGTTTCCTTCATTGACTTTTTCTCCTCCAGTAACAGATTTAGCTAAATTTGCCAAATCATGAGCAGAAATTTCTTCCTCCTCTATAAACTCCACCAAAGTATTTCCATATTTGGTAAAATTTTTCTCCAAGACCTTACCAATGTAGGCTGCTTAACTGCCTCCCAAGCAGTGTGTATGACATAAATGCTGTCAAGAATCTTGCAATATCTCCAAAAGCCTTGAAGGTCATTACTCTCTTCGATCTTTTTTACTTCCTTATACAAATGGCTACCTCGCACAGCAAAAAATCAACATAGCTTTAATTCAGGACTTTCACGAAAATAAACACACTGGGAAAATCTCGGGCCTGGGATCAGGCTGGCAGGCATTCAGGACACCAAATAATAGGGCGGCTATCATAACTAAGCTAGGAACGAATCTAGATTGTCAATCTAGAACACACAGTAGCGATATTAATCGAGAACACAAAGGAAAAAATCACTATAATAAGCACTTATGCCCCCCCGAGCTCAAAATTTCAATCGGTTCTCCAAGAAATAGATCACATTTTACAAAGAACTCAGGGAAATATCCTTCTGGCAGGGGATTTTAACGCTCACTCCACCCAGTGGGGGTACGATGAGGTGGACACTAGGGGCAGACAGTTGACAGACTTCCTGGCCCAACACTCTCTACTGGTTAGAAACGAACCAGGAGCCCCACCTACGTTCCAAACGATCAGGAGCAGGGGTTGGCCAGATCTAACGATCACAACGGCCAGCCTCCTGAACAACATTAAGGGCTGGGAAGTAAGTGACGATCACTCTGGAAGTGATCACAAATTCATTAAGTATACGCTTGACTACAGCAATCACAGCTATCACAGACATAGACTAGAGACAAAACATGGCAAACACTCGAAATTTGAGAAAAATGTTAGAAAACTCAGCAAACGCTTTGTCGGTCCAATAACATCAGCACAGGATAGGAATACACTAGACATAATTACGGCAGAACTCCTCAGTGAACTTAAAACACTGGCCTTCGCATGTTACAAATTGCGAAAAACCCCGGATCAAAAAGAACCCACTTGGTGGACCGACAAAATCAAAATTGCTAGGAATAAAGTAAGAGCCTTCCGCCGTAGGTATCAATCCCAGCCAGACCCTGACTTGAAACAACAACAACATATACTGTACAAAAGAGAACGAGCCATATATAAGAAATTGATAAATAAGGAAAGATCTAAGGCATGGATAGCTTTCTGTGAAAGCGCCAAAGATACCTACGGCCCCCAATATAAGATTGCCTCAGGAAAAATGTCAACCCCTGCGAAGCTCTGTAATGTTCTGGATGATAACGACCTTGTAAATATAGACAGCACCTTAAATAGATTCCTGGACTCGCTTTATCTAACCGACGCTAGCATACCACACAAACTAAATCCGTCACCTCCCTGCTTTGCAGAAAATAGCCCTAAAAATGTAACTCCACAAGAACTAAACAGGATAATTAAAAATATCAAACAGAATAAAGCTCCTGGCCACGACTACATCGATTACAATCTAATAAAAAGAATAAACCATACTAGCCAAAACCTACTCCTGGCCCTATTTAATAAATGTCTTCAGCTAAAACACTTTCCGAAGCCATTCAAAATGGGTACAGTGGTTCTGTTCCACAAGGAAGGCAAGGATCCAAAAGACCCAAAAAACTATAGGCCAATCTGCCTCCTTCCAGCTATCAGCAAAATTTTGGAAAGAATAATACACGGCAGGATGAATCACTACTTCACAATCACTAAATATTGGAACCCTAACCAATTCGGATTCAAGCAAGGCACCTCAACAGAAAACGCGCTAAAAAAATTATTAGACAATATTCAGCAAGACAAACTAGACAAAAAACAGACACTTTTAATATCAATAGACATAAAAGGTGCCTTTGACAATATCAGGTGGCCAACACTCTTAGGTAACCTCCAACTATCCGGCTGTCCGACATATCTAGTCAACTGGATAGTTAGCTTTCTGGAGGACAGGTATGTCAAGCTCGAGGAAAATGGAATAAGCAAGATCAAACAAATCTTTGGTGGCTGTCCCCAGGGGAGCTGCCTAGGACCACTCCTTTGGCTACTAATAGCGGAGACAGCACTTAATCGTAGCTGGGGGAACAACGTTAGGATCCAAGCCTTTGCAGACGATTTCATATTAACTATAAGCGCAAAAGACCCAAATACTTTAATTAACACGGCAAACACAGCATTAGTCGAATTCGGCAATTGGGCAAACAGGAACAACCTAACCATTAATTGGAGCAAAACAGAACTGCTGTACCTTAACAGACCTCACACAGGAAACCTCCCAACTGAAAATTCATATAAACTTGAAGGAATACGCTACAACGATATTGAATTAGAGACTAAAGAAACCATGAAGTATCTGGGAGTGGTCCTTCACAAAAATCTTAAATGGCAGTCCCATGTAGAACATCAGGTGAAAAAAATTTATAAATCCTTTAGCTTGTTCGGGCGCATGGTCTCAAGGGGATGGGGGATAAAACCTAACTTGATTAAAACATGGTACAAGACCGTGGTGGAAAAGACACTGACCTATGCAGCCCCAATCTGGGGCAATAAAATAACACAGCAAAGTAAAGACAAATTACTTAGCTGCCAGAGACACTTTGCACTGGCCATTGTGAGGGCTTATAGAACAGCCCCGACCTCGGCACTACTGGTACTCTCTGGCCTGATTCCAGTACACCTGCAACTAAAATATGAAGCTGCGTATGGTACAATTACAAGACTACACAGGAACTAACAGCTTCAGGAACACGTATTCAACCACACAGACTTTACAAAAAAGCAAAACATTTGGTGGAAACACCCTGCTGACACCCCAGAGCCATTTATAGGGTCTTCTGCTGACGACACACATATCTACACGGACGGGTCGAAGCTGGAATCAGGTGCTACAGGATCGGCCTTTGTAGCGTTCAACTCTCAAAAAATTCACGAATGGTCAGTGCCTCTAAGAAAGTGTAACAGTGTCTTCCAGGCCGAACTACTGTCAATCCTCAAGGCAGCAGAATGGGGCAATACAATGGGTATCACATACAGCATCCACTCGGACTGCATGTCGGCCATCCAAGCAATATCCAAACCATTTTCCACCGATAAATTGATCCATAAAATCCACAATGAAATAGCTCGATCTCATAACAGCTTCAAAATTGAATGGGTTAAGGCCCACGTAGGCATACTAGGAAATGAAGAGGCTGATAAATTAGCAAAACTGGCAGCCGATAATGCAAACAATAAAGAACAATACTACTTAGAAAAACCAATCTCATACTTAAAGAAAAATCTGAAAAAGCTTACTATGGACCAATGGCAGTTCGAGTGGGACTACGGGGACACGGGCAGGCTAACTCACAGATACTACCCAACAGTAAACACAAAGACTCTAGTTAGCTGCAAGCTTCTATCACAAATATACACGGGCCATGGGGCATTTCCGGCTTATCTTCATCGGTTTAAGAGAAAGAAGAGCCCGGATTGTGCCTGTGGCGAGCTAGGAACATCCTTACACTACTTACTAGCCTGTCCGCTAACGGAAAACCTCCATCTGGCCCAAATCACACAGGACAATGAACAACTCTGGTATAAACAACTAGCCAACAATAAACACGTACAGAACAAGGCAAAACACATGGTCAGTTGGATCACAAACTGTTAGGTACAAGTGCTATTTATAGAAGTTCATGGCATTTTTTAGCCAAGTCAATATTTAATATTTTTCCCAACTTAAATTAAAATTAACTTTCTAAATATAAAAATTAGTTCTCTATGTAATGTTAGTTTTTTTCTACTATAATTGAAAGTATAAAAATAATTAAATACCTCTACTCACTTAAATTAATATAAAACGATCTTTTGTTTATTTAGTTTTTGTTCATCCTTTATTTTTACAACCTTCTCATAGGGCAGCTAAGTCTGCAACTGACCTAACTTCGCTTTTCACCATCAGGCGGCGCACTGTACTTCCGGTGACGTCATATGACGCTTCTTCCGTCAACGTTGTGCAATCGCGACATGTGCCGTTCTCTGATTGGTTGTGCTAGTGGGCGTTAGCTCGTCGTTCATTTCGCGAGTGATATAAATACAGTTTTCTAGCTAAAGAGGTTGCTTCTTGTTGCTTCCTTCTGCCTGTTATTTTTGTCAGCCAGGTCGGCTGTTGCTGTCCGTTACATCGCGGGCGATGTTTTATTTTTCTTTGAATAGTGTTATCAATAAGTTAAATTATACTACAGCTATGTGTTTTTGGAAATAAGTTTTGACATCATGTTTGCTGCGTTATCAGTGGTTTTTCAATGGCCAGTATATGTTTAAAAGTTTGTTTTTTTTGACGACTTGAGCATGGTTTATTTAAACGTGAGTTGACAATTCTAAAGTAATTAATTTAATTAATATTTAAATTTCGATATATATATACATTAAATTTATTTATTTATTTTGTTAAGTTTGCTGTTTATGTTTGTTATTGTTATATACACAGTCAATAAATGTTAAGTTTAAAATGTAAAACTTTAGTCATTCTTGTTGTTTACACATGCACATATTAGTTTTTCTCTTCTCCATAGACAAGTTTTAAGATAGCTTCCTCTAGTTCAGCACTCTGCTTATTTAAAATATCGTTGGGCTTATAATTGACCCAACATTTGGGTTATGGGCCCAGGGTTATTTGTTTTTTTTTGTTTTATGGAGAGAAAACTTGGATAGAACTTGTGTGCATTGTGTTTTTGGCTCAATTTTTTTGTATATATCCGATTTTTAAGTCGGGGGGGGGCGCTGTTTTTTTACTGAATAGTGAATTTTTCCATTTATAGTAAATTTTTTTTTGAGTTTAAGGAAGTTTTTTAAAAAATATAAAATTAGAAATTTACAACTTAGTTTTTTCCCATCTTAAAAATGGCATATGTAACATATAATATTGAGAAATTAAATGCAAATAATTACAGTAGTTGGTCATCTGATATTAAATATTTACTAATTGATAGAGGATTATGGGACATTATTGACAAAAAAATTGTTGTTCCTAAGGAAGTGACAGATACAATAACTGAGGCTGATATAGCTAAAATTAAAGCCCGGTCAGATAATGCCTTATCTACCTTGTACTTAAATGTACAACCTGAATATAGAAAAATAATTGAGAATTGTGACAGCCCTATTGAGGCATGGGAAAAGATAAAGGCTAGTTATTGTCCAGATTCCAGGTCCTTCCATATGAAAATTTTTTCAGATCTTTTAGATTGTAAAATTAAATCAAGTGAAAGTGTAGCTTTATATGCTGCTAGGTTACTCAGATTATCAAACCAGCTCAAGTCGTTAAATCAAAATTTTGATGATGCAACATATAGCTGTTTTCAGCTACTTCGGTACCTACCGAGTAAATTTGATAGTATTGTACAAACGATTTTGCGGTGGCCAGACGATAGGTTTACCTTTAGCGAGATATTAACTGAGTTGTCTGCAGAAGAGTCGAGATTATGTTTAAGAGATGTAGACAAACAGGTTTATAATAAATTGCAAGCGAACATGACCGGATTAGACTACAATACTGCTGGAAATAGTAAAGAGCGTTTTAGTGAAACAAGATGCAGTCGAAACACGAGCCGAAATCAAGAAGGAAACTCCAGGGGACAATCGTATCATTGGAATGATCGCTTCCGGAGCCAGCGTTGTCGTCAGAATCGTTCTTCTTCCCGATCTAGTAGATGGAGAGACTCTTCCCAGTCAGACCAGAATTGGCAAGGTAGAAGAGACCAGAGTCCGGATGCCAGGAGGAATGTCAATAGACGTGGACGTGGACAAAGGACTTTTAAGTCAGGTTGTAACTTTTCAAATCTTTTACTTGTAACTCAATCTTGTTTATCTGAATCTAATAGTGAGGGTTCTTGGATTTTCGATTCCGGGGCCTCACAACATTTTTGTTATGATAAAAATTTGTTTTGTTATTATAAACCATTATTTAATGAAAAAATGTCTGTTGCAGTAAAAGATGTAAATGTTGATATAGAGGGGGTAGGAAAAGTTAAACTTAGAATTGGTCACAGAATTTGGACTTTTGAAAATGTTATGTATTCCCCTAAATTACGTCGAAATCTGATCTCGGGTCCAGCATTGGATAAGAAAGGATGCCGGTTTATTGGTGGCAATGGTGGAATTAAAATATATAGAAATAATTACTTTTTGTTTAAAGCCCATTTAAAGAAGGGTATTTATCATGTTTTTGCTAAGCCTGTTAATTCTAAACGTAAAAATGTAACTTTTGAAACCTCCGTAGTGGAGAAAAATAGTGTTAATGTATGGCATAAAAGATTTGGGCATATTAGTCCAAGTATACTTGAACATACTTTTAAAGAAAAAAGAGTTAAGGGTTTGGATAGTTTAAATATAAAGGACTTTAATTGTGAAACCTGCCAGTTAAATAAGTTTAAGTCTGTTTCACATAAGCACTTGGGACAAATAAGGTCAAGACGTCCATTAGAACTGATATATGCTGACTTGTGGGGTCCATGTAAAGTTGAAGGCAGACGCGGAGAAAACTACTTTCTTTCTATCATAGATGATTTCTCGCGCCATGTCAACCTTTACCCACTTAAAGTTAAGTCAGATGCAGCAGATGTCATTATACGGCATATTAATCGTGCTGAAAAGTTTTTGGATGTTAATGTCAAGTTTTTTCGTTCTGACAATGGGGGAGAGTTTGTAAATAGTCAGCTTGAAGAATTCTTTGAAAGTAAAGGTATAGACCATGAACTGACAAATATATACACACCCCAACAAAATGGAGTTGTCGAACGATTTAATCAGACTGTGGCTGACGGAATGAGAACCATTCTTAGCGAAAGCGGAATGGGTAAAAGTTTTTGGCCTGAAGCTGCCATGTATTTTGTATACACATGGAATAGAATTTGTCCTAAGACCTTACTTAAAACTCCTTGTGAGCTCTATACTGGATTCATGCCATCTGTTAAACACCTAAAGCCTTTCGGAGTAACTGCTTATGTTGGCACACCGAGACAGAGAAGAAATAAATTAGACCCTAAAGCCACTAAAGGATATATGGTTGGATATGCATCTCGAACAAGAGGTTATAAAATTTGGTTACCTGAAAAGGATAAAATAATAGAAACTCTTAATGTAAAGTTTAATGAGTCAGTTTTTTACAATCCAAATGGTAGCGACAGTGGAGCAGTGCTAGAGCCCGAAGAGTTTTACATTGTACCACCTTTTGACGCTGACCGCTATAATCCTGTCTTAAGTGACCAAAAGGATAGCGAAGTTTTCAGTGACATAAGTGAAGAAGATGAAGAAACTTGTGGTAAGACTCAAGATGCACAAGGTAGCTACTGGATTAGGCATGCTTCTACTCGTCCCACGGGAAATAAAACTGACATTTATTACTATCCTGAGAATAAAGGTGACCGTTTAAGATCGTTAAATGACGTAAAAGTTTATTGCCAGAAAAATAACATTTATTTTAATCCTGAGGACTTTGACTTTAGTGGCAAAAATAAATTCTGTGGGAAAATTTTTAGTCCTGATCCATCAACTAGTTCTACTTTAAATCCAGTTTCACATTTTGCAGCCAGAAAAGTAATTTGACTAGACAACATAAGAATTCCTAATACTTTCAATCAAGCCATAAAGTCTCCTGAGTGTGAATACTGGCAAGAAGCCATGAATAAAGAAATTGCAGTTATGAGGGAGCGTGAAGTGTGGCACTTAGAAAAATTACCTCCAAATTGTACGCCTGTAGGCAATAGGTGGGTCTTTACAATTAAAAGAGACGAAAAAGGCCAGATAGCTAAATTCAAAGCCAGATTGGTAGCGCAAGGCTTTAAGCAGATTAAAGGGGAAACTTATGAAGAGACATTCAGCCCAGTAGTTAATTTTGCTGTAATTCGTTTCTTTTTTTTCCCTATTAGTTTCTTATTTAGGCTGGACCCACATACAATGTGATGTTGCTAGCGCTTACCTTTATGCTCCACTCAGTGAAACGATCTATATGAATCAACCTCAGGGATTTATTGAAAAGGATAAAGAAGAATATTTTTGTAAATTGGATAAGGCTTTATATGGCTTGCATCAGTCTGGTCGAGAATGGTTCTATGAAATGCATAAAGTTCTTGTTTCTATTGGTTTTAAAAAGTTTGAATCTTGTAATTGTGTATATATTCTTAATAATGAAATTGTTTTATTACTATATGTGGACGACATCGTAGTCTTTGGTCGGAACATTGAAATCATTAATAAAACTTTAGATTTATTGTGTAAACATTTTGAACTAAAAGTCCTAGGAAAAACTAGAAAACTTTTAGGTGTAGAGTTCGATGAAACTGGTGATTGTCTTGAAATGCATCAAATGCAATATATAGAGGATGTTTATGAGAGATTTAAAAACTTTAATATTCCCGTTTCATCACTGCCCATTGCTAAAGGTACTGTTTTTTCTAAGTCAAATTGCCCGACCAAGGATTGCGAAGTCCATGAAATGTCAAAGATTCCTTATCGTAACTTATTGGGATGTTTATCTTTTTTGTGTAACCGAACTCGACCAGACATTAGTTATGCAGTTAATATCTATAGTCAATTCCAACAAAATCCAGGTAGAATTCATTGGGAAGGTTTATTAAAGCTTCTTGGTTATGTTAAAAATACTCAATCTTATAAATTAAAATTTAATTGTAAAAAGCCCCAATTATTTGTTTATTCTGACGCTGACTTTGCAGCCAACCGAGATGATCGTACCTCCTTAGGAGGACAATTAGTTTTATTAGATAACTCTCCGGTTGATTGGCGAACCTTTAAAGAGAAGTCAGTAAGTCTTTCTACAATGGAGGCAGAATTTATTGCCATGACAGAAGCATCTAAAAATCTCTTATGGTTTGATAGGATAATCACTGAGTGTAGCATTTTTCATTTTATTAATAATAAACCTAAATCAGTTTTATATATGGATAATCAGGCTGCTATAGATTTTGTTCGTTCTCCTATAGAAAATCACAGGTCGAAACATATTGATGTAAAATTATTTTTTTGTTAGAGACCTTGTGAAAGATAATATATTTGAATTAAAATTTGTAAAAAGTGAACATAATTTATCTGATATCTTTACTAAACCATTAACTAAGCAAGAATTGATAAGTTTTATAAGTACTCTATTTAGTAAATAAAATTAAATTTAATTATACTTACCGTTTAAAAATTAACTTTTTGATAAATATAAATTTTTCTTGAACTGTTCATTACATTTGTATGAACATGTTTTTTTGCTTATGTAACTAAAGTTACTAAGTTTTTTGATACCACTAAATGTGGTGATATGGGGGTTTGTCAGTCTTGTGTGAATTACTAGACATTTAAATTTTTGGCACATTGTTTTAGATTCTTGTATGCAAATGATTTAGCACATTGTCTTAAAACTTTTCTTAAATGCACATTGTTTTAAAATTTTCTTGTTTTGCATAATGTAACTTTGTATAAATTTTGATTAATAGTATATAACTTTGTATAAATTTTGATTAATAGTATATATATATTGTGTAAACTTTTTCTAGATTTTTCTTAGTCTTTTCAATGTTTTTTTAGATGCATTGGATGGACATTCTTTGTTTAAAAATGCATATTGGCTTTTTTTTGTGGACTTGATGAACTGGACATTCTTCATGTTTTTTTGGATGAAAACTTGTATCTTGATTGGACTCTTCACATCGTAATCAAATGGAAAACCGAAATACTTGCTGTAGTGATGTTGTGCATTATTGAAGTTAAAAAAATGTGATGTTGAAATAAGTGTTTGTGTTAGTTACTAAAGAAAATTTTTGTTATAATCTTTAATATTCTAATGGTTGTAATATGGGTTGTTAAATGTGTTCTTTGTTAGCCATGCTCAAGCATTTAAATTTTTTACCTTAAGTTTAAGGTATGTTCAGTTTTTCTTGGGAATGTTCGTGCTTGTTCTAATAAAAAAAATGGCCATGAGGGGGGGCCTCTTGTTAGGTACAAGTGCTATTTATAGAAGTTCATGGCATTTTTTAGCCAAGTCAATATTTAATATTTTTCCCAACTTAAATTAAAATTAACTTTCTAAATATAAAAATTAGTTCTCTATGTAATGTTAGTTTTTTTCTACTATAATTGAAAGTATAAAAATAATTAAATACCTCTACTCACTTAAATTAATATAAAACGATCTTTTGTTTATTTAGTTTTTGTTCATCCTTTATTTTTACAACCTTCTCATAGGGCAGCTAAGTCTGCAACTGACCTAACTTCGCTTTTCACCATCAGGCGGCGCACTGTACATCCGGTGACGTCATATGACGCTTCTTCCGTCAACGTTGTGCAATCGCGACATGTGCCGTTCTCTGATTGGTTGTGCTAGTGGGCGTTAGCTCGTCGTTCATTTCGCGAGTGATATAAATACAGTTTTCTAGCTAAAGAGGTTGCTTCTTGTTGCTTCCTTCTGCCTGTTATTTTTGTCAGCCAGGTCGGCTGTTGCTGTCCGTTACATCGCGGGCGATGTTTTATTTTTCTTTGAATAGTGTTATCAATAAGTTAAATTATACTACAGCTATGTGTTTTTGGAAATAAGTTTTGACATCATGTTTGCTGCGTTATCAGTGGTTTTTCAATGGCCAGTATATGTTTAAAAGTTTGTTTTTTTTGACGACTTGAGCATGGTTTATTTAAACGTGAGTTGACAATTCTAAAGTAATTAATTTAATTAATATTTAAATTTCGATATATATATATATACATTAAATTTATTTATTTATTTTGTTAAGTTTGCTGTTTATGTTTGTTATTGTTATATACACAGTCAATAAATGTTAAGTTTAAAATGTAAAACTTTAGTCATTCTTGTTGTTTACACATGCACATATTAGTTTTTCTCTTCTCCATAGACAAGTTTTAAGATAGCTTCCTCTAGTTCAGCACTCTGCTTATTTAAAATATCGTTGGGCTTATAATTGACCCAACACAAACAACGTAGACGACATTTCACATTGATCAAAAGCCAACATATTGAGCAGCAGGAACCAGCCACGTACTGTCAAAATCTGAAGAAGAGGACCTGGCGGATTTTTATTTACTAGATCAGGGGACTTTTTGTTTATTTTTGGTCATGATCGTGGTCCTTGAAGTTAAAGCGGCGGGTACCTATACAGTCTGAGCCCGGGTAAAAATAAAAATGTAAAATCAGAAAATCTAGAAATAAAAAGTAAAAAAAAAAAAATAATAATTGTTAAAAAAATAATAAATAAAAATGGAAAAAAAAAAAAAAAAAAAAATTAAAAAATGTAAACGGTTCTTGGCTTATAAGTCCGTAAGTCCGCGCCACGCCCATGACTGTGCATGAATGTTTATTTTATTTTATTTATTTATTTTTTTTATTACTTCTATTAGTGTATGAAATTACTTACTTACTTTAATTAATTTATTTATTCTATATTATTATTATTTTTATTCTATATATATATTTTTTTATTTAGTTTATTTTTATTATTTCTATTTTATTTATTTTAATCTCTTTATTTTATTTTTTTTTTTATTTTTTTTTTTTTTACAAGTGTGGCGGTGTCTGGTCCTCGTTAATCTGTGCTGCACCGTCAAGTGCTCGATGGGGTCGTTTAGCAGTCGTCGGGCTACCAACGCGGGGAACCATCCCCCCATGGTGGATCAAAATTGCGATGGTCCCTCTTTCTCTTCTCCATTCGGCCACCCTGCGCATAGTAATTTCCCTCCCAATTAGGATTATTTAGGCCATGCCACTTCAAAAACTTCAAAATTTTCGCTATGCGCCCAAAACTATCTTCCATCCCCCAGCGGCTTCACGTAATTATTTTTATTTTATTTTATTTTATTTTTTTATTATTATAATAATCTCATTGTTCCTTCCTAGTTCAGTTTGTCTTTCTCAATTCTTAAGTGTTGTCTCCTTCCCCTGTTCAAATGGCCTCCTCTTTTGGCATTAATTATTGTGTGCACAACTAACTTTAGTGGCTTCCCCAGCGTTTTTTTTTTTTTTCTCCCTCCCTACCTAAATTCAAAATTGTTTTCATTTTGCATAATTCCGGTTATTTCGACTCTCAGCTAGTAAGTGCACTTATTCCAAATTCCTTAACATCCTGGAGCGTGTCTATGTGTTTCCACCGTAGCTATCCTGGAGGGTGTGGTGTACAAATCGAGCTGTGTCTCCAAGACAGAGGTCGATACCCTGCAATTCCTGAGCTTTGGCGATCTAGTCACATTGCTGCCCAGTAGCTTCCACGCGGAGATCTGGCGATTTATTCGCTCCGGCGGACGGCATCCAACCCGTTAAGCTTGGCCGAGCCCAGGCAGGCAGGGGTCGCCCAAAGGTTTCAAAGGAAGTATAGTAATCCCGATTTGTGAAATGGATTTTGTATTTCACATTGCTCGAAAACAAATGATCGCTGAATGTTGCCAATTTATACGTGTGACTGTCATGATGTCTAGTTGCACACCTGCAAGTGTCGTCTTAACACGAGCTCTCGTTTTAGAGATATAAGGGATTTTACACAATTTTTCGTGACGTCTGTATGTATGTGTGTGTGTATGTCGCATAACTCAAAAACGGTTGGACGTAGAAAGTTGCGAATTGGTACATAGGTTTGTTATAACATCTAGTTGTGCACCTCCCTTTATGGACTTTCTATGATTTTCCGTTTTGGAGATATTCAGGAAAATTAGGTTCATAATGACAAAAATACATAGGTTTTGGCCATAATGTATCAAAAAATGGTAATAACTCAAAAACGGTTTAGACAAATCTTGCAATTTAACTGACTTTCCGACTAGCTAGACATTTGAAACTTTTAGAATAGCTCAGAACACGTTGACAATGCATTTTTTAAATATTTTTAGCCAACTGTGTAGGGGCCCTGCTGCCTTCGGCAGCGTTACCAGTTCAAATCTTAGAATCGATTTTTAACTAACTTTCCAACTAGCTAGACATTTAAAACTTCCGGAAAAGCTCAGAACACGGTGTCAATGCATTTTAAAAAATATTTTTGGCCAATTGTTTCGGGTCACTGCTGCCTTCGGCAGCGTTTACATGGTTCAACAGAAAATTTATTTAACTAACTTCCCGACTAGCTAGACATTTGAAACTTTCAGAAAAGTTCAGAACACGGTGAATATGCATCTTTTTAATACTTTTAGCCAACTGTTTCAGGTCCCTGCTGCCTTCGGCAGCGTTTATATGGTCCAACAAAAAATTTATTTAACTAACTTCCCGACTAGGTAGACATTTGAAACTTTCAGAATAGTTAGAATACGGTGAAAATGCCTTTTTTTAATACTTTTAGCCAATTTTTTCGGGTCCCTGCTGCCTTCGTCAGCGTTACCAGTACAAATCTTGCAGTCGGTTATTAACTAACTTTCAGAAAAGCTCAGAACTCGGTGATAATTCATTTTTTTTAAATATGTTTAGCCAACTGTTTCGGGTCCAATGTCAATGTTTTTTAACATTATGTATATTTCTAAAAGTGTATAAGGAAGTCACGTGGTGCCCACATCAGATTTTTTTGTAATAAGTTTGTACTGTATTTTTAAATTCCCTTTTAAATTCAGGCCCTTGAGGACTGCGGATAATTCGCAAAGCAGATAATCTGACCGCCGATAATCGGGAGTCTACTGTATTTAGTAATATAAAAGATTTGAAGTCAGTACACTCAGAGAATATTGCTAGGATTTTTCCCTAGGAGTGAAAATACTTCTTGATCTTTTTTGAAGGAGTGAATTTGGCATTATTAGGAGTAAAAAAAAAGTGGAAGAGAAAAAAGTTGATCTTTCGTGAAATAATGCTAAATTTTACTACTTTCTTAATAAGTTAAAAAAAAAAAAAATATGTATATGAACTCACGTTATGAGTTTCAGTTATGAGTTCAAGTTATATTATATGGACTGGCCAATTGTAATAATATTCCTTTCACCATAATTTGTACGATATAATATCAGAACTCAGAATATGAACATAATGTGACTCAATTTATAAATTACAATGAACATTGAAAGATGATAAGGCCATACATAAATTTGAGAAATTCTATTATTGATGCAAATGTTTACAGTTTTACTCAAAATAATTTTAATTATAAAAACTTTTTATCCATTGTAAAAGAAGATATTAATTGATTTAAAAAAAAATTTATGCAGAGCTTTGAATTATAGAAGAGAAGTAATATAAACTTTTTCAGATATATTTAACAAAATACACTAAATTTACTCTAAAAATACAAAGCGGGAAAAATACTCATGATTAAAATTTTAAGGAGTATTTTTAGATTTTAATGTGGGAAATACGCTTGTGGAGGAGTTAAAAATATCTCTGAGTACACTGATAATCTATGAAAGAATATTATTTATCTGAAGGTGTATCATGTAAAAAAATATGCTCATTTATTGCTTTTTTTTTTATTAAGTTTGTTGTACCGTTTTAATAAGTATATTCTATCGTCATTACTGTAAATATCTTAAGTAACAACATTTCAAAGCTTATGATTTATTTATTAATTTTTCAGTGTGGTTGTATGCAGTTGCTGCTGTAGCTATAATTAGTGCATGTGGTTTGTTAAGTGTAGCAATTATTCCGTTGATGCAGAAGAAGTTTTATCAAACTTTGTTACAGTTCCTGGTAGGTTTAGCTATTGGTAGTTTATCAGCTGATGCTATTCTACATCTCATGCCTCATGTAAGTATCTTAAGTCTTTTAATTATTTTTACTAATATGAAAAATAATATATATATATATATATATATATATATATATTTAATTTAACAATAGCCTCACTAGTGGTGAAGAGATTTTAATCTCAAAGCTGGTAGAGGTAGAGAGGAAGTGCCATGTTCAAACCCAGGTTGCACCCATATTTTGCAAACTTACCAATTGTTAGACCCTAATCATATCCTTCTCTCTCTTCATTTTCTTAATTTTTTCTTCCATCTTTAACTAGTGTCAATTGATTTTCTAGTTTTTTCACTCTTATGATTGTGCATTTTTTCTTCAATTTTTGACTTTTCCCCATTCAGAGTTTGATGATGGGAGTGAGCAAGCAAACCACCACTACAGTTCTACATGGGGTGAAAGTCAAAAATTGTTGACCAAATCACTAAAGAAAACATGCAATCACAATTGTTGGGGAAGAAAAATCAACTGACACCAGTCAAAAAAATACACAGAAAATAGTTAAGTTTTAAAGACATTAAACAGCAAAAAGGGTTGGGTTCAGACGTAGAAATGTCAGATAGAAATCCTGCTTCCCAAGTTTACATTGTTACAAAATTGTAAATAATTGTGTTTATTTTTGTATAAATTCTCTCAAAGAGGCTTAGTAAGTTGATAAAGTGCTAATTTTGTGCATTTCTAATCGTTTTAGCGTTAAAATAGCCTTATTTTCCCTTAAAAACGCATTAAAAAGCCCCAATAAAGCAGGTAATGAATTTGGCACCAAATTTGGAGACTTTTTCCCACCTTGGCGATTTTTTTGGCGACCTTGGCGAGAAAATCCTTATAAGGGATATACCAAATATGGAAGCTCTAATCTCATTGGTTGATGAGATACGGAAATTTCCGGAACATTCCACACTTTTCTACAGGGGTACATAAGAGCGTTTTCCCGCCAAGGCAGGCAGTCAGTCAGTTCAGTTCTCAGCCAGCTTCGCTAATGCTTGCTTTGCTCTTTGAAAGAGACTTGCTTTAAGTGTTATTGCTATACAGTTTGTACTGTGGATTTGCTATTGACAGCTGTTGTTTAAGCTGTGTTTACTGGTCGAATTGAAGCTGATACTTGGTTTATAGACCTGTATTTTTCTGGAACTTTCTGTGAATAAATTATTGAATTTTTGTAAGCTTGGCCTTTCATTCTTGGACAACTCACGAACCCCCAAGTACGCAACAATATTTATATGAATTGAGTAAATTTAATTTGAAGTATCTTATATTTTTTATGTTATCTATTTGTGTGACATATTTATTTGCTTTAATCCAGGCTCTTCAAGGGAGTGCAGAAAATCATCATCACAACATTGCAGAAAGCCATAATGAAACCTACAACCCTATTGAAAGTCATGACCATGAGCACACTTCAACTCAGCTTCATGAGCATATTATAATTCTAAGATCTTTTACATTGTTAGTTGGTTTCTACTTTTTTCTTAATGTTGAATATCTTCTTAGAAAATTTACTGCTCATAGAAGGCAAAAGAAGAATACAAAGGTATGATAAAATGTTATCTGCATATTTATTTACGTTTATTAAATAATATGCAACATGGATATTTAAATATACTTATTTTCTGTATTTAATCTCTTCCTGTTTTTCTTAGATAAATTATTGTATTATGATTTATCTTTTAGTATGGAATTAATATGCAGTGCACCAGGGCTTGAAAAGTCTCAAAATTTTTACATGACCAAATATCTTATTCAAATGCATATTAATAAAATAATTTTTAATGAAATTTTATTTTTCCGACTGAGTGAAAATAATGCTTGGATCGGGAGTCGAACCCCGGATCTTTGACTTACAAGGTCAAGGCTCTACCAATTGAGCTATCCAGGCCGACAACCGGTCTGCATTACTCACTCAGACAACCTGAGTGAGTCAAAGAGATTTATATTTTTTAGAGATTTATATTCTACGAGATTAATATTCTTACGAGATTTATATTCTTTAATGAGATGTATAAATTATGTTTAATTTTATTAAAATAATGAAATTTGCGTTGTTTTTAAGATGCGCAAAAGCATCTCTTCTATTGAAAATGGTTGGATTAACATAAATGTTTTATTTACAGGATCACATTAAAGAATTTGGATACATAATGAAATATAAGTATAAATGGGTGAAGGAAGATTTTTTAGTTAGTGTTAACCATTTTTAATATCTTCCCACACTGCTTGATAAATACTGATATTCAGGGTTTAACCTGACAAAAAAGTTTCTTTAGCATTTTAGCTAAAACGTATAAGCAGAATTTTAGCTTTTTCGAAAATTAATTCTTTGAATAGTATTGATTTCTTTTTCTTAACTTGGGTATTCCCAATTTTGTTTTCTGTTTATTTTGTTCACTGACGATTTTAACCAAGCATATATTGCGATTTAAGAAAAATGAATCAGCAACATTTTGTTTCGATTTCAACAAACGCAATACTAGCACTGAGAATACATCTATGAAGAAAATGAATTATGTTTTTAAATATTTTTGCATTTAAATTCAACCATTAGAAGTCGAAATTAAATACAAATATACTAAATAGATAATGATTTTCAGTGATTTTGTAATTTCCGCCCACGAATATTTGTATAAAAACTAGAAGTAGTTATATAAAGATATTTTATGAAATAATCTAGTTTTAGCTTTTTAGCGAAATTCTTACTGACATAGTTTAGCAAAATACAATATCTTTTAGCAAAATGCTAAAAAAACTAATGGCAGTTTAAAGCCTGCTGATATTTCCGGTTTGACTTTTTGTCTGTCTATGTACCTTCTGTCCATCTATAATTAATGAAATTCTGTTTTTATGTAATCGTCTTCAAATACATCCGTAGTTTTGTTAATGGATATTCTATTGCTTGGCTGTATAAAACTCTAAAAAGTTTTTGCATAGAAATACATGTAATTATTATTATAATTATCTATTTTTATTAGGACTGAGGGCCTATTAGTCTCAATCTAGGATTTTTGCGTTGTCGAAATCTAAAATTTATCGAAAATATAATTGAATAATTTGAAAAAAGAAGAAGAAAAAAAAAAAAAAACTAATAGTCCTCCGTCCTAAACTAAATTCTGCTTTTGCCAGAATTTCATCAAAATCTTTTTTTATTATTATTATTATTATTGAAAGAAAAAGAAAAGAAAATTAATAATAATCAGTATCGTTACAAGCAATATCGAAAAAGTTTTTTTTTTAATAATTTTGAATTAGGAAATAAGTGCACAAGCAATATGAAATAAAAATAAGTAAAAAAATGAATTTAATGGATTAATTTTTATATAAAACAAGATCGCGTGCTATCTTAAAAAGTAGATGTAAAATTTAAAGTTTAATTTTTTTGGCAACAATTATAAATTACAATAAATAATTTAATGAAAGTTTAGAAGTTAGAATTTCTAATTTTATTTTAATTTAATTTAATTTATAACATGTCATTTTGACTTTTTGACCTTAAAAGGAATTTTTAATTATGTTAAAAAGCAAAAAATGTGATATAAAAATAAATAGCAATTCAATTCTTTTGAAAATTCATTTAAATTTAGTGACCCAGCGAAACGGGCGTAGCCTGCTAGTTGCACAATTAAAAATGAACGTGCATAACTGTTCGGAAATAGCAATTACTTCTCAGTGTGCTATTTTGTGTTTTCGAAGAATGCCGATATCACGGCCAGTAATTTAGATCGATATTTTAAATTGATAAAAATTATCTCAAACTTAAATTTAACTCTCAAATTTCTGTATAGATTACACATTAATACTGAAAATTTAAATTTTTTTTTTTTTTTTTTTTTTATCGTAATTTACTTTTTGTTACGCTGGTTATATAAAATATACCAAATATTTTTTTTAGGACTGAGGGCCTATTAGTCTCAATCTGGGATTTTTGCATTGTTGATTTCGATAGTTGGACATTTGTCGAAATCTAAAATTTATCGAAAATATAATTGAATAATTTGAAAGTGATGTTATAATTTGAAAAAAGAAAGAAAAATAATAATAATAATAGTCCTCCGTCCTAAACTAATTCTGCTTTTGCCAGAATTTCATCAAAATCTTTTTTTTTAATTATTATTATTGAAAGAAAATTAATAATAATCAGTATCGTTACAAGCGATATCGAAAAAGTTTTTTTTAATAATTTTGAATTAGGAAATAAAAAGTGCGCGTAAAACAATATGAAATAAAAATAAGTAAAAAAATAAATTTAAGTATTGAGTTATATTACGATAAATACGATATATAATATGATACAATATGTTAGACCTATCGTCCAGGGTTAGTAGGCATTTTCGTTAAAAGAAATAGTTTGTTCGTTTGGTGCAACTCGCACATTAGTCCCGTGAGGTACAACTTTCACATTAGTCCCGTGAGGTACAACTTTCACATTAGTCCCGTGAGGTACAACATTCATATTAGTCCCGTCAGGTACAAATTTCACTTTAGTCCCGTCAGGTACAGCTTGCACATTAGTCCCCTTTAAATATTATGACCAGCAAAGCTGGCAAAGCATTCGTTGATTTTTTTTTTTTTTTTTCGTTAAAACAGCGTATGTTATCTCACATGAAATATAGAATTTAAAAAAGTAAAATTTAATGACTATATAAATTAAATGTTAATTAATCTTTCTGGTATTAAAAATATTTTTTAAAAAATTATAATTTGTAACTACTGCACAAGCATTTTTATAAATAGCATACTTTTCTTTTAATAAAATAATTTCAATAATTTTTTTTTTTCATATATAACTAGGGAATGCTAATTTTTCAAATTATTGAATCTAAAACTACTCAAACTCATAAGATATTTTAAATAAGTAATCCTAATGAGCTAACTAAAATAAAGAAAAACTAATTAAAGTTATTTAAAAATATTTTAAATTAAAAAATTACTAATTTTTTTTTTTTTTTTTACTTTACGTACCAATTGCATTTAAATAAGTTTAAATAAAAAAATAATTACATTTGTATAACTGCAATTTTTGAAGAGAATATTTTTTGCTAATTTATTCAAACTTTAAACCAAATTTTAATTGAAAATCATAAAGAATTAAAAATTTTAAGCTCTTTATGAGTTTATGTAATAATCATAGATCAGAAAAGTGAGTAAAACAGGTCTTCGGATTAGCAAAAATGCACAAAAACAAATTTATTTGTATGTGCATACGCTTTATTATTGAAAGATGTTATATTAGAAGATGTAATTCTACCCCCCCCCCCCCCCCACACACACACAATATTCTGAGTATGAGCTTTAAAGATACCTTCCTGGTAAAAGAGTAATAAAAGTCAAATATGTACTTTAACTGGTGTGAGAATTCTATTTCATTATATAAAAGCTTTAGTCGAATAGCTCATCACTTTCATTTTATATAGTACCACTCTCGTAACGGTAATATTTAAATTAAAATCTATTTTACTTTAAATATTTTGTACGAAAAAAAAAGGTACGAAATTGAAAACTTTGTACGAAAAATTAAAAATATCTTTCTCAATTTATTTATTTTATTTTTGCTTGGGCTGGGTCGGGCCTGATGTTATCAGTTTTTGTGTGTACTGAGTAAGAAAAGCTTTTTGTAAACATGCTGGGTAAGCAAAGCTTTTATACAGGCCAGGCATCAAAATTTCGATCTGTGAAAACTTCTAGGGTGGAGTATCTTATAGCAGGTTTTGTCATGAAAAATAACCATTAGATTTTTATGGATTATTATTTAAGAAAATATTTATTTTTCATATGCAGGCAGAAGAGTATGAAGCTAAAGAAAATGGCAATGAAAAAACTATCGAGCCTAATAAAGTTTTGTATGACAGCATAACAGAAAAGGATGAAAAAGAGACCATTCAAAGTAAGAAAATATTTGACTTATAAATATTTATTTATATATATAAGATTGTTATTAGATATAACAATTGATCACTGCTTGGATAAATGCACATTTTAAAAAGATTTAATTACTAAGGTTCATGCCAGTAATTAAAATTTAGTGGTTGAAAATTATAAAATGGTAGACAAATATGTACAGGTATACATTTCTTATACTTATTTTTCTCTATTATGTATCAATATTTTTATGTGAAAACACCAGAAACACTTTTATTTTAAGTTATAAACTCCTACTTTTTTATGCCTTTATATTTTATTAAAATACTAATTCACTAAAACGCATGAAGATATAGCTTCTGTAATGATGTTTACTTCCCCCCCCCCCTCCCCACTCATCTCATCGTAAGCGGAGAGTAACGAATGTATGTATGAACTTTTTCTCTCTTGCTCTCTAATGGTGTTAATAGTCATGTGACGTGATGCCTCAAATTCTCTTCCATCTCAAGAGAGCTGATGTAATGTAATCTCACTTCAGATTCTGATTTCACTCTGTATTCATTCTGTTAACTTGCACTGAATGTTTAATTAGGCAGTAAATAATTGCTTCTTAAATATTCTGTGGGCTTGTAAAAATTGTTTTGCTTCTTTCTGCCCTCGTTTTTTTTCCCTTAACCTTTAAAACAGAAAAAATTTAATTTGGAAAATTAATTTAAACATACAAATTATGCAAAACAGATTTTTAAGAACTTGCAATAAAATGCATGAAAAACTGGTGGTGAAAGACACACAATAGCTCAAATCGGATCAAAGTAATTAAACATGACACTTCATTAAGGAAAAAAACTGTTAACAACATGTAGTTTGAAAGCAAAAATGTATATAGTACACTAATTGTCAACTCAGATTGCATACTTGACGAAACATTAAAAAAAAAAAAAAATCAAAGTCAAGAGGCTTTCTTAGAAAATGTTCTATCACATCTATATGTAGATTAATTTGTTTACATATATTTCACTCCTAAAATGTATAATCCAACTAGAAAAGAAAACAAAAAATTTTATCTAATGGGATGACACAGTGGCAGAAACACTGCGACAAGGTGACATAGTCACAGACACAGAAAAACGACTTGCAGACAGTTTTTGTCTGCATTAATAGAAAAAAATTAGTCTGCAACTTTCGGACACTTTGTCTGTACTAATTTTAAAAATTTGCCCGCAACTTTCGGACAGTCTTTGTATACAGTCATAAAAAATTGTCTGCAATTTACGGACAATTTTCGCCTGCGACCATGCACTACCGATGTATGACGTCTTAGATGCTCTCTGGTAGTGTAAGCCATTTTCACCCTCTGATTACACACAAATTTTGTAGACAGATAACTAAATTTTAAAAGCCTGTCGCAGACAGCTACAAAACTTTCTGCCACTGGGCTGGATGACAGTTGTAACTTTGTTGCTCTGCTGCCATGAATCCTATAAATTACAAAATATTTTCTTTTAAACTTTTTCTTTTCTCCATTAAAAAAAAAAAAAATTCAAATATACACATATGCATGTCAAGTTTTGTCTCTAAAATATTTTTATATATGTACCTTTTTCTATTTCAAAAAATAGAATCAAATATATTTCGGTATCTATAAAATCTCACTAAAAACAGAAAGAACTTTTTTAGAAATTGAAATACATGTGTTTAAAACAATCTTTTTACAGAGATTTTTCATTGTTTGTTTTATGAATTTCATTAATATTTTAATAACTCAATGAATAATCAACTTCAAACTTTTTTTTTTTTTTCTTATCTATCTTAAAGATTCTGTACCAACCTTACCTTGTTATTTGTTATTTGTTATTATTAAGTTATTGTTTTCATATTGCACTTGTGTCCGTTTTTTTTCCCGACTTCATTGCTAATGAAGGAAAGTGCTTGATTATTAAAGTAGTAGATTTATTAGTATTATTTTACAATTTATGATGTTTTAATACTTTCTTTTTTTCTTTTTTTTTTTTTTCAACAGCAAATTTTCAGTGCATTTTTCTGCAGGTTATTAAAGACAGTCTTGTAAAATTTATGAGCTTAATTTAATTTGCCGAAATTAAATTTTCTAGTTTTGTGAAAATTAGTGTAAATAAAACAGAGACACTTAAACATTTTGTATTATAAATATCTTAAAATGTCTGCTGTTTTTGCAGTATTGATATACATATTTAAAAATGTACATTAAAAATATGCACTTGTTTGTCTGCCATTTTATATTTTTATTCCACTAAATCACAACCTTGGTGGTCTTTATAGACCAAGACCAATAAATTTTTGTTGCTGTCATGAACCCTTATAATTATGTTACTCGATTATTTTGCTTGATAATTATTTACATAAATCAGATAGGAATGTCAATTTTTTACACTTTTCTTTTCAAATGTACTGTTTTTGTACCAGTCAGTAATAAAATAAATATTTAAATTAAAAAACTTCACACACCATAAAAATAATCTAAGCACCACTGGTTTTGAAAGGACTTGCTTTTGCCTCGAAGGCACATGCTTTTTGCACCTGAAGAAGAAAGGCCATGTCTTTTCGAAACTGGTAGTGCTGAGATTAATTTTATGGCATGTGAAGAAGTTTTTTAATTTAAATATTTATTGTACACCACTTCTTTAATTTACTATTGAAATAAAGTAAGTACTTCATTTAAAATTTAAATTGATGCACTAGCTGTCAAAAGATTTTGTGAAATAAAAATAAAAAAAAAATAATCTGGTGTGTCACTCACACGACTTTCTCTTACCCTGAAATTTAATACTATAAATACAGGTTGCCTATTAAAAGGTAAGATAACAAGTACTGTTATGTAAACCTGTGTTAAATAATTCATATTAGGCTTCTGAAGAGTTTTATATGATAATTAGTTCTGTGTGAGGGGGGATACAACTCCCCGTTTCATTAATGCACCTACATTTATACAGGGGTGGCGTCAGAAGGGGGGCCGGGGGGGCACAGGCCCCCCCGTTGGGGAGTTCGTGCCCCCCCATCGGGGCAGATTTTCAAAATCTGTTGGGGAAAAAATACCCTTTTCTCCCCTTTGTTCAGCAACAAAATATTTTTTCCTTTTCATCATTCGGAGTTTGTCTTTCTAGAGAATTTTTTTTTTTTCCCAGAAAAACTAATGGCATGCAAGATGCAACTGTGATGGCTTTGCTAGCATTGATATGCTATGTATTCCTCTTCTATGTCAGTTGGTGGGAACGACAACAGGAGAAAGCGGCGAGTATTATTACAAGGATTGACCCATTCCTTATCTATTCCTTATCTTCTAAAATCACACTTGCGATGCTTCTGTGAAGAAGTCGCTTTTTTATTGCCTATTATCCAGCTCTCTTTGAAATGGACAAAAAAGCATGTAGGCTACGTATGTTTCCGTTTCCCTTTTTGTCTGTGAACAGCAACTAGACCACACACACACATAAGTTTTTTTTTTTTCTTCCCTGGAAATTTTTAAGAATAAGATATCTCTTTGAAAAGTACATCGGAAAAAACAATCTTAATCCCCCCCCCCCCCCTTAATAAGAACAAAAAAGAAAGAAATTTCATTCAAATAGATCACGAAAATATAATTTGCATATTGATTTAAATCACATTTCCTTTAATTCTACTAATTCTTATTCAGGATACTATTTTCAAATATTGTGTGTCTATGTCGGCTGTAGATGTAGGGAGGATCATACATCCAAAGAAAATATCTAAAAAATAAGATGAAAATGTGTCGCTTTTGCTTTAGAACTTAAAGACAGCTTTAACAATGAGAAATGAAATAAGTAAAATAATTGAGACCTTTTATTAAGATTTGTTTTTTGAATTCTATTTCTAAAGAGAAAATTCTTTTAACTATTTGTGAAATTTTATAACGATAATTTGTTTAATATCTGTCAAATTCAAAGCATTAAAATATTTCCGTGTAATTAAGAGTCGTTTTAATAATTATATGAAATTAAAATTGTTATATTTATTTTACATCGCTACACTCTGCATTACCAACAAATTAAAAATGTATTTCTCTTTTTAAAATTTACTTTTAATTACTTTTTGCTAGAGAGTCAGGGAACGAAAGGGGAGAAAAAAAAAAGGCAATCGGGGGACAATACAACTTTTACCGATTTTTAATGCTTGTTTGTATGAAAATCAAAAATTTCGGAAACAGTAAAGAATGTTCTTGCTCTATTTTATCAATTCAGCCGCTCATGACTGTTTATATTTTATTATTATCTTCAAAAGTCATATTGCAATTTTTCATTCCGCATTTTTTTTTTTTTTCCCCATAAAAAAATATTATCCCCTCCGTGGAAGATCCAAATTATGATGGCATGTTTCCGGGTCATCCTTAGGGATAGGGTGTGTCCAAGACCGTCGCCAATTGTCTATTGAGCAGCACTAGTGCAACGTTAAAACCCAACCAAACAACCAACTGTATAATATATTAATAATTATAAAATAATTCAGCCAACGACTGAAACATCTGTCGGTTCAATTTATAAATGTTAGAATAGTGAAAAACTACCTCAGAACTTGCAGTGCAGAAAGCAGGTTGCAAAATTTGATGATTTTAGGGCTTCACAGTGCAAGATCAAAGAAATTAGATTTAGAAAGAATAGTAACAATATTTGATAAAACCTATCCCAAAAGCCGAATTCAGTTACAATAATACGTAAATGGATTTTTTTTTCTTTTTTTTTAATTTAAATTTAAATTTAATGTGTATGCAGGAGATTCCCAAAAATCCACATAAATTGGAAAAAAAATATGTGTATTTTGGAATTTTGTGAAAATTAGCATTTATGAAACGAGATTTTGATACTGTAATGCATAAAAAATGAGGAAAAATACAAATAAGTATGCTTGGAAAATAATTAACATAATTAAAATATAAAAGAAAAAAATAAAGAGAATAAGCAACTTAGTAAAAAATATGCATATAATGAAGTTTAATTTAATTTTTTTTTTTGAATTAAGAAATTAAAATTTATCTAATAAAGTAAGATACAAAATTTTACACAACATGTGATACAATATAAGCTTCTATTACAAGTATATTACCTTTTATTACTTTTTTTAAATATAGGCGAAAGTAGTTTTTTATTTTATTTATTTATTGTTATTTATGAACAATTATTATTTCTTGTTTATAGCATTAAGCATTTAAAATTTATCATCAACAGAAAGTAATCTGCATAAAATTGACTTTCTGTGTTTCGTGAGATTCAATTTCTGATGAATCATTGTTAATATCAGTGCTATCTTGAACTTCTCATATTAAAAATTTTACTGTCGGTTTGATAGTTACACTGGTTACAACATGCGGATTTCTGGAAGTCTACTGCATTTGTTCATGAAGTATTTAACATTATGCAGATTAAATTACGTAATGTTAATATTGGTGTTGTATGATTATGAGAAAATTATACATTAAGTGCATATTTAAATCAGCATATTGTAAGTAAAATTTGAACATTTAAGAGAAATGTAATATGTATATACTTGGTTACAAATGAAATGTATACCATGTTAAGAAGGAAGTTTTATCTGACATTTGTTGGATGTCTTTGACTCTATTTATTTTTTCACAACTATGCTCATGCTCTAATATGCATGATTTACTTTTTTTTTCTTTTTTCTTTATATTCATATTACATATATATTATTTTAGGAGGGTAGGGAATAGCTCGATACATCGACGAGATGACACGGCGATTAAGTGAAAAGCTAACTTTATAAAAACAATCTACCTTGAATTTAATACTCTAATTTTTCCATAAAATCTCTAATTTTCAGCTGGAAGAACACTAGCTTATAAATTATGAAATATGAATGTGGCACTGGTGATGAATATAATTAAATATAATTTTTCTTTAAAAACTCCAATTTTCAACTGAATTTAGGAGCTTTTTTACTGTGAAATCACTATCATTATTTTTAATTTTTGACAAAACCAATTAAAAATTTCTTTTTTTGTTAAAAACAGTACATTTCTATAATATGATAATAATATAACGTGATTTATCATCTAACATGAATTGGAAGTTGTTGGCAGCTTGTAAAATTAATTTAAAATGTCAATGCAAAGTGGCCTGAAAGGGAAAAAAAAAAAAAAAAAATCATATTTTAAATTATTTTAAAAATATCTTAAATCTCAATAATTTTGAAATGAATTGAAAAAAGTTTGACTGTGAACTCATATTATTTTTAACCAATTTTTAACTCTTGCCAAAATCGGTTTACAATTCAAGATTTTTAAAATACTTGTTTTTCAGCTCCAATGAAAAAAAAAATAATAATAAGGGATTTATAATCTAACATGATTTAAATTCGGAAGACTGCAAGCTCACATGTCTTAGCCGAATAATATGGAAAAAGGAATACTGCTAGCACGCAAATATTAAAATCTTAATGCAAAGTGACCTGAAAAATTACATTTTAATTAATTAATTTAAAAAAAAATCTATCAAACAGAATTTTACTAAGAACCATCCCGATTAAATCAGCCTTTATTTATTTTATTATTTTTAATAAGGGAAAATTGCATTAAAGACGGTCTATTCGTTTGGACGTTACAGTGCCTCAAACACACAAAGGCTTCAGACTTATCATAACCCCCTCCTCTTTCTTATCTTAGTCGGTGTTAAAAATAATACGGAAGCACTTTAAAAAAAAACAGACAAACAAACAAACAAACAAAATACCATTGTATATTTGACATAGCGGATAGACACTGACAGGAAGGTGCATGGTGTTTATGCCTGTAAAAATGTTTCTACATCTAGTGCCCCCTGTCGGGGAACCGGTGCCCCCCCGTCGGGGAATTTCTGACGCCACCACTGCATTTATATAGAATTTAATTCAGTTATTAAAAAATAATTTATTAAAATTATTATTTAAAAAAATTATCTTTTATGATAATGCAGACGATTTCCATATTAGAGAAGTAATATAACACCAAATATCCAAAAAAAAAAAAAAAAAAAAAAGTCCATTTTATTCTCAATATAAAAAAAAAAAAAAAAAAAAAAAAAGATTTTTTTTCTAAGTTTTTTTTTTTCATTAGAAGTAAAAAAAAATCGATAACTTTGTTTTAAATTATCGCAGATTGATGGTTCAACCATTCGTTTTAAAGGTATTGGCGAGCTCTTTTGAAATATACCCATCATGAAAATTTACTCCCCTCGAGGGAGGACTTCCCCCCCCCCCAGGGGGGAGGCGAGGCTCTTACATACACAATTTTTTTTTTCCCTGTTGACTATCTCTATTACAAAAAATATATATTCGTTTCATTTGGTTTAGTGCAGTCTATAGACGTTAAACTCTACTTACCTGCAATTTCCCCCATAGATGTAATGTATTAGAATTCTCTTGATTGTCCCTGTACACGAACCATTTGCTTGATCTTAACGAAAAGCTTACTGTAGCATCCCTATATGATACACATTTAGAATACCAAGTTTGAACTTTCTGCCATAATTTGTTTTTTAGATATGCTGATAACAGACAGACATACTCACAGACCATTTGCTAAAAACATGATTTTCATATTCAGGGGACCTCAAAACGTGTAAATATAACAAAATATCGCGTTCGAAAATTTAACCCAAAACAATACTTTCTTTACCTTATGGGTAAGAGAAAGTAAAAAGAAAAAAAAAAAAAAAGTATTTTTTTCCAAATCCAATAATTAAGTAAAATCAGCCTTTTAAGACATTTTTTTTTTTTTTTTTAAATCAGTATTTTATTACACTAAGAGTGCTTTCTTCAGTTTCAGATAATGGTCCTCCAAAAACAGGAGTTTCCCAGCAAAATCATGAAGTAAATTTTCATGGTCGAACAAATTTTAGGTTAGAACCAGAAATGGGTACTCATTCAGATTCTGAGAGTTGTGTTGTCGTCTTTGAGCATCATGGTCACAGTCACTGTCATGGACATGAGATGCCTCATTCTATTTCTTCTGCAGCATTAATGGTTATTATGGGAGATGGACTGCACAATTTTTGTGATGGACTGGCTATTGGTAAGGTTTTTCTGTCTTAGTATGAATTTAGGTTAAGGCTGGTTATCAGTGAGCATTAAGGTCATCCAAATGTCTTGTTAAGTTATGGAGAAAATAATCCCTATTCCTATTCATTAAATACCGTAATTTCGCATATATAATCCACGGCAGAAGGTAACCCACAGCATAAAAAATTTATGACCCAAACAGAACATTCTGATTTGAGATTCCAGAGAGGGAAGTGACTTTGAATGCAATGCGTGGTCGACGTTTGCCGAAATGGCCAACGACCACAAAAATACATCATGTAGGATGTGGAACTCTTTTTTCTATTATTTAATCAAATCCCTTTAACTTTCCCCTGTTTATAGTTCCTTTTATTTGTTGTGTGCTAAGTGTGTAACTTTTAAATGTAAAATAAATAATGTTACACTAAATTAGCCTCATTTTTGAGTTCCGCTCCTATAAAAATAATTATAACCGAAAGATGATACCCCGCGCTAGAAGATACCCCTCATTTCTAAAATCACATGGTCGGCAATCGCTGTTTAAAATTTGAATACTAATTGCTATTATTTTAATAATTAGTAGGAAAAGATACAAATAATAAACAAATATACAACTAAACATAAAAAATAAAAAAATAAATTTACTTACCTATAATGAAAAGGCAAATAATCATAACTTAGTATTAATCTTTCACTATATATAAATTACTATAAACTGGAGTAACTTCTAATAATTAACACCTTTATTCAGTTTATAAGAAAATTATAGATTAATAATAAATTTATTTACAAAACTCATTTAAATCCATCGAAATCGGATTCTTCTGTATCAGAATTAAAATATTGCAATATTGTTTGGAACAGTTCGTCTTCATCATCAAGTTCCTTTTCACTGTCATCAGTTTCGTCGTCATTATACATTAATAATCAAGACTTCTGAAACAAAAATGACACTGCTGTTGATTTTTTCCTTGTACGCAATAGATATCCCGTACTGGATTATAGCCCGCAGGACATACAAAGTCAGGTTTTTTTTATAGCTTACCCCCGCGTTATACACACGAAATTACGGTAATTCATATTTTTGTTTTTTGTTTTCACGCTCAGAAAATTCACAGCTGTTAAATTATGTCTTGCTTTCCAAAAATTGAATTTTTAAGCTTTTAATATTTAATTTTGAAGCTGTAAAAAAATTTACAATTTAAAAATAAATTTGAAAAACTTAAAAAAGAAAAAAAAAAAAATTGGAAAACAAGACATAATTTACCAGTTGTGAATTTTGTGAATGTGGAAACAAAAATTAAATATATGCATTATTTAACAAATATTTTCTCCATAGGTTAACATGTGATTTGAATGACCTTAATGCTCACTGATATAGAGCCTTAAATTGAATAATGAGAAATTTTCACATTTTCTGATTTTATTCTTATATAATAAAAAATGAAAACGTAAGAAAATAAATACATACATTTTCTTTATTTGAAATCTAATTACTGATTTATAACAATTTTAACATTGCACTATTTACTCTATCGAGAAAACTCAGTATAATATAATATATCGTGACGTCACTCTGTATGACAACAAACGAAAATAATCGTTGTTTACATTCGATTTCGTGCTTTGCTTTGCTTCTTGAATCAGTGAAATAGGTTTTGTATTTTATAATAATGACGGATATTAAAAAATTGTAGTATAAATATTGTATTGTACCACACTGCACTAATGCAACAACTAATGCTTCTCAAAAGCTATTCTTTAGTGTTCCACAGGATCCTATTAAACGAAAACATTGGACAACCGCCATGAAAAGAAAAAAATTGAAAATAATGATATGGAAAATGGTGATAATGATATTACATAATTATAAGCTGAAAAAGAAATGCTCAGAAATCACATAAATGATTGATAATTACGAAAGTTAAAACAAATTGCTCTTGCTAACTAGGCTAACAAAATGTAAACATTGAAGCATTATAAAGTGTGACGTCAGGCCGAAGCAGGACAATTTGGTCCTGCCATTTTGGTCCTGCCGTTTTGGTCCCGCCAATTTTTTGCAATTTTTTAAATATATATCAGTTTTTTAATATGATAACATATTTATTGATACAGGAAAATTGAAGTGCTCTTAGAATATCTTTAATTAAGGAATATCTTACAGATAAATATATAAATTTTCGACATTACGATTGCTGCCTAGCTATTGAGATTCGAAGAATTTTGTACTAATTTTTTTACGAGCATTTAATATATTTATTTATTTATCATTATTATTATTTTTTTATGTAATTACACTTTTATTTTTATTTATTTATTTATTTATTTTTAATTGTGATTTTTTTCATTTGATTTCGATTTAACTGCAATGCCCGCATTGCAGGGCCTGATTATCGCACGGGGCTTGTGACTTGGGCACGAAATTTCTGAGGGGCACAAAATTTTACTAATGGTTAAAAATATCTGATCTAAATCCCTTAGGTTTTTTTTTTTTTTTTTAATTCAACTGTGCTTTATTTTTATAAATAAAATTTTAAAATAAAATCTTGATTGATACTGTAATTAAGATCATTTGAAATACATGAAATTGTACAATTAATGTACGGTGAAGCATCGATAATCCGGAAACTTATTATCCGGCAGCATCTATATTTGGCTTATGAATTGCAGATTACTAACTAGGCTAACAAAATGTAAATATTGAAGCATCTTAAAGAGTGACGTCAGGCAGCATTTTGAAGTCATGTGATTTTTGGTTAATTTTAAAGTTATTTTTAAAATTAATGAAACTTTTTTTTGCATTTTTAATAAACTTTTCGAAATGTATGAGCCTAAAACTACCAGAAAAATAGGATTTTGTTCAAATCCCCCATGTGTATGAATTCCTCATTGTGTATGTTTCCTATAACTAGCAGTGAGGGCGATTCCAAATTCTTGGAGGGGTGCCAAATTAACTGACAGTTTGAGATTTGGTAAACATCCAGTCATTCAGTGTTCCCTTATCACTTATTTTCTCTCAACGACAAGAGTTATTACCACTATTTTAAACTGGACTCGTTGAGTCCACACTTGCGTAGACACTCAAATGGTTGTAAGAAATGAGGTGAAAGAATATTTTCCTATGTATTTTATTGTATAATTTATATATTTTTGTTTGCATTTTACATTTTTACAATAAAAAGTTTCCATTTAATGCACGTTTAAGTGAATTTTTGTCCTATTCTCCCATGTTAAGAAAATCGTAAATTTCTTATAACTTACAAAGTTTTTTAATTTGAATATTGCAAATGAATAGGGTTCTTGCCAGTATCGAAAGTAATATTTTAAAACTGATCTGAGCTGTCTGTGACAATTTGTTCTTGAGCTATCGTGTACACAGACTAACAAACTAACGGACTAACAGACACCCTACAGACAGACACCATACAAATTTTGTCATTTTCGGATTCCGCACTCCTGAAAACGTGTAAAAAAGTCAAAAAACCGAGGTCGAAAATTTTCACGATTACCTAAGTTCCCCATACCTATAGTATGATGGGGGAACTAAATAAAAAAAAAAAATCAGCCGTACTTTGCCCTAGATGGATTGTGGTTTACCAGTGAATGGTAATTTTCCGGAAGATAATGGTAATTAAAATCAAATTGTCATCTCAAAAATCTCTTAACAGTAAATTTTTTCTGAAAGTCATTCGCATAGTTTCCAAGAAAACAGAGTTTCTGTAATATTTTGCTCCAGGTAGAATGCAGATAACCAGCAAATGCTAATTTTCCTAAATATGAGATAGTTGAAATTTAAATTTTTATCTCAATAAAAATTAACCTTAAATTTTTATCAAAAATATTTGAGCATTTCCAAAAAAAAAAAAAACCCTGTTATATTTTGCCTCAGGCAGAGTACAGGTTATTACTAAACATTAATTTTCATGAAGATGAGGATAAGATAGATCAGGTTTTTATTTAAAAAAAAAAAAAAAAAAAAAAAAAAAAAAAAAACTTTTATCAAAGTTATTGAATCTGTTTTTGAGAAACCCAGGACCAGGACATAAGTGTAAGATTAACTCATATTTCAGTAGATATAATAAAATAATTATAATTCATAATCCTAGAAAGTGTTTGTTTATTCTAATGTGGTGTTTAGTTTGTAATATTCGTTTTTTTTTTTTTTTTTTTTTTTTGCCCTAATGTAATGAATATAATCACAATCAATATTTAATCACATTAGAAAATAATTGACTCGCATATTTAAAATAGTTCAATGTTTTACTTTTAAGGAGTGGCATTTTCATCAAGTGTTGCTGATGGTGTTAGTACTTCTATAGCTGTTTTTTGCCACGAATTACCTCATGAGCTTGGTAAGTTTGTTTAAAGGTTTTTTTTATTTCTAAATTATCAATTGTAACTTTTATATTATGATTGTTGAATAATTCTCCTGTATATGTAATGTATATCTTTCATTTTATATCATGATTGTTATGAGGTTTCATATACATATGATAATCTCATTAATAACAATTAAATATACTTTATTTTAAATTACTCTTTAAATGGTTATTTTAAAAAACAGGAGAGGTTAAGAATTCCCTAACTTTATTTAATACCCACAGGCTATTTAAAAAGGAAGCAAGTGTTATAATCGAGTTAAATCCACCCTCTCTCCTTTTTTTGGTTTCTGACTTCATTTGAAAGAGGCGATATTCTTTCCATTTCTCACAAATACTGGATTTTGTGTCTTTGCAAAAGATTCAAAGAGGTCATTGACTAGCGCTAAAACTTATCCCTCTTAGGTTTGTCAGTGCCTGGAATGTTGATGAGTTTCCCATATGGATGAGGCGGGGTAGACAGAATCTTTGATGCATCGGGAGATTTCAGCTTTGAGTAATATTCTTTTAATCATACAAGCCTTTGTTGGTTTGGCGATAAGAATCAGAGTGGATGTAGTGGTTTGGCTTAATATAGCCAACAAGAAGCTGTTTTTTTTTTTATTGTTACATAGTTTTGTTGACAACGGAAATTTTACATATAGCATGCAACTGTTAAATGAGATGTATATTACTTACTCGACTTGTATCAGCGTCTACTATGACACATTTTTTAAGCCTTCTAAGCTCATCATAAAATACAATATATTCAACAATCTAAATAGTAAAATAAAAGTATAATTACCTACAAGTCTCTGCTTTCATATGTCAATGAGTGCATAGAATACTTTCTTCGACATACATCATTTAAATCTACTAATCATATTTTTACCAGCTTAAATAACGATACGATCACGGCAGCAAAGTGCTGAAATAATTAAAAATAGCACGATAATGATGTTCTAACTGCTATTCTAATTCATTTAATTTTGGTTTTCCCTCTTCATGGTTGTACCTGTTATTCAGTTTCCCCCGCAGACAGTTTCAGGAGGGCGTTGCGCCTTGCCTGCCCTATGACTGAAAGAATGGCGTCTTCTTGCCCCTCATAAAAAAAATAAAATAAAAAATAGTATTGCACCCTTCTTGCCCTTAATCTAAAAAAGTTGCACCCTTTACTGCCTTTTATTGAAAATAACCTTCAAACTGAAGATATGTTATAAATAAATTTGTTGGGCATAACAATCAACATTCGTTCATGCATCAGTAACAAGCAAAATTAAAGTGTAAAGAAAGTTAAAATTTAAACTTTTTCTTTTACATTTAAATTTTTTCAAAGCCGCTATGACTAAAAGACAGTAGAACTTTATAAGGTTTTTAGTTAATTAGTATAACATTTTCTTTTATTTATACCTAAAATCGAATTTTTAAAATATGTGTCTGGATTTTCTCTTAAGAATCTGAAGCTGCCCTCATGAATCTAGAAAATGCCCTTTTTTAAACCTGAGGGGAAATTCTGTGTTACTGTTTGATTTATTCTATTTTTATTCCATGGAAATTTAAGTTTAATTAAATTGTGTTAGATCTTTATTAGAAGCATGCAGTCAGATTATAAATAGATTTTTTTTTATAAGTGCTAACTAAAAATTAAATTTTTATTTGTTTTAACCCATTATCTGCTTTGATAAAATCTGCTTTGATCGGATTTAAAACTTTGTTATATAATTTTCCCTCAATTGATGAAATTTTAGATTTTAGTAAGGAATATTAAAGGATTACAATAAATTTCAAGCAATTAAGTGTACTACCACAGATCGTTGCATTAATGGGACACTGTAAAATGTTGTCTAAAACAATAAAAATATGACATACCATACCCCAAAAAAGAATAATGGCAGGTAATGGGTTAAACCCCAAAATAAAGATCAAAATAGCAGAAACACCAATGACCAATAAGATTTAAAAAAAATTTTATCAGTGGATGAAATACACTAATGTAAAGAAACCAGATCTATTAATTAACAGCCTGCAAAACAAATGAATCAATAAAGTAACACAACAAATCTTAACTTAAAACCATAAACTTATCAAAATTAATGAAAAAATAACCTAAGAAACACAAGATAGGAAGGAAAGAGGCAGGCGGTAAGACTTGTGACTTGCCTGTGGGGTTAAACTAGTTTCATGCCGGCAACACTCACCCAGCCTGCCACGACCAGAACAGGAACCATATGGATTTAAAAAAGCAAAATTTCAAAGCAGATGAATAACAATGAAACCACGAAGCAACAATGAAATTCACCGATTGATTACATTGTGTTTACTAGTATAATAGTATAATTAGAATTTTAAATATAGTTGACAACTCAAAAATGAAGAAACTGAAATTTTATTGGAAAAAGAAAGTTTGCATAGTAATACAAAGTAAATGCAACAAGCCTTCTGCTTTTTTTTTTTTTTTTTTTTTTTTTTTTTTAATTTAATTTCACAAACCCACCCAACCATCCAATATATATATATATTCATACAACTATTTACACATCACATATTATTATTACAATAAAATCTATATACATATTTATAGAATTTAAGCAATTGTTTTTGTGCAAGTGCTTTTAAACTTTTTTTCCCTTTTTAACACGTTCAGTGCCATGTAACCCAAAATAGCGCCACATTATTACTGTCTTCTCCACATGGTGACAGTGAATATTTTAAGCTTGAGAATAAATGTTTAAGTAAACGTATCTTTTCATCGTTCATAGCTTTAATGCCCCAGCCCACCCATTTCTGCTCTTCGATGTCTTTTTCTAGTTAAATATGTCATTTTATTCCTTCTGGTGTTAACCATTTTTTTTTTTTTTTTCACTTTGTTTTCTATGGATTTTTAGCTTTTTTCCCCTCATTTTTTACATTCAAAAGTGCGGTGGTATGAAATGCAAGTAAGCGGGAAAATTCTTCTACGTTTAGAATGCCAAAGGGAAGAATGTAAAATGCAGACAGCTGTTTTGGTAGCATTGAGCGCATCATCATTAATTCTACCAAAACAACTGTTTGCATTTTTCATTATTCCCTTTGGCATTCTATATGTTAAACAGTTAACCTGTGTTTATTTATTTATTACCAAGTGTCATTTTAACATACATGTTTAAGTGTTTGTTTAATTAGTTATCTGATAATCTAAATTGTTATGATTTATCATTGATAAGTAATGTTTCTGATAAATGTAGGTGACTTTGCTATGCTACTTAAAACTGGAATGACAATAAAGCAAGCATTGTTTTATAATGGTGTATCTTCTGCCTTATGTTTGGGAGGTATGATGACTGGCATTTTCCTTGGAAATGTTGACTCTGCGATAAATTGGATATTTGCATTTACAGCTGGGATGTTCCTCTACATTGCCTGGGTTGATATGGTAAAGCAAACTTTACATATATTTAAAGAGCAAACAAATTAAAATATGGACAGTTTATTAAAACCATAAAGCATTTAAAAGTTAAATGAGACATTTCGGGTTCTCGGTAAACCCTTCATTATTATACACCAAAAAACTAAGCTGCAGGTTGCATAAGCAAAAAAATATCTATGTCAAAATAGGGCTGTATAATCAACAATAATGGAACATGCTTCAATGAGGATAAAATTATGCAATTCTGCTATGATAATTATTACTATTAAATCTAAGAATTTTAATATTGTCAAAATGAAGGATATGGTCAGTTTCTATAGCATGCATAACTAATTTCAAATTGAAGTCATCTAACCTAAAAGCTCATTTGTATTCTTGAAGGTGAATATTGCAGAAACAGCAGGTTTCACCAATATAAATGAAGTCCCAAATTTTTGCATCTCAAATGAAACATGTTCAATTCCAACTGAATATACAGTCCTGTTGTGACTTAGATTTTTTTTTTTTTTTTTGCTTATGAAACCTACAATATAGTCCAGGGTTGTTTTTTTTTTTTTTTTTTTTTTTCAAAAAAATCGATTTTTTTAAACTGTTCATACATTATTGTACAACATTTGTATTTTATTATGTGTATGTGTGTGTATATAATATATACACAATATTTACAATATCAATCATTTTACTTAAATTATAAAAATAAAAATAATATTCTATCCCCATAGAAAAAATCCATGTAAAGCATTTATTACCAATATTTTTATTCAACATAGTATCTTCAAAATAAGAAATAATTTTATAGCATTCGCAAATGTGGTAGTATGAGCCACCCAACTTTGTATAGCTACAAAAATATAGTGAAATAAAGAAAGTAAAATCTTCCACACAATATGAAACACATAAAATAATTTTGGTAAAGGATAGTTTAATAGGAAAAATGACATCGTAACTGAAGCAATGTATTAAGAGAAATAAATTTTTAATCATAGTTTTTAAACAAAATAAAAAGAATAAGGAATTAAGAAAAAAAAAAATATATATATATATATATATATATGTCTTAAAAAATTTCTTACTTAGGCTAAACAAATATCATTTGAATAAAGAAAATTTTTCTTCACACTTTACCCATTAACAAAAGTAATATTTTCATCACTTATCTTAATACTTTCACTTATTATTATTTTTTTTTTTTTTTAATATTTAGTGGGTACAATTCATTAAATAAGCAGTGACAGCAGCCTCGAACTGTATTTAACTGATTATATGTAGATAAATTAAAAGGTTATGATGTTTAAAAAAATTTTAGGAGTCTTCAGGGCTTTTTAATCACTACAACGTAAAATATGCCATTGTTTTTGAAATATCATGTGAGCCAATGTTAAATGATATAAACTGGTGTGGTATGAGAGCTAAATAAGAAAGGAAATACAGTAGAATCTTGTACAATGCTCTCCCACAAAATGCGATTTTGTATAACGCAATGAAAAATCTGCGACTATTTACTCATACAATGCGATAAAGAGTCTTGTATAACGTGTGAAATAAAGGAAGCACATGACGACATCTTTTCTACTTTCAACCTGTTCAAGGAAGGATTGCTCCGTTACTATCCCAACAAATGGTGCTTTTGGTCTCATTGCGGAATGAAATCGTCTGCTAAATGTATGTCTCCTATAATGCGATTTTCTATTACACAAAACGTATCCTCCGCGTTATACGAGAGTCTACTGTATTTTCTTTTCTAAATATTAATTGCAAGGTGGGTAAAGGCGAATGGGCATATATATATATATATATATTAATCAATGAATTGTGCACTAACTAAATATTTACAATTTATACACCAGTCATAAGGCTGTGCTTGTATAAATAATACGTCGACAAAAAAAAAAAAAAAAAAAAAAAAAAAAATTCGGGGAGTAACAGAAATGAAATTAACTATTTTCAACTCATTTTGTAGCGCAGAATTAAAATAATAGTGAAAAATCTGTAACATGTACAGTTTTTTTGTTATTATTACTTAATTTGTACTGGAAGCAATGTACAAAAGCCTTTAGAAGACATGCATTATGACTATCAATATTATTAATTTAGCATGGAATACTGTTAGTAAGGAGATAATATACATATTGTAGACTACGTAGAACACAAAAACATGGAAAATACACTAAATGATGGAATTGTTATTTTAAAACCAAAATACAAAAAAATAGGCTTTTTTCCTTCTCGTGTTAAATGTCTACCTCGTGATTTTAATATCAATAGTCCGCAAATACAGCAAAACTTATTGGGTATGGTTTTATAAGTTCTATGCTGAAAACGTGCCATTTTGAACATGAAACTTTAACTAAAAAACAGCACAATCATACATAACGAAGAATGTCTGTTAACTAGAATACTAGGGAAAAAAACAAAAAAAACAAAAAACAGATAAGGTACGAATACAGGGTTGCCAGCAGAGAGGACCTTGTGTGATACAGTTGGCAGCAAAAGTATCAGAGTACTAGTAATAATCCCTGTCTAAAAAAAGTACATTTAATACTGTTTTGTTAAATAAATCCTTGTCGAGTCATGCTTTTAGTCAGTCTAAGAACATGATTCGACAAGGATTTATTCAACAAAATAGTATTAAATGTACTTTTTTGATATCGGAATTATTGGCTAGTGCTCAGATACTTTTATTGTCGACTGTATTATAAAAATCCTAAACAAAATCGTGAAATTTGCCATTTTCTGATACTTTAACAAAAACATGGAACAAACATGGTTGTCAGGACTCTGGGTTGCCAAGACTGTGGGTTGCCAGCAGGAAGGGTTATTATTTCTTATTTATTTAAAAACAAAGGAAAAAGAAGCCTTGATGGTAAGTTAAAAAAGAAGAGCTGCGTCCTTCTACACTCTCAGTACTATTACTTGTGTTTCTCCTTGATTGGATTATTTGATTTATACATTTTACTCCATTGATTCAACGTTTGTGTTTTTTATTATAATCCTTTTAATGTTTAAAAAAGTTGTACATTGGATATTCTGAAAGTTTTTCTTTTCCTGAAAAGCTATATACAGTTCTAAACGTATCTGCAGCAGACTTTAGACTGGCAATTGCTTAAATATTTTAAATTCTAAAAAAGAAAAAGTTTTCATGCTGAAATAGAAAAATGAAATTTGCTTACTACAAATTGGAGCTCTTTATCTAGTCCTTCTCAAAATTCCACTACATAAAATTAGCCTTTTCACAAAATTCAAATCCATAAAACGAGTCTTTTCACAAAATTTTGTTTTATAAAAAGATTCCCTTTTTATTTTTTAATGTTTCAGTTCTATTTTAAATGGCATGCCTATGCTTAGTTCAAGAAAACATCATTAACTTGGTATTAAACATAAAAAATGGGGGGTGGAATGGTGGGTAGACATGAATACAGTATAGAAACAACCTTTTAACATACTTTTTTTTACTTGATGAAGGGATGTGTTTGATTATTTTGATCTGAAGCAATTTTTGTATGCTTTTGCAATTTATGGTGTTTGCTTACAAATGAACAAAGGATTCATTCATTTCATTTCAAAGATATATAAAAAAGAAAATATCATTTACCAATATGTTTCTCTTCTATATAATTTTTGTCGTATACTCTATATAAAGCCTATACATACTTCTCTCTCTCAATCAAATCACTACAGGATGACTTTGTGATCACTTATGTTGACAAATCACCTAATAATTATGCCATTATTTGTAAATCCTACTATCTCTCTATTTTAAACTCTTCAATCAATAATAGTAACATCTTCAGTTTAACTAATAATAACCTTATTATTAATAACCGAAAAATACATAATTACTATAAACTACTTCAACTTCCCTTCAATAACTTTAATTATCCTTATATAGTTCTCATACCTAAGTTTCACAAATCTCCAATTAAATTTCGCACTGTCACTGTTGGGTGTAACACTTATAACAACAATGCTAATAAAGCTCTACTGGATATTCTAAAACAAATTTACAAATGTACTTGCAAAGTTGATAATTTACACTGTCTTAAAAATAGCTTTCAATTAATTCAATACATAAAATCGCTCGATTCAATAGACAATATTATGACTTTTGACTTTCAAGATCTTTTCAATAATATTGAGTTATCAGATCTTAGTAATATCATTTACAGTCTTTTTCAAGAATATAAAGCTCAAATTAATCTTCCTTACAATTTTAAAGCAGAAAAATTTAAAACTCTTCTTAACTTTGTTATCCATAATAATTATATCTTCCACAACAACGCTATCTATTTGCAACAATTAGGCATCCCACAAGGAGGTTGTAGCTCCAGTATTTTGGCAGATCTCTATCTTTATTATTATGAAAAGCAAATTTGCAATGATGATGTTCAATTTTATCGTTACATCGATGATATTATTGTATTTTATCTCAACAAGAACTCACAAAATGGCTTTTCCTTCAATTATCCACCTAATTTAAAGCTAACTCAAAATACTCTGACTAATCAATCAATTAACTTTTTAGATCTCAAAATAATCATCGATGGTAATAAACTTTACACAGATATCTATGACAAACGGAAAGATTTTTGTTTTAATGTCAACTTATTTACACATTTTAATTCATGTCTGCATCTTTCGGTATTTAGAAACATCATCATTAACCATTTATTTCGAATTAATAATTTATGCTCTGCAAAGTTTAAAAACAAGAATATTAATAAACTGATCACAGCCACTGCTAAAATTGGTTTTCCTAAAAACTTTGTATTTTCTATTTTATATCCTTAACCATGTCTCTGTCAGTACAAAAAAAAAAAAGCTGTGTACACTCTTGTGTATATCAACAAAAAAAATTATAAAATAATAAAAGACAATAAAAAAGGTGGCGGTTGGGTGGGCAGATGTTTGATTACGGAGGTGGGGTGGTGTTGTAAGGCTGGATGGTTGGGTGGGTTTGTGAAATTAAATTTAAAAAAAAAAAAAAAAAAGTAGAAGGCTTGTTGCATTTGCTTTGTATTACTATGCAAACTTTCATTTTCCAATAAAATTTCAGATTTTTCCTTTTTGAGTTGTCTACTATATTTAATGTTCTAATTATACTGTTAAACACAATGTGATCAATCGGTGAATTTCATTGTGGCTTCGTGGTTTCATTGTTGTTCATCTGCTTTGAAATTTTGCATTTTTAAATCCATATGGTTCCTGTTCTGGTTGTGGCAGGCTGGGGGAGTGTTGCCGGCGTAAAACTAGTGTAACCCCACAGGCAAGTCACAAGTCTTGCCGCCTGCCTCCTTCTTCCTATCTTGTGTTTCTTGGGTTGTTTTTTCATTAATTTTGATAAGTTTATGGTTTTAAGTTAAGATTTGTTGTTTTACTTTATTGATTCGTTTGTTTTGCAGACTGTTAATTAATAGATCTGGTTTCTTTACATTAGTGTATTTCATCCACTGATGATTTTTTTTTTTTTTTTTTTTATCTTATTGGTCATTGGTGTTTTAGTGATCTTGTATCTGTTGCTTGGCTTCTACTATGCTTAATAGATCATCTTTATTATATATACATATGTATATATTGAAAACTTTTTCAAACATTGCAGCAAGTGTAACCGAGTATCACATTAAGAAGTAGAAAAGATTGAATAAACGTGATGAAAAATTGAGCAATCTGATATTGAAACATACAACATCATTACGTTTTCGAGGGCATAGAATGAATGTTGCATAAATAGGGTGATATTTTTGTAGTATTGTATGCAATTTGCTAAAAATTTACAGCACTTTATGCCCTATAACACCGATAAGATACGAAGAAAATTTAAAACTCAAAGAGAAAGAGGAAAACCCAAGTGAGAAACACACTTTTATATCAACAATAACTAATTACTGAATAAATAAATTTATTCCTTAGATTAATTAATAAAACTAAAACTGTTACTCGCTCGACAACTGCAAAAGACGCCGAAAACAGCCCAAACACGCCACCAAAGCCATAAGGCAGAATACAGTTAAATTTTCAGTTAGAGTCATATTTATCTAATAAGTAAAACTAACTATAAGTAGAACTAATAAGTAAATAAAATTTAGTTTAAATTATTTCTGTTAATTTATAATAGTTTTATATAGTTTATTAATTATTTTTTATAGTTTATTAATTTAATAATTAATAAACCTCAAATTTAAAATGAAAATAAATTTTTTTGATTAAATTTTAATTTATAATTTACATTAATTTGAGGTACGTAAATTTGATTTTCAAAAGTAGCATGCAAAAGTAGAGGTTTTTTCTATAGATAGAAAAGAACAAGATAGGAAGGAATGATAGTGAATATACAAGGTTGCTACGGTAGCTGGAAAACAGGGCAAACTCAGGGAATTTGAAAATCTATTAAAAACAGGGAAAACTCAGGGAATTTTCAAATTTTATTGCAAAAACAGGGAAATTTCAGGGAATTTTCAAATTTTTTTGAAAAACATAGGAAAAACTTTTCATAATAAAATATTTTTAAAAATTTTAATGATTTATAAAGAATCAGTTATATGTTTTTCCTCAACTATAGTAAGTTAATAAAATTAATATACCCTAAATATGTTCAATTAACTTGTAAACATGTTAGATTCTAATGCTGTATGATTGCGTGTCATCTATTTTACTTCTAAAAGAGACAGGGAAAACTCAGGGAATTTTTTCTCCTGATTTGTGTAGCAACTTTGATATATGTATTATATATGAAATACTGTATTTCTGAATTTTGTTTTAGCACCTAATCATTTTGTAATAATTATTTCAGTTACCTGAACTCACATCGGAAAATAGGTCTGGTCAGTCAACAGTGGTAACGTGGACTTTTCCTGCTGTTGGTGTATCCATTGGACTGTGCATCATGCTTGTGATTGCATTATACGAGCACAATATATCTACAGTTGTGAGCTGATTGTATTTATAATTATTGAATTTCTTTTCGTATTTGTACTGTTTGACAATTTGGTGCATTTTTTGAGAAAAAAAATTTACTTTTTACAAAATGATCTGAAATTTATTCAGAATGAGTACTATGTATGAGTATTTCATGTCTTGTGATTTTTGTGTAGTACTTTTGGTATTATTATTATTATTTTTTTTTTTTAATCATCATACATGCATTTATATACTCATTTAATGTGGGAAAAAAATAACTCATCAATCTAGGTTCATTATAAAAGTGTCATTGCTAAAGTTTTAGGGAGAAAAAGAACAAGCAGATAACCTGTGATAATTGTACTATGTGTTTTATGTTTATAATACGAAATAAAGTTTGTGAAAACTTCAAAAATTCAGTGTTTATGGTCACTATGAAATGCTAAATTTATTAAACCATTTAGCTTATCTCTCTTTGTATTTAATTGGACATTTTTAAGAAAAAATTGCTTATCTGTGCCTTATAATAAAATTTGAGAAAAAGCAAAATAGATATTTATAAAAGAAACTAATAATGGAAAAAAGTTTATTATAAAATAAGTTAAGGGTAAATACTGTTAACAAAAAATGAAAATTTAACTCATTATAAATAAAAACAGAGTATCTATCACACACCATAAATTTTAAGTCAGCACAACCGGTTTTGAAAGGACGTAGCCTTTCTTCATCAGGCTGCTACTGCCTTGGAGGCTTTTGCCTCCAAGGCAGTAGCACGTGTTTGCGCCTGATGAAGAAAGGCTACGTCCTTTCGAAACCAGTTGTGCTGACTTAAAATTTATGGTGTGTGAAGAAGTTTTTATATCTTTCTATTGATTGTACGCCAGTTTTCGAATTTAGTTTTTGGAGAGTTTTATCATTATAAATAAATAAAACCTACTGTATTTCATTTCAAAAGTTTTCACCACCTGGCCCTGGGGCTTCTTCAGTTTTGTCTGTCCATGACGACTCTTGCTGACATTCTTTCTCTTTTCTCGAATCCAAAAAATTGCGCAATCTGGTGTCGATGAAAAAATGATCCGATTGTCAGCAAGAGGACAGACACAACAACTGAAGTAGCCCTAGGGCTCGGTGGTGAAAGTCTTTTGAAATGAAGTACGGTATTTTTTTATTTATTTATAATGATAAATACTGTGTTTAAAAATATGCCATGCATTTTATATAACATAATTTTTAAAAAATATTCTGCATTTTTAAAATATCTTGTTTATAAGCAGTTGAGATTATTTATATAAAGTCAGTCAGAGAAGGCAGTCAGAGATTAAATATTCAAAAATAAGCTTATTAGCTTGTCTTAAAATCAATGCCTAAATTTTTTTTCTTTTCTTTAATTAAATTTCTGATAACTATGGTTTTTCGGATCAGGTTAGAAAAAATATATATGTACATTTCTGGTATGCCTCTTACATATAGAAAATCTTTTTGATTTTAGTGAAATCTTTTTATGAAAGTATACTTAAAAGAAGAAAAAATGCTGGATTTTCAAGCTTGCTGGTTTAATTCTCATTTAATAAAAGTTTTATATTGTTTACTGATGTATTAATTTTGCAGATCTGATTTTCAGTATAGCTGAAAGTGTGCAGCTGATGTCATGTCTTCATTGTAAAAATTTATTTCCTTTCAGCTTCTACATTAGAAATGTTATATATATTAATCAATAATTTAATTGTTTAAAAACTGTTGTAATAATTTAGCTTGCAATTTAAACTTAAATCAGTATGCAAAAATAGAGGTTTACATTTTAATTCATTTCACTTAGTTTGGTATAAAAAGCTTTGTCCATGGGATTAATTCTTTTAATTTAAATCCCAATTTGTATTATTTTATGAAAATAAAACTTGTGGTGTTGTTCCCCCCCCCCCCCCCCCCCCCAAAAAAAAAAAAAAAAAAAAAATATATTATTAGAGATTTTTACCTTAAGCAAGTTTTATTATTTCACAGTAAAAAAAAAAAAAAAAAAAGAGGAATACTAAACAAAACTTAAAAATCCTTATTGTTACATTTATGGAAATAACACAATACAGTCGAATATCGTTAACATGAATATCAAGAATAAAAAAAATTGCTCATGCTATCAGTAACTAATCTTTGTTTTGATGGAGATATTGGAAACAGTTCATGTTAAAAGTAATTCATGTTAACAAGGTTCGACTGTATTCTTTATAAATAAAGCAGAGAGTTTGTCGGAAACACTTCCAGGTGGACCACTCCTATTTTTGATTGGTCTAGATTTAACTACTTTAGTTATGAACAATATGATAAATAAATTAGAGTGCTGATTCAATGGATTAAGGACTAGCTTTCCGTGGTTCAAGATGAATCACATGACATGAACTAATAGATTGCTATGTTTGGCCCTTTATCGCTATTTTGGCATTTAAAATTTCAGTTCAGCAAATTATCATCGTTATTATTACGTAACACGACAGTCCTATAACTGAAATAAATTGTTTTAAAAATAATTTTTCATGTTTTTCACATTATAATAAATAATAAAATATTTCTTTTTTCATCATTTTCAAACAAAGTTTAAAAGTGTTTATAAAGAAAAGTTAAACTTTTAAAAGCGCTAAATTTAACAACAAATAATAATTTATCAGCTATTTTTAAATATTTTGTCAGTTAGATTTCAACTACACAAAATAAAAAAGGAAGAAAAATAAAAACTAAAATGATTTAGAACAAAAAAATATTAAACTACATAAGTAAACAAAAACATTGTACTTGGCAAAAATCATAACTGCCAATCTCCAAACCGTTGCCATAGAAATTTATTGAAATTAAGCTGTTACCAAGGGAACCAACACATAAATGGTTCATATCACATGACTCATGTTGGACCATGACAGGGTTACCATTTATCACTCTACTTTATTTATCTCATCATAAATATAATTAAAAAGATTTTTTAATTCTTGTCAGATATATGCTTGTTGAAAGCATGTTTGTTTTAAATTAATTATACTTCTGAATATTTTTTCGGTGGTGTTTAAAAATTTTATTAAAGATGCTGTGAAATATTTAGTACTTAAACTAAACTATTTACTTAAACTAGAAAAGTATCTTCGTTTGAAAATGTTCTCTTTAAATCAGCTCATGTTGGCCATATGTATACTGCATTATTTATTTCTTATAAGTAAATATATATTGAAATTATTTGCTGTAAGAATTTATATTTCAATATGGGAATCCTGTTTTAAAGTTAATTTATGTACAAAAAATTATTAGTCAGCGTTAATATGTAAAAACTAATTCTCTGACTATTTTGAAGCAAAAAATATTGTGTGTGTTACATTTATTAATATGATTATCTATGAAAACAATATAATAAGAACTAATCCATTTTTGCATAATTTTCATGTGTCAAAGGGAAAAAAACTTTGTTCATGTATAAATATAGAAATGTATTTTGCTTATTTGAAATATTAAAATCTTCAGAGATCTTTTTATGTGGTATTCATCATCTTTTAGTAATTTTGCAGTTATACATTAATATATCATTTGTAACACATTTTCTAATTCTGTATATTTTCTTCAATCCAATTCAGAGTTTAACCTGACAAAAAATTTTCTTTAGCATTTTAGCTAAAATACAGAAGCGGTATTTTAATTTTTCGAGAGTTAATTTAATTCTAGAACAGCGGAAGGTCTACATTTTTTCAGAACAATTTAAAAAGTTGTTCAAAATATTGTTACAAAAACTTAAAAAATAAATAAATAAATAAATATTAAAAGGAATACAGAACTATTAAAATGTCTAAAAAATTAGAATAGTTGTTTTTGTAAATTCTTATATGTGTGTGTGTGTTTTATACTTTGCAATACAATTATTGTGTTTATAAAATTGTGCTGAAAATTATTGCAATGAAGTGCTACTTAGAAAATATTTGGTCCAAAGTTCAAATCTTTATTCATTCATAGAATATTAAAAAAAGAACATTCACATTAAATATTTTATTTACATTTGTACTTATTTTTTATTACTGAAATGTGAACAATGTAATGTCTGACAAACGTTGAAGAAATTTAATAGATTCTGTGTTTTGTTTATGCTTTTATATTCAAGGCTTAGTTCAATTATATGTAGTAAACTGTCGCAATAATCTTTTTGCAAGGCTTTAAAAGAAGAAGAAAAAAAAAAAAAAAAACTATACCTGGTGGCTAACATACCACCAAAAGTGTAGCTTTTGTCAACATTACCACTCCTGCATAGTGTCCATTATAAACAAAATGACCACTAAAGCATTAAAGTGGCCTTATATTATTTTATACACTGTAGCTAAAATTCATATTAGTGAATTTTATTATCTATTTATTGTTTTTAATTTTTGAGATCTCTGAATTGTCAGCTTGACTACAATTCGTGTCTATTCATGACTGAATATTTCATGAACTGTGTATGCAACATGATTTTGTGTTTTAATTCTGTTATTTTGATCTTCTATTTTATATTAAATTTTATCATTTTCAAAAGGTTATAAATTTTGTTTTAGTTTATACATTGCTTATATGATATTTTGAATAAAATATGTATTGTTTCAAAATGAAGCAGTAACATGATCTGATTTTGATTTTTAGTAACTGATAATTTGTTGTCATATTATTATTATTTATTCGTACCAGTTTTAAAATGTAGATTGATATTTATTTATTTAGTAAATTGTTATAATAATATGCTAAGAAATTTTGAAATTTCATTAAAAAAAAAAAAAAAAAAAAAAAAAAAAATCAGATTGTGTGCCTTTAGTGGGTTTCCTAGATGATGATTACTGTTGTTATTATTTAGAGAAAGGAAAGGGGGAAATTGAAAATGTTTTTAAGTTGTATAAAATATCCATACTCTCAGTATCTAATAAACGCTATACTGTTAAGCTGGAAATTTCGTAAAGCATACTTGAAAAAGTCTGAAATTCTTCTCTTGCTTCAGTAGGTTATTTTCTTTGTTATTAGTCACTTAACGGCCCTCTTCACTACCGTCACCGGAAGCCAGAGCCAATGTTATTCTATGGGGAAATTTCCTTTACAAATAACTTATTAACTAATACATATTTTTAAATTCTTCACATTCTGATAATTCCCAACTGTTAAATTGACGGACTTTTTTTAAAAATGAATTTTTTAAATTTTTATTTTGAAATTGCAAAATGAAAAAATTTCACATATTGAAAATTCGTATTTTGCAGCTTCAAAATAAAATATAAAAAATTAAAAAAATAATTTTTTAAAAAAGGTCTGTCAATTTAACAGCTGGGAATTTTCAGAATGTGAAAACAGAATTTAAAAATATGTATTAGCTAATAAGTTATTTGTAAAGAAAAATTTCTCACACAATAACATTAGCTTTGGCCTCCGTCGACGGTGAGTGAAGCGGGCCCTTAAGGCTGCACAAGAGAATTCTTTTTACATCCTCATGTAATCCTATGGGATTTTTGCTGCTTTGTTTAATAATATCTCATTCAAAAAAATATATTTTTTTAAATTTCAGTCTTTGAACATGTTGCTTTTTATCTTAGAGCAATAATAAGTTTAAATATTTCATTAAGTAAACTCAATCTCTAAAAGATTTTTTTTTTTTTTTTTTTTTGGGGGGGGGGGTGGAGGGGGGATTGCTCACTGTTAAAGGTCAACATGTTCAAAGAGAAGAATATTTGATTAAAAAAACCCTCATTTTTGAATAAGATATTCCTATAAAACAAAGTAACAAAAATCCCATAGGAGTACACAGGGAAGGAGAATAGGTGAATCTCTTTAATATGCTTAAAGGTATTAGTTGCCGAATTTTTACTTGAAAGTGCAAATTAAAGTATAACCAATGCTTAGATAAACTTAAAAATTAGTCACAAGAGCAACAAAAATACCATAGGATAACGTGGGAAAGAAGAATGGGTGAATCTATCTGATTTACAGCCTTAAAAGTATAGTTGCTGGTTGCTGAATTTGTACTGATAGTGCAAATTCAAATATAATCAATTTCTACACAAACTTAAAAATAGTTTTCCATTTCTATTCAATATCCCAAAAATTGTCTAAAGTTAAATGTGTCTAATAACTTTTGACTCTTTTTTAGTTATGTTATGATCGGATTATCTTCTGATAAAAGGTCTCTGAAACAAAATGTGCATTACGTTTTTCTATTTCTGAAAATAATACATTTTGCTATGATTGAGTATACTGATTTTACTGTGTTTTTATTAACTCACTTTCTTGTTTGTTTGTTTGTCCAGTACAAATTTTGCAATGGATTTCTAACTAATTTCCCGACTAGCTAGACATTTGAAATATTTAGAATAGCTCAGAACGCAGTACCTTGAAGCCCGATTATCAAATTTTTGATTAATTTTCTTTTAATTAATTAAAATATGAAAATAATAACTTCCTAATAGCTTTAAAATTAGTCATTTAAATATTAGCTATAATTTAATTGTTGCCAAAAAAAATTTACAAGTTCATTTTCTTTTGATATAAGAATAAATACATTTAATTTAAACGTGAACATTAAAAAATTATAAAAAGTTAAATTATGCATCTCGCAAAAATTGACGTCATTATCACTTTAAAAAATTTTTGCACTTTGATAAAAGTGCTAATATAGTTAGTTCTATAGCTATTATTCAACAGAAAATTTAAAAACATGGTATATAGAAAGTTTTTTTAATCTTATAATTATTTTATTTTCTCCTCCTTTATTCATCCTCGAAGTATGGTTTTGTAGATTAAGATTATTATTTTTATTATGTAAATTCACTACCAATTGTCTAGATTCCCCCCCCACCCCACCCTCTTTATAACAAGGGAAAGAACTGCTTATAAAAATTACAGTTTGCTTTTATTATTTTCATTGTCATTATAGACTATAAAATGTAATCAAGATGTGTAGGAAGTTTTAAACAAATGTAGTGGTTTATATTTAAAAATGAAAGACTTTATCTCAAAGAACAGTGGAAGGTTTTAAATTAAACAAAATTTTAAATGTTTACTAACATTCAAAACAATTTGAAAAGTTGTTCTAAATATTGTTACAACTTAAAATGAAAAGGCATTGTAAAATATTAAAAGAAATACTGAATCATTAAAATATCTAAAAAATTGTAATAATAGTTTTTGTATAGAACTTGTATGCATGTGTGTGTTTTATACTTTGCTTATTGCAATGAAGTATTATTTAGAAAATATTTGGTTCAATGTTCAAATCTTTTCATTCATTCATAGAGTATTAAAATAAGAACATTCTCATTAAATATTTTACTTACATTTGTACTTATTTATTTTTTATTATTGAAATGTGAACAATGTAATGTCTGACAAACTTTGAAGAAATATTATGGATTTCATTTTTTTATTTTAACTTTTATATTCAAGGTTTAGTTCCATTATATGTAGTAAACTGATACTATAATCTTTTTGCAAAGGTTTAAAAAAAAAAAAATGAACAAATGTGATCAAAATTTTAAATGTATCTTGACAAAATACATCAGAAAAAAAAAAAAAAAAAAAAGTTTTTTTTTTTTTAATAATTTTATAAAATTTCAAAACTAATTCTCCATATTAAGACTGTATAATTTTTATGCAATATGTATCTGCTGAGCAGTATATTTTAGTAATTTCTTTAGTTTCGATATTTTTCTGTTAATGTATTGCTTTGCAGTGTAAATAAGGATTTAATTTTTCTTTTTTATTTGATATGCATTATTGATCTCTCTTTGTTTAACTGATTGTGCAAAAAAGTTTATACAGTACCTATATTTATTCTAAATATTTTATGTAATGTGAAATTTTGACATGACAGCATTTAAATTTACTGAATAAAGCTTTTATATAGTAAATTTGTGATTCTTTTTTTTTTATTATTATTAAAACTATATTGATGATAACAATATATTTGCCCTATTCATATTCAGAAAATTTATAATAAAAAAAGATGGGTATGCTACAGTACCTAGAAAACTCAGGGAATTTGATAAACTATTAAAAAACAGGGAAAATTCAGGGAATTTTGAAATTTTTTGGAAAAATTTGTTCACAATCAAATCTTTTAAAATTTTAGTGTTTTATAATGAAGAGAAAAAAACAAAAATATTTTTTTTCCCCTCAACTATAGCAAGTTAATAAAAATAATATGCCCTAGATATATTTAGTTGACTTGTAAGCGTGTTAGATTCTAATGCTGCATGACTGTGTACCATCTATTTTACGTTTAAGAGAGACGGGGAAAACTCAGGGAATTTTTTCTCCTGATTTGTGTAGCAACCTTGATAATTTGAACTTAAATTTACCAGATGACTGTGATTATGTTCACTGCATAAAATCTCTTTCTTTTTTTTTTTTCCCTCTTGTTCTCCTTATAGCAAATTTGTCCCTTTTATTAAGTCTTAGCTACCTTCAAACTGGATAGCTGTAGACAGCTGATAGAGCATGATATCTGTTTTGTGATTTAAGAAACAATAAATAAAATTAATCCCAATAAATAAAATACAACATATACTATTTATTGTACACAAATTTACAGCTCACTGATGTATAAAAGTAATTTTCATAGTTGAAATTTAAAATTGCCATCTTTAAAAAAGTATATATAATATAGAAAAAAAGACATGTAGCCATTAGAGCCCCTAAATAAAATAATAGGCTGGCACATCACCGGCTGCCATTTTTTTGCCTCCGAAGAGGACAGCATTCCCGCTTGGCGTCCTTATCGCTTCCCTAATGATTTTAAGAAATCTTGATTTGAAGGTAATCCGGTCAAAATAAGAGCAATAAGCAACAATAATACCCCTAAAAACACATTTTTTTTCACAGTACATTCTCAGGATGTCATTTTATTCTGAGGATATCCTATGGATGTACGATGTGTTGTTAGGGCGGTTTCTGTTTCTTTTACAAAATGTCACCAAAACTCAAATACACAGTAATAGAAGGTCTGTGAACACTTTATATTCACTTCTTGAATGATTATCATGGGCGTCGGCAGAATGGGGAAAGGGGGGGGGGGGGTACTTCCCCCCCCTCCCCTGGAAAATTCTACTAAGCATTTTTTCTTTAAATTTAAAACTATGCTATCAGAATTTTATTTTAAAAAAATATTTTTTCAGGTGACGCCACTGATGATTATAGCAGTTAATCGCTAAACAAACTTCCATATCATAGTTCACTTAGCTAAAATTATGAAATATAATAAAATAAGTTACTCTAAAGTAACGTAAGACGATAAAAAAAATATTTGTGGTTTGTTTATCAGAGAAATGCGCTGGGTACATGTGGCAACCCTAAGGCAACAAAATGCCTGATGCGCCAGCTCGTATATATAGGAGCCTTAGTAGCCACGATTGAATAAATCTCATTTCTGTCAAAAGTATATAAATTAGCAACTGTACATACCAGTGATCTATTTATCAATCTCACCTACTACATACATTAATTTGGAAATAATATTTTAACCAAATGTTGAATGAAGGTTAAATTTAACATAATTATTATAGATCTGTTATTTAGTAGTTAATAAAGATCTTAAGCTAAAAAATATAACTATATTTTAATGCACTTTAAAGGTTTACAACTTTAAATACTTGGTAGGTTGCATTGGAAATCCATTTTACTGAGGCGGGGGCTGCATTATTATATGTATTAGGTTTTTCGAAAGGTTCTGCTTATTTTGGAAATTAAGTCAATAATAATTTTTTTATACTTTTAACTTAAGCCCTTTCACAATGGGTGCTGCGGTCACAGGACCACTTTCTAGGGATGACGCTAGAGTCCTGCAACCTGACCCGAACCTGACAGATGAATTTTAAATGAACCCGACAAAGAAATTTTAATCAACCCAAAAGCCAACCGAACCTGATGTCTTTATACCTGAACCTGACCCAAGACTTGACTTTTTTTACCCAAACCTGACCCAAAACCCGAATCTAAATGAAAATTAATAATTCATCTAAAAATCATGCAAAACATATTTAAGTTCTGAAATAAAGTAAATTTTCATTGTCACACAGTTGGTAAATTATTTTAAAAAGAATTAAAAATGTAATTGTTAATACACTAAGTTAAAATTTTAAAACTATAGATTAATAATAATTTTTAACTATTTATGTGTGATGCTTATTTCAAGTGTACAAAACTGAGTTTCAAGTTTAGTGTTTTTGTATAGTCTATTGTTGGATGTTTATCACACACACAAAAATGTAAAAATAATACAGTGCTGCAGACGCCTACTAAACACCCGTTCTCGTCTAAATCCACATACATTTCAATAACTTCTTAAAAACATCTGCAAGAGGAAAAATATCTATTATCAGTTTGAGTTCACAGTCTGTTTCAATGGATGAAAGTAATCAAAATAGATGAATTACACATCTGATTATTCTCGGAGAGAGAGCCTGCTTTTCACAGCTTGTATTCTAAATAATAATAGTATTTGATGTTTTTTGTTTCAGTGGAATATGGATGTTTATTTTACTATAATAGTTTAGGTAAGCGTATATTCACTACGGGTATATATAGCAAAGAAATTTCCGCTAAATAAGGTAATTATTATTATTATTTTAAGATTTCTTAAGTCGACCTCACTTGTTGAAAATTGAACCCGACCCGCAGTAAAAAAATATCCAGTCAACCCGACCCATACAAAAAATAAATCAGTCAACCTGACCAACAAGAGAAAAAATTGTTGTCGGGTGAAATCGGGTTACCCGACCCGATGCAGGACTCTAGATGACGCAGCACCAGAGTTGGCAAAACCCCAAGTGATAACCCGAAAAAACCCAGTTTTATTTGGGTTTTTTCAAGTTTTTCAAGAAAAAGTAATTTCTTTTCATAATTTTTTTTTTTTTCATGAGAACATTCAAAAGAAGTTTGAAGATCAAACACTTATTTTTCTTCTGCCTATATGTTCATGTATTTTTTGGATAAATATAACTTAAAAGAGATTTTGAAAAAAAAAAAATAATAATTTTTTCTTTATGTTCTAATTATTACAACTTGTTTTATTCTTATGGTGATCTTTGTTAACCAAAATTCATGATATGCAGTTAATACAAAAGTATTCCTTCATTTATTTATTTTTTTTTCTTAAAAAAAAAAAAAAGAAAAGTATGAAAAAATAAAATTCAAGAACAGTTTTTTTCTAAATTTGTTTAATGCTCATGTTCAACAATTCCTTTATTCGGCTAATTGTGACTCTTTTAAAAATTCTGGAATTAACATGAAGAGAAAAGGTCAAGGTGCAATTAATATTATTATCATTATTTTATAATTGTAACCAATAAAATACATACATACTAATGTTTTGTAATAATAATAAAAAATATGATATTTATTTTTTATTAGAAATGGAACTTTCTTGCTTTTTTTATTACAAAATCATTGATAATTTCAAGATTTAATTTTCTGGCGAGTTCGCTTTCAATTGATTATAGTCATTTTCAGAAGGGGTAAATGCCTGGCAAAAGGCTCCACACTATCAACACAAGCAGATCACCTAGTGTCAGAAATTTTATGTAAAGAGCACCCAAATGCATTCAATAGTATTTTTTCTATCATTGAGTAACTTTTTGACAAAAAATTGTACACTTTTTGGACCATTCCAAAAAATGTTGAGACTTCTGGACAGCATTCTGCAGCAAAAACACAGCAAAGATTCCAATTATGAGCACCACAGTGTGAATATAACACAAAGAGATTGATATATCTAATTATTGCTCAGGCACCTTTATAAATGCCAGACACATTTGAGCCATTATCGTATCCCTGTTCTCTACAGTTGTTAATGGTAATATTAAATTTCTCTAACTTTGCTAGAGTGATTTCGGCAACATCTTGGCCAGTTTTACCAGTACTTTTTATGAAGCTCAAAAATCTTTCAGTTATTTTAAATTTCATTCTACAATCCAAAACATATTTAAAAATGGTTAACATTTAAATATAAATTTGAACTGGAGATGTGGTTTCAAGCCCCCCCCCCATCTTAATTTGTTACTACTTGAGTATGTATTGCAGGGTTGCCATGGGCTACTAAGAGGCAACTATTTGCGACTATTTTCAGCCTGAGGAGACTATGGCAACTTTTTTGATCCAAAAAGCAACCAGACTTGCCAACTTTCCAAAATGAAAAAGCCTGAGACTTTTTTTAAAGGTTACTTTATCGACATACCGATATTTTTAATCTTCAAGCTCATGGCTAAAGTATGCAATACAATGTAATAATTTCTCACATAAAATTGCCCTTTGCTAAAAAACGTATTGTGAATTCAGGAAATTATACTTAAAATTTAAGTGGGAAAAAAAAAAAAAAAAAAAAAAAAGTTTTGTATCGGGGAGGCGCACATAATTTAATGCAGGGAGGCCCAAACTTCAGTTTCATCCCAAAATCCAGTACCCCCTTGCCTTCTGAAAAAAAAATATATATATATATTAATTTTATTTAGGCTTTGCAGTCATATGAATTTAATATTTTAATTTTTAGCTTAGGATTTCAACAACCAGTACTGGGACTAGTAGTTAAAATTATAATAAAGTAAGATTAAAATATTAAATTCATATAACTGCTAAAACTAATTAAAATTTTTCACAGAAATCTTATTAGACCACCCTGCAGTAAACTAGATATTCTTTCCCTAAAACTGAAAAAGATGGGGGGGGGGGGGAGATCTGAATTCAGGTAAATTACCTGAACACAATCACCCCTGTAAAGTTTAAGCAGTGTGGTAGAATTTGAGACTGAAACATTGCCAGAAGTAATTATTAAAAAATTATCTCTATGAAGGAAAACTGGATCCTGAGATTATATATAAGAAGGAAGCACAAAACATTGAAAAATTTTTCATTCTTTATAAAATTCTTGCTCATCTATACCTACAGATTGTGACAGTAAGGTATTATTGACAGGTTTTCTATCATTTAAAAATATCTATTATAAATGTGTATATCTATCTATGTGTACATCTGCTATATATCTATTATAAATGTGTTTTTTAATTTTCAGTATATAAAAAAAGAACAAATGATAGTGCTTTAGTCAATCAAGTGATTAGGTGATGTAACAAATGCATCAAAAAAAAAAAAAGCTGAGAAAAATGAAAAGCTAAATTTACAAAAAAAAAAAAAAAAAAAAAAAAAAAACTAAAATCAGCTAAAAAATCTTATCCCTTACAATAGAAAAAATATTTTGTAATTTAAGAAAAAGAGATTAGAAAAATATTTTGTAATAAAAAATTGGAATTTCACTTAAAAAAAAAAAAAAAAAAAAAAAAAAAAAAAAAAAGTTTGCAAATAACTTAACACACTCACTACAAATAATAAGTTTAAGAAAAATTAACAAACTTACTCCAATATAAATTACGCTACATGTTATAGCTTTACAATTTAAAGGATTTTATTATTATTATTTCATTTGGAACCTTCATAGATGAAATGCTTAGTTATTTTAGATTCTGCATGCTTGTACTTTAGACAAATTATAGAACATAATAAAATAAATACTAAAAAAGAAAATATTAAACACTATTTTTATTGTAAACAGTTGTTGCTGACTTTGCTTTTTTGAGGAAATCATTATCAAAATTCTGTTCAAAACAAGATTTTATCATATTCGTTTTTACAATTAATAAGTTTTCTAATGTCTGTGCACTAAGTTGTGACAGAAATTGAGTCAAAGTTTTTGTTGTAAAGCTAAAAATGCGTTCACATTCATCATTACTATGTGGCAGTGTTAAAATAGAAACCATTAGTTTTGAAATTAAGGAGTATTTTCCCTCAAAAAATTCATTTAATTTAATCCATTTCAAGACCATCCTAACTTCTGATTTGATGCTTATAGGTATTTCTTCAATCTGCAAAGAACAAAACTCAGACTGCAAATCATCACGATCTTGTCTGATGAAAAGTATCAATAAGTGATGCGCACACAACATCAACCATCAACAAACATCACAAATTGCGCTCATACCGCGTTGCCAATCCTACAGGAGAAATTCTCCACAATAATCCCACTTCCCTTCTGAAAAGCTAAACGAAATCCGGTCAGAACTAGTTCAGCCTTTCACTGAACGACGAGATTTCATCCATTTCCGGTCGAGGAAGTATTTTTTCACCGCGAGAAACGGATCGACGTCATCGAGCGGGGCGGTTCTTCAAGGTCGTCATCGAGCGGGGCAGTTCTTCAAGGACGTCATCAAGCGGGGTGGGTCTTCAATGACGTCATCGCGTGGAGTGGTTCAAGTATGTTGTTTGACGCACGGAACGGAAGACGAAACTCGTGCATCGCGATCGGAAAAAGCCGGAGATTGTTCATAGAAATCCGGAGATCAAAATAAAGCAAAAAAATCCGGAGACTCCGGCCAAAATCCGGAGACTTGGCAAGTCTGAGCAACTATTTTCACAAAAAGGCAACTATTGGGAGACTATTTTTCACCTTTTGCAAAATTCTTCCAGAAATACCAGGAAAATCTTTCAGAAAGAAATATTTTCTATGCATTTTATAAACAATCCCATATCTTAACCTTTTCACCCTTTATTTTTTTACCTCCTTAAAAAGTATGGTTTATCCCTGATGCTGACCTTGAAACAGGTAGAACATCCAATGAGAATGTAGAAATAGCACCAGACATGACATATCTACCTATTAAGCTGGCCAATTTGCTTATTGCAAATGACTACTAGTACACTCCTGTGACCTGTTATGTCCTTCCCCATCCTGATTTCATGTAAGAAAAAATAACAAAATTATGAAAGAAAGCTCATTTAGTAAATCAGAAAAGGAAGAATAAGCAAAAAATAAAAATAAGCTCTGAAGAGCAGACAATACTTAATCGTTTCAACAACCAAATCCCATGTTATTTTATGGAAAAATTTGTTTCCACAATGACTCATTGCTTAATGCTTTTTTTTTTAATTCAGTTTTTTTAAGAATCAGAAGTTTTTTTTTTTTATTTTTTTAAATGGTATATTTAAATTGAATAGTAAGAAAATATATATGGTTTTTATCCTTTAATGATCATTAGCATGTGATATTTAAGCTAGTGTTTTGGTCGTTAGGCTACTATTTAGGCAACTATTTTAATACTTCTAGGCTACTAAAGCAACTATTTTTCTTATATTTCTTTTATGGCAACCCTGGTACTGTAATTGGAGTTAAACATGTATCCAAAGTTTCAGTTCAAATGAACGATTGGAATTGGGTTAAAATTCAAAACAAATTTTGAACTGGATTTGGGAATTCAAAGCCACTCCTTTAAGTCTATTACTACTTGACCATGTATTGTCCTCAGAATTATACATGTATGTAAAATTTCAGCCCAATCAGATGATAGGAAGTGATTGAAAACTGAATTCTTAGATTTGACATACACACATAATTTGCAACATTCCACGCATAGATTTAAAAAAATAACATGCCAAGTTAAATAAATGCATGTTAAAATACATTAATTTGCAATTTTACCAACTATAGATGATCAATAACCTTTACAAATACCCCCAATAGCACATCTTCTCCCAAGGATATCTTCAGGATGAAAAGACATCCCTGGAACATCCTGAAGATGTACTGTAGATCAATGTTTGTTAGGGTAGATTAAGTTTGGCAGAAAAATTCTAAATGTAATAGTGGAATTGCATTTATTATATAGGTTGGGCTTTATCTGACATGCTTTGGTAGTGTGCTATGAATCCAGTTAGAGACAGTATCTGAAAATACTTCCAAATTGAGCAACAGGGTCAGTCGGGCAACAGGGTTGCCACGCTAGGTGGAAAACTTGGAATAGTCAGGGAATTTTTAAATTGACCATAAAAGTCAGGAAATTTGAATATTTTAACCAGAATCTGGAAAAGTCAGGGAATTTCATACAATTATTGTCAAAAAAAAAAAAACAATTTTTCCACCAACATAGGGTAATATTTCCTGTTTTTTTCTTAGCTTCCGCCATTTTTTTTAAACAGGGCTTCTTAAGAAGACTCCCATGGAGGGCAATCTCTCCTTAGGTAAAAGTAATATGCAACTTTAGTGTTTTCAAGTGGCACCATAATTATTTTGCCCTCAACACGGCCAATGCTCAATATACGGTTAGACTGGAATTTTCTTAGAACATAACCTCGAACAGTCAGGGAATTTCATTCTCCTATTTCAGTGGCAACCCTGGAGTAAGCATAATTGACACAAAAAATATTTCATTGTTATGAACTTTAAATTTTGATTCTTGTAATTTTATTAATACTTGAAACTACATTATCTTTATCTCATTTATCTTTACTTGATTTTATTTTTTTACTTGATCTTTATTTTACATTATATAGATTTTAAAACTTCTTTACACACCATAAATTTTAAGCCAGCACAACCGGTTTTGAAAGGACGTAGCCTTTCTTCATCAGGTGCAAAAAAACATGTGCCTTGGAGTGCTACAGTCTTACTTTTGCCTCCAAGGCAGTAGCACATGTTTTTTTTTGCACCTGATGAAGAAAGGCTACATCCTTTCGAAACTGGTTGTGCTGGCTTAAAATTTATGGTATGTAAAGAAGTTTTAAATAAAGTAAAGAAGTTATATTGATTGTACACCAGTTTTGAATTTAGTTTTGATTTACTTTACATTACCTTTTGACACCAATCTTGTTCCAGGCTCTATTACAAATGAATAACTGTTACATTTAGAACCTTTCAATTTCAGCCTTTTATAAAGAAATAAGTAAAATATGTTTTGTAATTCTTGTACCAAAATTTTAAGATTGAGGATTTCATTTTTATTATTATAGGAAATTTTCAAATGGTTGAAACAAATTAGTAGATTATGATCAAAAAATTGTGTTGAGATCTTGATAATCGGTATTTCCATATCAAGTTTTATCTTAATAGGTTCAGAAATGTAGGGACTTGTTAGAAAAATATGCATTATGCATTAATTTAAAAACAAAAAATCCTTTATGCATATATATCAAGGGAAAGAGATTGTATGGAAAGACTTTTAAATGCTTTTGTATTTTAAAAGTCATAACTGCAATAAGTGGCCTATCTAAAAATAACCATCTCGTTAATTTTCTGTTTCATAATTCCATAAAAAAAAAAAAAAAAAAAAAAACTTAATAAATATTAGCTTTTTGTATGTTTTTAAAAGGTGATATAAAACTGAAGTTTTTACAGTAAACATTACAAGTTCTTTACACATAAAAGTCCTGTGATTGAACAAATTATTAACTAAAAGCCTGCAAAAAAATAGTTATATCACAGAAAAAAGTTTTTATGTCAAGGCCTTATTGATCCTTTGTAATATTATACCATCATTCTTTTCTTACAACTTAATTTTCTTTGTTGGTGGTTGTTCACAATCTGTCAGTGTTGATTTATAGAAAACCAATGGAATGCCTGAGGGTGCATTTTGGTTACTTTCCACTGTCTCAGGAACTTTCAGTCTAAAAACTGAAAAATATAATTATATGAATGAAATTTCATGTTATAATTTAAAATACAAAACTATTTCAATATATATAAACATTTAAAATATTTAAAAATCATTACGTCTCGTAGTTAAATTAAATTTTAATCACATTAAAAGCTGAGACAGACAATATGCACTAAAAATATACAATTTAAAACAATAAAAACACAAATTTAAACGTTTCGAGCCTTTTACAGGCTCCTCATGAGTAAAAAACATCAAATGTAAATGCAGAGAAGAACAACAGACTTTCATTAACTGAGCACAACGTATTCATCCGGAACTGCACATGCCTCATTAAGGGGTGAAAAATGTTGATTTGTGTACCAGCCCTCCAGGAAAATTCTAGAATGATAATTTAAACAGTTAGATATGATTATTTTAGTACTGTTGAACCTGTCAAAAACCGTGATATACGTTCGAAAATTGTACAGCATGCCATAGAAACTGAACATTTACCTGATTTCAACCTGAATGATAAAAATATTAAACTTTTTAGGTTACTTTATATTGTAAACTTTTTTAAAGCAATATGAACATCTTAGATAATGACTTATATTGTTTTTCTGGAGATATAATTATCACTATAGCATGTAAAACTACATTAAGCTTATACTGTATCTGAAAATAAAAACATAACTTACAAAAAAAAAAGAAAGTAATATAAGTGAAACTTGTTTATTACTATTCAGAGCTTTTTCGTTTACAATTTATAATTTTTCTTTCTTTCATATTAGACCACTTTACAAATGCCTCATGTTTATTTACAAATTGATTTCCTGTATGCGTAGTTCAGCGTTTAACTTTCCTTATATGCATGAACCGATAGATTTTTTTTTATGAATGTTGCAATTTTTTCCCATGAAAGATTTGTTATAATATTTTCGCTGAAGATTTTTTTTTTTTTCAAATTGTGTTTAGTACGATGCTTTAGCAAAAAAGCGAAAACATGTTATTTCATTTTTGCATTTTGGATAAGTCTTTTAGCATTTCGTGAAAAATGCTACCGTAGCGGAAACACTGTACTAAAGAATTACAAACTAAACAAAAACTAACACAATGCAGCAAAAAGATGTTGCCAAAATATTTATGTAATTTTCCACAGAAAAATGTCACATCAAAAAAAGGTACGCCACACCCATTATCATGTTTGACGTCATTCCCTTACTAACCAGTGTAGACTCTGCGAAAAATGGAGGCGTGGTTTTATTGTCATGTAGTAGCAATAGTGACTAGTATGAGAACATAAGAGAAAATTGATGGGATGCAATGTTTATATATTGCTGAGCAGATGTTTTTACTCAGTATTATTTTATAAATGCTTTGTTTTTCCAAAAAATTTTGGAAAAAATTTGTTTATCTCCGAATTAAATTTTGTGAAGGGTCCATTTTATGAGTATGGAATTTTGTGAAGGGTCCGTTTTATGAATATAGAATTTTGTGAAGGGTCTGTTTTTTCAGCCTGGAATTTTCTCCTGAAAGGTCCGTAAACGGACCCAGTTTACCCCTAGGCAGACCCCTGTCAACCTGAAACAATTGTTGCAAATTCTTACATTTATGGTATTTATTCAAAATTTTGTATTTATTACTTTTAAATGCCAGCTCTGTGGTGCTTTCTTATAATAGGTAAAAGTTTTATTTGATTGGCTGACGTAACAAATACACATCAGAAATATAAAAAAAGACTGGACTACGAAAAGCTGAATTCATCTAAAAGGATGAAAAATCTCATCTATGTAAGAATATATTACCAAACTCTGAAATATGATTTTTTTTTTTTAATTAATAAAATTTAAAGAGATAAAAGATGAAATCAACTTACATATTCTTTTCAGCTTTTCCTCTCTCTTTTTAGTGAATTCGGCCTTCCACATTTCTAAGAGAATAGTAGCCCAACCTTTACTTATAACATCTTCATGTGGCTTACATTCAGAGATTTGCTTAAAATTATACTGGCTTGTTAAGAATTTAACACCTTTATCCTAATAATAAAAAAAAGCAAGAAAAAATATAAGTATAAATAAGAGCAAATGAATAATCTTTTTACAATTAAATTTCAAATAGCAATGCTCGAACATGCAATCACAGAAGTGTCACACAAATCTGGAAAAAAAAAAAAAAAATCATGGGTATATATAATAAATAGCAAGCATTAGAATCAACACTTTTGCAAGCCAAATGAACATATCTAAGGGTATATTAATTTTATAAATTTATTATACAGCTGGAGAAAATTATATAGGGTAAGGGGGGGGGGGGTTAAGTGTAACAACCTTTTGCCATAGTTTGACCTCATGTTACTCAGCTGCTATTATACTTATGCTTCTGAAATGTTTACTACACCTAATTGGATTAAAAAAAAATATGAGGTTTTTAGGATTTAACAATGTGCCACTTAAAGAAAAAAAAAAAAAAAAAAAAAAAAACGAGGAAAATTTTGTGTTTTGTGATTTTACTTGTCCCATGGTTTAGGATAAGTAAAATATAGCCATATTTTCAGAATTTTAAGAGATATGCAAGTAGAGTTTCCAGATAGTGAAAATCTTTGTGAATCTGAGACTTTTTAAAATTTTAAAATATCACAACTTTAAATATAATAATTGAAGTTTTACTTGGAAGCTTCTGCAAAAGTTTTAACCCACAGCTTCTTCAGGTACAGGCTTCTCTTGGTGTGCTAGGAACTGGAACTGACTAGCTCTGGCTCTCTGAAAACTGAGGGAAATATCTTTTGCACATTTGCCAGGGCTAGTGAGTTCCAGTCCCTAGCATACCAAAAGAAGCCTGCACCTGAAGAAGGTGCGGGCCCGTGGAGAAAACTTTTGTAAAAACCTCCAAGCAGAGATATTGCTAGGATTTTTTCCTGGGAGTGAAAGTACTCCTTGATCTTTTTTTAAGGAGTGAATTTGGCATTATTAGGAGTAAAACAAAACAAAAAAGAAAAAAGCGGAAGAGAAAAAAGTTGATCTTTCGTGAATTCATGTTAAATTTTACTCCTTTCTTAATAAGTTCAAAAATGAAATATGTGTAAGAACTGATGTTAGAAGTTTCAGTTATGAGTTCAAGCTATATTATATATAGACTGGCCAATTGTAATAAAATTCCTTTCAGCATAATTTGTACAATATATGTCATATATGTATTTGTACAATACATGTATATGTATTGTACAATATATGTATTTGTATGTAATATATGTATTGTACAATATATGTATTTGTACAATATATGTCATTTGTACAATATATGTCATGAACATAATGTGACTCAGTTTATAAATTACAATGAACATTGAAAGATGAGGTAATATATATGTGAATCTGAGAAAATCTATTATTGATGCAAATGTTTTACAGTTTTACTCAAAATAATTTTAATTATAAAAACTTTTTATCCATTGTAAGAGAAGATATTAATTGATTAAAAAAAAAAAAAAAAAAGTATGCAGAGCATTGAATTGTAAAAAGAATATAAACTTTTTAAGACACATTTAGCAAAATACACTAAATTTAACTTAAAAATACAAAGTGTGAAAAATACTCTTGATTAAAATTTTAAGGAGTATTTTTAGATTTTAATGCGTAAAATACGCTTGTGGAGGAGTTAAAAATATCTCTGCCTCCAAGTAAGACCTCAATTATTATATTAATTTATAATGTAATTAAGAAGTTTTGTTTTTAAATTTAAGTGTTTTATATATGTATATCTTGTTACAGAGTTGTAAATTTCTCCATATGCATTCAACTAACATGTCACATCTTAAATTTTTTAACACTCCAACAAAACTTTGAAAAATATCAGGATATTAGGTTTGAAAAAGCAGAGTTAAAAAGATATAAGTGATGCAGTTGAGGTGCTTGAAACAAGTGTAAACACCCTGGTTACACTAGCCCAACATACAAAATTTCTGTGGTAAGTGTTAACCACAGGTGACAAACCAAAAAACTTAAAGCCAGCACACATAAAAAAATCACCCTCTCTTCAGATTATTTACAACAGAGTTATGCTTAAAAAAGTGTATTTTGACCAATTTTTGCACAATCCCTTGACATTGTGCTGGGTATACATAACAATACACGCACTAAAAATCACCTTCCTGAGGTACTTTGGAGTAGAGTACCACTTGGAAAATTTTTTTTGCCCTACTCCCTAAGGAGGAAAGGATAGAAATTTCACAAAATACCATCACAATGGGTGTTGGATGCACATAACCAGCCCACACAGTGAAATTCAATTAATTATTGACTCCTATTTTTAAAAATTATTTATTTTTTTATTTTTGGAATAAATTTTTATTGTTTTATAAGTGGGGGGAAAAAAGTGGGGAAAAAAAGTGAATGAAAGGGTTAGCTCCAATGGTTGTTTTGCAGAATTGGTTAGATACATATTAGAATATATGCAAACATTGCTCAAAGGGTATTTTAAGTTATGGTAAAAAAGCTTTTTTTTTTTACCATTTTCGAATTTTAGTGCACAATATAGAGCTTATTCTATTTTTAGAGAGTATACAGGGCTATGCAAAAGCAATCGATTTTATGATTTTCCTTTAAATCAAAGTTATCAGTAAAATTTTTGTGAAATTTCTTCTATAATTGCGTCGAGTAATATAAATACACTCATGTCCAAAAGTTAAGGAAACTGTTTTATTGTTTTCTTCTTTGTGCATAATTTTTAAGCAAATGAACATATTAGCATAAAATTTGGATGGAAGGTTCGTTATCAAATCATGAATTGAATTTTATATAACCTTTAACATAAATAATGATTTTAAGTTTGGAATTACTTCAATTTTTCCCAAAAGTGAGTTTTGGAATAAATGAAAAATTTAAACAATTTTAGTACAGAAAACTGAATGAGAAATGGTGTTCAGAAATCATTACAGATAGGTGAAGATACACATGCCTCCAAATGTTAAATTTAAACCCCATTTTTCTTAATTTATCAACTTTTTTTTTTTTTTTTTTTCCCCATAATGGATTTTCTGAAAAAATATTTTTATTAATTTGTAAACGTTGAGCATCACCAGAATAACAAAAATGCCACTAAATAATTTTAAAACCAACATGTCATCCAATTTTCATGTACGTATGTGTATTTTTACTTCCATTACCCTACTATCGTAGGTAATGGAGTTTTGTATTCGGTACAAAAATTTGATATCGAGTTTTCACCTGATTTACATGTTTTAAGACCTCTTGAGTCCAAAAAAGTAGTTTTTGGCAATTAGTCAGTGTGTATGTATGTGTGGAATCGTCTGGCTATCATATCTCTGAAACTAATAAAGATAGAACTACGAAACTTCAGAATTGATACAGGTCTGGTGTACTGATGAATCTCCCAAATTTTGATGAAAATTGGAAAACCGGAAGTGGGACCGTAAGCCTATATCTCAAAAATGGCTCTAACAATTTTCTTCAAAGTTGCTATATAAACACTCTGTTAGATGTCCTTTCGAATGATATATTGGTTAGTTCAGGAAAACTGACAGGTGTCCTGTATAAATAGCTCAATTTTAGGTCTTGCAAGTGTGTTCCTTTAAAAATCTCTGTACGGAATTTTTTTCAAACTCGCCATATTTCTTTTCTACAATTAAAAAACTTTTTCATTTCTTCCAAAGCTTACTTCTGAGAAAAATTGAATTAATATCAGTTTAAAAATTATTATTTATGTTAAACTTATATAAAATTCAACTAATGACTTTATAATAAACAAGTTATTCAACTTTTATGCTCATACTTTCACTTGTTCAACCCTTTCGCAATGGGAAGCGCAAACAAACATTCAAATACTATGGATCAATTTCTCAAATCCTATGAACATACAATGCCATTTTGTGCCAAAAATTACAGTTTTTAAAACATTCCAGGGCACTGTGGCACAAATGTATGTTGCCTGAGGTTGAACGAGAAAATGTTTTAGCACACTGCCATGCCGGCAGGAAATGAGTGTGTTTCTTGATGGCACGTATGCGCGACAGTTAGTGCAAAAGGGTTAAAAATTATGTACAATAGAATAAAATGAAAAAATAGGTTGTTCTTTAACTTTTGGACATGAGTGTAGTAGTACTGATATGTGTACAGGAATTCACAGACACATACAAAAAAAGAAAAATCCAAACACATTACAATGTATGAAAATAAAAAAAAATTTTAAAACATAAATAATTTTATACTGCAGGCATAAAATATAGAAAAATTAACACACATAATTAAGGTGAACATTAGCGAGTTTTTCCAAAAAATAATGTATGGTTAACATTAATGATTAATTTACAAAGTCATACAAAATAATCAGATATATTTTAGTTTATCAGTGAAATTCTTCATAAAGCATCTTACAGGTATATGTACAATTATATCATGCATACAGTTTAAATATTTACTACAACTTACTGAAATGTTAGAACCAGTCAAATTCAAGTAATTAAGCTTAGGAAAGGCAACCAGTCGAGGTAATATTTTATCAGTAAAGTTATTATCTGCAAAACAAAAAAGAAAATTAAATGCATTACGAACAAAATTTGCATATATATATGTATATATATACACTATATAATTTAAAATGACATAAGACAAATTTAGCTTAAGAATTGCAGAAATTGTCTTTTTAATAATATAAAAACCCAAGTTTCTAAGGTTTAATGCTTGAAATTAAGTCATAGCTACAAAAATGTATAATACCAGTTTTCAAGGTTCTAACTCTATTTCTATTTTTTTTTTTTTTTTTTTTTTTTTTTTTCCCCATTCCCTGTCTGCCTCACCTAATAATTTTAGACATTTGAAATTATCCACAATCTATTTGACCCCCCATCCCCTGAAAAACCTAACATTATCAATTTTCAAGGCTTTATCTGTATTTTAAAACTTTTGCTCTACCCCCCCTCCCCTACACACATACACCTAATAATTTTACATTTTAAAAAAAAAGTACTTAATTTTTAGCAAAAGTTTCAGGCAGCTGCAATAAACTAATTAATAGAATTATACATTATACTACTTAAATTTTGTTAATAAGCGATTCTTAAAGGTTTAAAATTTATGTTTTTTGTTTTCCAAAAATTGATTTCAAATTTTTAATGCTTCATTTTTATAACTGTAAAATGCGAAAAATTAACTAAGAGCATATTTTGCATTGTATATAACTTTAAAATGAAATATTAAACATTTAACAAAATCAATTTTTAGAAAATCTGAAACATTTAAATTCTTAAAGCATTCAAATGTTTCAAGAATAAATTAACTTAAAAATATTTAATACTTGCAAGGTCCAAATGTTCTACTTCTTGTCCACCAATTCCATACATTCTCATACGAAGTGTAAGAAATCTTATTGAAGTATCATTCATTGAATTATTTCTCATACATAACTTTTTCAAACTATAATAAAAAGAAAAACAAATGAATCACTCACATATCTAATATATGAAAGATTATGACCATTTTAAAATAAAAATAATAATTAAAAAAAATAATAATAATTCTTTATTAAAATCTACAGATTAACCAGTAATCCATTAACATTTTATTCAGGATGTGCAATCTGATTTGTAAAAAAAATTCCAGGTTTTTCCAGACTTTAAGTACTTAGTAGTAAATTACCAGGTTATTGGAATTAAAAGATTAAAAGTCAATCTTAGATTTCCATGGTCTGACTAATTTAGGAGCATGTGGAAAACTACCCCAAACTCCCCCAAATCATATGTTAAACTTACCTCAATGCTCTTTATTAGTTGTAAGTTCAAATAAAAAAGTGTAAAAGGGCGCTGAAAAAAATGCATTCCCCAGACACTGTACAGTTGTACAGAATAGTGACCTTTGCGCCAAATACCTAAATTTCAACGTAAGTTTTTTTTTTACTTTCTGAACACTATAGTGAGGAAAGTATTGTAATCATGTCAAAAATCCGAATTTGAGATTTTGATGCTTCTATACGTTTTGAGGTCCCCTGAGTCCATTTTCACTATTTTTACGATGATGTATGTATGTATGTGTGTGTATGTCTGTGAGTGAACGCGCTAGCATCTAAACGCTTTGTTCGAATAAGCTGAAAGTTGGTACGTATATTATAAGTCACCATAGTACGAACCCTATTGATTTTGGTGAATCTAGCACTTATAGTTTTTTTACAGGGACACCAGGAAAAATTCTTTATCCTTATGGCCTATGGGACCAAATTTTTTAAAGTGCGATAGCATCTAAACGCCTTATTCAATTGAGCTGAAAATTTATATGAATATTATAAATCACTGTTGCACTAACTATAAGCATTTTGGTGAATCATTTATAGGTTTTTACAGGGACACAACGAAAAATTCTTTATTATTATGATCTATGGGCTCAAAGTTCAGTAGCCTTAAATAAAACATCATGTAATATATGGTGAAAAATACTCAAACACTCTATTATGGTTTTCTCTCTTTTGTTTGTTTAACAACTCATTTTTCTTTACTTTATCTACAAAACTGTTAATTACTCAATGTTCGGAAAGTCAAGTAGAGTCACTTCAGATTTTTTTTTTTGTAGGTGGTTACTGGTCAGGAAAAATCAGGGGTCAGGGAATTTCATTTAAGGGAAGAAGCCATATTTGAAAACTAGTTATTGTAAATTGCTAAATGTTCACTAATTTTGTGATATTTTTGTGAGTAATAAACAGCATAAGTCAGAGAAAATAGAGGTCAAAAAAGTATCAAGGAATTTGGGAAAATTCTAATGCTAGCCACACTGTACACAAGAAATAGCTAAATTATTTTTAACATTTATTGCATATGAAAAGAATACAATGTGCATTAAACAGTACTGGCATAAAATCTAAGCATTAAAAGATAAATTTTCAAGTTAAAATAGAAATATATATATATTTAAATAATTGTTTTTTTTTTCTCCCTTGTAAAATTTTGAATTTCAATAAATACACTAAAAAGGGCCAAATATATTAAATATGAATAAATAAATTTTCCTTTTTGAATTTGCGGAAATTAATCTTATTTTACAAGTAGACATACATATGTACAGAGGTTAATCCAGAACAAATTTAGTGCCGCATTGAGGCACTTTCACAAAGTCAACTTTTGACAATGGTACCTTCACAAATTTAACTCTCAGCAAAGAGGCACCTTCACAAAGTCAGTTTTCAACAATACAGCTGTGCACTAAAAAATTTTATAAGCTTCACTGCATCGAACACATGAAAATACCCTCAATTTGGATATTTACTGGAGACAATGATAAATATCTAAGAAAACACCTTATCTTACATAAAAGAAATAACTTGACTCGCCCATATATATACATTTATTTATTTTACAATTGTTTCATTTTATTTTTTAAATTTAAAAAAACTGCTCTGCGTATTTCTGTTAATTGTTCATTGAAGCATTATTAATTTTCACAAACTTACTTGATATTTTCACAAATTATTTTATTAATTCACAAATGGGGTATCATTTTAAAAAAGCTGGATTAATCCCTGATGTATATAATTATAATGATCGGACACCAGGGAGGGAAGAAGACTTGAATTAATATATATATATATATATATTAGGGTGTCCCTTCAATGAGGGGGGAAATTTCGTTTTCATTTTTCTATTTTTGAATTTCGATTCAGGGGTGTTTGTGTTCAGGGTTTATCCTTGATTTCAGGGTTTTTATCTCTTATAAAGTTATTTTTTGTTTTCCTTGGTTGTTCATTTGTCATCCAGGTGATATGTGAATGAAATGTAAAAAGATTGAGGGCTTCTAGCCTAAATAGTTTGAGTATTATTTGATATTTTGAGTTATTTCTAATTTGAGGCTCTAGTTTTCAGGGTTTTTACCTTTGAGTCACAATCACCCCTGCAATATGCATAATCTCTAATTTTTTTACATTTGACCCTAAACATTTTTTAGCAAAATATCGCATCTCTATGATAATGTTAACACATGCCGAATTGGCAGGAAAATCATAATACCTATATTAGGATTTTCCTGTCAATTTAGCTTGTCATTATAATAATTAAAATACCTTACATTCAGCTTCATTTGATGACTCCTAATGGTGAAGTACTTTCAAATAGGGGGATCCCCCCCCCCCATTTTTAACACCGGTCACTTCTGTAGTGTTGTTCTCTTTCCTATTTTAACAGCGGCTGTTAAAATAGGAAATATATCCAGAAAATTACCGTAAAATCCCGATTATAAGCCCCCCATTTTTCAAATGCAAAACTAGTAAAAAATAGGGAGGGGCTTATAATCAAGATTACTAGATTTTTTTTTAAGTTGTGGTGGCGCCATCTATCTCCAGAGAATGAAACAAATACTTATTATCTAATCCAGAATTGAATGTAACTTACAGAAATAAATTTTAAATTATTAATTCAAATTGTTTAATCAGTATTTTAAATTGATAATTTAAATGAATTTTTTCATATGGTTAATATGAAAGATGAATTTAAAAAATTGATTTTCCTATTGTCAAGGTATTCTTCAAGGTCATCAAAAATTAACTAATTTAGAGTATATAAATTAATAAGAGTATATATTTAGCTAAATATGAAGTGCATAAAGCTCATTTCATATATTGTTGTTAAACATGACACTTTGCAAAAATATGACATCAGTTTTATGATTTAAATTAAAAGAAATGCTAGTAATTTCTTATAAATGTGACCTTTGTTAAATAAATAAAATAACTCTATTATTTAGTATATGGAAGGTATATAATGAAAAATTTACTCATACATTCAACTATTATTTTGATGAATAATGAAGAAGCCTATAAGAACATTTTCGAAATTAAGATTGGTGCTGCCATCTATCGGAAAATAGGTTTTTGATTTCATAATTATTTTATGATTCTCATTTCCACCTCATTGTTATTTTATTAAAACAGAAGAGGGGAATTTGTAATTTTTTCTGTAAAAAATCATTTTTAAGAATAAATTTATTTAAAATCATTAAAAATATATAAGATTTCAGATTTTTTTTTTTTACTCAAAATGAAAAATTAGAGGGGGAGGGCTAATTTTTAGGATTATGGAAAAAATCCAAAATTGCCTAAAAGTGGGAAGGGGGCTTATAATCGGGATTTACGGTAAATGTTAATATCCCAATCAAACCAAATCCTAATACTTACCAAATTATCCGCAACGATAAAGATCAAATTTCCCCTCTTGAGACCACCGGTATATATGAAATCCCATTTAAATATCAAGACAATAGCAAAGGTTGCTACATATGAATGACCAAAAGAAAGATAAACACCTGTATTAAAAAACATCACAATTACATCAAATTTAGAACTTTCCTCTCTGTATTCCCCTACCTATTATAATAGGTGAATCCCACAACTGTCCCATTGCTTGTTATTTGTTGCTTACTTTTTGATAAACAGAAGCATGTGTCCAATCCTATCTGTGTATTTGTATTACAATTCAATTTTTAGTTTTGATGGAGAAATTAAAAAAAAAAAAAAAAGTTGATCAACTCTTATTTTATCAAGTGCAAATGAAAATAAGTGCATTAAGATTGATACAATTAAAGAAAATGGAACCGATGATATAAATAAAAGGGAGGAAAATTCTCAAGTTACATCGACTAAATGTAAAAAAGTTGACCCCAGCATGCAAGAAATTTTCTTGGCTTTAAATGTTTTAAGATTTAATGAGATGCCCAATGTGTGCAGAATCTGCAAGACTGGTAAATTTTTAATACATATCAAAACTACATAATTTCAATTTTATGCAAAAAAAAAAAAAAACTTACTAACTTTTTATTAAAGTTAGTATGTTTATATGTAACTGATTACTGAAGTGTACTTATGAGCAATGTTGCAAAATTCTGAATTACATTTGGTTGACGTTATCAATAAAAACATGAAAAATGTCCCATTCATCCCCTATATTCTTTGTGAATCTGGGTGACCTGATACTGCAGTGACAACATGACAGCTAGCAGATGCTGAACTGCAGATAGACTTTTGAAATCTCCAATAGTAATAAAAAACTAAAAATTATTCATAAATGTATAAACAATGGTGCCAACTATGATGGTACTAATAACTGCTTAACCACTTCACCAGCTAACCCGAGATAACTCGGAGTAATGTAGCCTTCTATACACAACAGTGGCCGGTGAAGTGGTTAAAGGCTGCATTTACAAATATAAAAACTGCTGGAATATTGGTACCCATTTTTCATGAAGGGGAATGCTCTGTTTTGTAAAATGCACCACAAAAACTCCACAAAAGTGCCTGTTTTATTATCTACTCCTTTACTCTTTTTTCCACTGAAATAAATTAAGCATATTTAAGATTAATAAAATAAACATTTAAAACAGTAATAGAAATTTGAGCTACTTCACCACAAAAAAAAAAAAAAATTCGGAGGACTTTCAAGCTTTAGCACATAAAATTCAGTGTTGTGAATTATGTATAACTTGAAGATTTTCCACAAATTTTCAAAATTACAGCCTTGCATGAATCTGAAAATGCATGAAAATCTGCACAGAAGCAATCACAAAATAATAATAATAAAATCACTAGGTGCAGCATATTCGTTGTGCACAAATCTGAAAATGCATGAAAATCCGTGCTACAGAGGTCAGTATTCTAATATTAAAACCAAAAAATCATAACTGGATACCCAGGGGCGCGTCAGCACTGTCAGGCGCCTGTGTGCAGAGTTTCAGTTGGCGCCTTATATTACCTTAAAAAAAATCATTTTATAAAAAGTTATCATTCAGTAAGCAATTTTGTCTTCTTCTTCAAGGATTAGGCCGAAGGCCTGTTCCAGCTTCTTGGTCAAACCTACCTCGGTCTCGTCTGTCTTGTGGGTTGTAATAAAACGCGGCTCTAGGTAGTCTTCCGTGTGGCATACGTCGGATATGGCTTAACCAATCTTGTCTGTATTCCCTAATTTTATCTTCTAGACTAAATATGTTTAATTCTTTACGTATATCTTCGTTTCTAATTCTATCGGGAATTGTACAGCCTTTAACAGATCTGAAGAAACTCGTTACAATAGGTGTCGGATACGCAGAAATAATTTACGTACCAAAATATGTGACCGCAGTTCCCGTTGATTTTACACGACAAATTTAGCACTAAAAAGGGGGGGGGGGTCTTGAATTTACCCCCTCTTTACGCCCCCCCAAATCGAAAATTACAAAGAAAAAAATAAAAAATGGATTCTTGGAAATATCCTAAAGAAGACGCATACCTAATTTCAACATCTTTGTACCATTTTTAGTAGAACTCTCTTAGTAGAACCCGGAATTGTGAAATTTCCCCCCAAAATGAAATCCCCCCCCCCCCTTAAAAATCGAAAATTTCAGAAAATGTTTTATTTATTTATTTTGCTGGGGAGAGGGGGGGGGGGGCTCTCAAGTCTAGTCTCCCCATATGCAATTTCTACACTGTGAAGTAGCTTGGAGCTGAGTTTTGCTTAGAAACGTGTTTTCTGCCTTCTGTCTCCCTTGAAAAAGGTGAGGGGGAATTTCATAAAATCCCATCAGTATAGGCATTGGATGCATATAAACAATACACGTACCAAAATTCGTAACCGGAGCCTCTGTAAATTTTCCAGGACTAATTTAGCACAAAAAAAGGGGTCCTCGAATTTGATCGCTCGTAACACCCCCCTCCCCACAACACCAAAAAATGGGTTTTGGAAAATATCTATATATAAAAACGGCTAAGAGATTTCCCTGGACTCTGTCTGTGTGTGGACGTAAGTTGCCACCAAATTTTCATACTTTAGTTAATTTTAAAAAATCTTATTGTCCGATCGATAAGCTGTTTAATCTGACGGATTCAGAAAAATCGTCCCTTTTATTTGGTACCTCATTTGCAACGATTTTTTTTTTTTTTTTTAAAGCATAAAATGAAATATCCTTTCACGCGAAAAATAAAAAAATGTAAAATTTTAAATTTGCTCATGCATATAAAAAAATAAAAATGTGAAAATGGAGTTAAATATATATATATATATATATATATACCTGAATTTTAGATTTTTTCTTTTTTCTAGTGTTTAAATAGTATGTTTTGGCACGGATGAATCGCGCTTGGCATGAAAGCTAATTCAGCATTATATTAAAGAGCTTTACTTATTGATAATCCTGGGTAATTTTTAAAATTTTGATGCTGAAACAGATCGGACAATTTTCGATGAGGACTCTACTTTCGCAAAAGCCACTTTAAGCCAAGTAGCGCATCAAAAATATAAATAAATTATAAAATATTGAAAAACAGAAATGAAAGAACAGGTAAAGAAAGAAAAGAAAAGAAAAACAGAAAAAATAGTCACATAGGTATTTTTTGTCTAAAGTGGCGATAAAGTTTCAAAAGTCGCCAAGGGGAGCTATATTAAGTCTGTACCATGATCAGGTTTACATATTTCATTATTTATTTTTCTATATACCAACTACTATTAATAACTCAACTACTGTTATAACCTTTTAAACCAGCATTTTTTTTTAAACCGGTTTCGAAAGGAGGTAGCCTTTCTTCATCAGGTGCAAAAGAACACGTGCACGTTGCCCTGCTTTCAATCTTGCTCTTACCTTGGAGGCAAAAGCAAGACTGAAAGCAGGGCAAAAACCAGAGGGGGAGGAGCAACACAAACAACCAATAGGAAGCATCATGCAGGATCAATCAGAGAGGAACACACACACACACACACAAAAAAAAAAAAAAAAAAAACCTGACTTAAAATTTATGGTGTGTAAAGAAGTTTTAAAATCTATATATTGATTGTACACCAGTTTTAAATTTTGTTTTGGTACTATTATAACCCAAAAAATTGTCTCATGCGATAGACGTAACCGATCATAGCACATTGCAATAGTATTACATTTGGCGTGAAATTATTGTCATTTTATGATTCATCGAATAAATCAAATAAATATAGAAAATAACATGAAAGAAAATATTATGTACACCACGTATAATAGTGTTGTTCATATGTAAGTGGGATTCAAATATAAAATTGCTACTTCAATTTTTTTCAATACTGTTCGTTTCGAAAGTGTCATCTGATAAGCACCCAAATGGAAGCCCACTGATAGGCTGTTGTCACAAACACCTGACATCCTAGTGTTAGACACAGGCACCTGAGGGTCTGCGAATGAGTGGGTCGCTGCCAAAGGCAACGGGGTACCAAGGCGGGCTTTAGAGCAATTTCATGATTTTTTTTTTTTTTTTATAAAGTGATATAGAAAAATGTGTTCTTTAAATATAGTGACCATCGAAGAGGGCAAAGCCTTCGTTGATTCACTACATTCACTAATTTCATAAATTTAAAAATGATTTTATTAACAAACTTTAATCTATTGGTACGAATGCAGCATCTGGCTGTTTCCTATAGTAGGAAACAGCTTTTGTACATTTCGAGTTTGATTTTAAAATTTTTTCCGCATTCAGAATTCTGTTCGTTTCCGAACCGAGGCTTTTCTAGTCCTAAAGAATATACATGGCTGTTCTCAACATTTTTGGTGTTTTTTTACTCAAAAATCTGGAGTTTATGAATTTTCCCCCCGAAAATCAATTTTCTTCCTCTCCCCTTAAAAGTAAAAAATTTCAAAATTGTAGACAATGATTATTATTGTTGTTGTTGTTGTTGTTGTTGTACTCAAATCTAGACTCCTCATGTGCAATTTCTTCACTGTGATAATTTGAAGCCAAGTTCTGCATATAAACGTGCTTTTACCTCCTGCCCACCCCACGGGGGGGGGGGGGGGGAGAATTTACGAAAGTTTATAGATATAATTTTAAGTTGGGTAATTCCTGCCAAGTGTCGTTGAATACTGCCCAGCTGCTCTCACGTGATACCCACACAAAAGTGTTATAGACATGCAGACACAACGACCGTACATGCACCACACACGCACACACACACACACAGAAATTTTTTTGGCTTTCCCGATGTGTGAAATGTGAAGATATCGCAATTATTTTTTTCGAATTTGAGAAATTTACAGACCAAAGTCCGATTTTATTAATATAGATGTTACACCGATAATGCAAAGGGGAAAAAAGTACTCTAAAAAAAATCTCCGGTTCTATATTAAGTCTTTATTTTTGCAATCGTTGTCTTTTTAGTAAACTAAGTGGCCTTTTTCCGCCAGAAGAGGAGGGGTGGGGGGAGAGATTAAGACGCCCTTTAAAATTTTTATAGAATAATTTGATCTGTTAAAAAAGTCAAAGAAAATTTTGCTGAAGGTAGGTACATCTTTACAAAATTATTCCATTTTTAACGCGCCCTTTCACAAAAAAACCTCCTATACTATTTGAGGAACACAAGTTTTACCAGTATATTTTTCAAAGCGCCTCATTTAGCAGCACTACTCGCATGACTTCAGATCGGCATTATGAAATCAGATTTAATAAAGCAATATATACTTTTTTTTTTCAAATAATTTATCCTCGGCTTGCGCCTTTCTTTACCTGGCGCCTGTGTGCGCTGCACACTTCGCACACCGGGTCGGCGCGCCCCTGTGGATACCCCTAATTCGAGGTGCATGAATCAGAAAATGCATAAAAAACTGTACTCCAGCAATCAGTATCCCGATATTAAAACCAAAAAAACATCAGTGGATACCCCTTATTCATAGCGCATGAATCAGAAAATGTGCAAAAATCTGTACTCAGGGTGGCTAGCATTTAAACCTTTTCAAATTCCCTGACTTTTCCCTGAGTATTTTTCGAGATTTTCCTCCATTTTTCCCTGACTCTCACGTTTATTTTCGATGAAAATTTCACGACACTAGCAAAAAATTTAGTGACTTAAAATATCATTAATAATTTAATGATTAATATAGCTTATTTTCACAAAATTTGTTAAAATTCCCTGACTTTAAAGGAAATTCCCTGACTATTCCCTGACTTTTCCCTGATTCTTTGATTTTCCCTGACTGCTAGCCACCCTGGTACTGCAGCGGTCAGTATCCCGATATCAAAACCAGAAAAAAAAAAAAACATCACTGGATACCCCTAATTCGTAGCGCGTGCATCAGAAAATGATGAAAATGTGTACTGCATTAATTACTACCATGCACTATTTTTCCCTAAATTCCATTTATTAAAATAATAATAATAATAAAATACACTAGAAAAATTAATTTAATTAATAATCCCAACACCATGTCTTAAACGTTTTGATAATAGATCAAAGCTAGAAAAAAAAAGAAGGAAAAAAATGCCTAGAATGTTTTAAACTCAGCTTACCATTTAAAATCTGCTATATGGCTATAAATGTCGTGATTTTCCCCCAAATAACAACTACATAGACACAACTCTGTTACACATTTTGAAATCACAGTAATACCTTCAAAATATTCATTTAAAATCAATAAACTTTTATAAAGATTTAAGCGCTCAAGCACTAAACATTCATAAGCTTCTACAAACTTATTTAGAACTTCATTCGACGAAGCTATAGAATTTGCTGAAATAAATTTTCGGAAGATTTTCTCACCAACCAGATCTGGTAAACCTACGAAACTGTCAACCAGGTTATGTGTTTAACAATAAAATTCATACAAGTGTCAAATAAAGTATTAACCACAGTTACCGCCATTATTTTAAAATCAACCAAACAAAAACAAAACAATGTTAGTAAATAAACCAATGTTGCCAGATTTAGAAATCAAAAAGAACTAAAATTATTGACGTAGAAGTTAGTCTTACGTAGAAGTAGAAGTATATCTTTGCTGAAAGTACTGAGCATAGATATATAGATATATATATATATATATATCATCTCCATGTTAATGTGCAAAGATTTTCGTGCCATGAGAGAGTATAAAACTCGAAAACAATAATGGAATAGAATGTTAATATATATTGAAAATGCCGGAATACTGCGCGCTTTTAATTGTAAAAATACATTTATGAAAGGAAATGGAATAAGTTTTCATAAGTAAGTTAAATTTAACTAATTTATGAAAAATATGATTTTTTATAATCAGTTGTTGCTTTGTTATTATTATGGTTTAAATACTGTTTTGGTTTTTAATGGAATACTTTTTTTCAAATTTTAATATTTTTTAAGTTTTTATATTAGTAAGTAATATCGAATTTTCAAAATTCTTTTGAATGTAGTTAGCAGCCGCAGAGTAAAGATGTTTTTCATGATGAATGCAGACAATTTTTTTTCTTAAGTAGTATAATAATAAATGCTGAAAAAATATCATTTTTGTGCAGACATGAAAAGATATACAGTCGAACCTCGTTAACGTGAATCTCAAGGGGGATCAAAAATCTGTTCATGTTATCAGTAGTTCATGCTATCAGTAACTGATCGTCATATAACTAAAGTAATCTTTATTTTGGCGGGGATTGTGGTAACAGTTCATGTTAAAAGCAATTCACGTTAACGAGGTTCGACTGTATATATATATATATATATATATGTGTGTCTTTGTCTATATATATATATTTAACATTAAAAATAAAAGAAATCGGTAGCTTCGTTTTAAATTAATACAGATCTATGGTTCAACCATTCGTTTTAGAAATATTGTCGAGTTCTTTCTAAAATATCCACAATGAAAATTTACACAGGCCTCAGGGCCTCCAGGAGGAAAGCAATGCTCCTACATGCAGACATTTTTTTTTCAAGTTTATTACTACTATTATCAATAATTCATATAAATTTTACATTCATGCGTTGAAAATAACTCACATTATGTACATTTAAATGAAAATTTTCCTATACTGTCATGTTAAGTACTTAAAAAAAAGCAGGATGGCAGCACCACTTGTTGAACAATTGATTCCCAAATCTAATCAGCACCAGTTTAGGTCAAGGTCCAACTGAATACAAGTTTGGTCGAATTTCGTTCATATTAGGAGCTAGAATACGAAATTGCTAGAATTGCATTTTTAGTTGTGTTAAGCGTTTCTTGCAGTTTCGAACAAGGTTTAAGAAAATATTATGACATTAATTAGTTTTTCTGTCTGTCTGCTTGCCCACCTGTCCGAGTTAACCTAATTTCTACTACATGTTGCGACTGGCCGTTAAAGGGTTAACGGGAATTTTCCTGAAGATGAGGATATGACCAATCGTTTTAGCTCTCTAATGAACACTTAACCCCAAACTTTTATAAAAATCGTTATATCCATTTTCGAGTAAAACCAATTTCTATTATACGTTGCGATTGTCAGTTAAAGAGTTAACGCAAATTTTCCTGAAGATGAGGGTATGTCCAAATATTTTAGTTCTGTAAAAAAAAAAAAAAAAAAAAAAAAAAAAAAAAAAAAAGACACTTAACTCCAAACTTTAATCAAAATCGTTATATCCATTTCTGAGTAAACTCAATTTCTACTACATGTTGGGATTGGCAGTTAAAGGGTTAACACTAATTTTCTTGAAGCTAAGAATATTTCAATTGTTTTAGGTCTTAGAACACGATTCGATAAAGATTTATTAAACAAAACAGTATGAAGTGTACTTTTCTTACATACGAATTTTTGCTACTGTTCGGACACTTTTGTTACCGATTGTATTGCGATTGACAGTTAAAGGGTTAACTCGAATATCTCAAAAGATGAAGATAAGTATAATAGTTTTTTCGACCAAAAAAACTTCTAACCAGACAGAAATAGTAGATGGAAACGATAAATTTCTTTAAATGTTATTCCATACAAAAAAAAAAAAAAAAAAAAAAAAAAAGAAGAAGAAAAGAGAGAAAGAAAAATGAGTATCTGGAGTTTTTTCATTCATCTTTAGTGCATAAATTATTCATAAATTTTATTTGCTAAATTATCTGTGTGTATTCCCGTGTATATTCACTCGGGGAAAGACATCCATAAGAAAGTAAAATGGCTGTCTTTCCCCGAGTAAAAAAGGCATCACTTTTTCGCCCTCGCTGATCAATCTATGTCTTATTACTATATCTATGGTACTGAGCGAAGTCGGCAGCAAAAGTATCCGAGCGTCGAGTCATGCTCTTAGTCAGTCTCTAAGAAGATGATTCGACAAAGATTTATTTAACAAAACAGTTTTAAGAGTACTTTCTTTACATCGGAATTATTGGCTAGTGCTCGGATACTTTTGCTGCCGACTGTAGTACATGTACGGAGTCGGCTGAGATTGCAGTGCGTCGCCATAGAATAATAATAAAGGAAGAAGGAGCGTATATGTTTCGCTTTCGGTTTGTAAAATTCAGGGATGCCGGATATAGGGTTGTAACTATGCTTCAATCTGATTGGTTGTCGACTTGTTGGCGAGATTTTTGAATCGTCTCGTCTCTCTGTCAATAAGTCAGCACGGATTAAAAGAGAAGGATGTATTACTAATGTTACGGAAAGGTAGTAATTTTCATCTTACAGATAGAGGGCGACCAAATCTCGAAAATACACCAATCAGCGCGTTTTTACATTTCTGGCTGTTCCTTCGTTGGATGACTGAAGCCGAAGGGGCGGGCTTTCCCTTTCTTCCGATGAGTTTCAAAGATACTACACCAGGCGGCGATCGGATCGCTTACTCTGTTCGGCTGAATTAATGCGGAAAATAAAGCTCCGTTCCCCACGCTGACCGCCCTATCTAGTTTGTCATCCTGTATCCTAATCCGTGCAGTCAGCGAGGCAGCACTCACAACAAATAGCGATAAATGAGCCAAGGATGGGTGCCCTACTTTAAGGTAATAAGCAGCAGGAGCAGCTTTCTCTAGCAATTCACTAGAAGGGGTTTGTAAGCATTGGAGTATTGACCTGCTCCTTCTTCCTCTATTATTATTCTATATGCGTCACTTAAGCTTATCGTAAACGTAACTTCTGTCTTAAGTAGGCTGACCAGATCAAAGTATTTTTATAATAGAGAATCGTTAAAAATTGCTACAATTATCCAATTACGGATGTATTTTTTTATTCCAAATAAATAAGGACTAAAAGTAAAGTGTATTATTGATTAATAATTTACTTTCTACAATTTTTTAAAACTTAGAAAAATGCCTTCAAAATAAAGGAACTTCGAACTTCCCAGAAAATGGGAACATTTGGTCAGCTTAGCTTAGTGTTAAGATGTAAACAGAACGCAAATCGCATTGCAGTGTCCACTGAGCTGGAATAGAGAGACTACAGAGAGTCTCTCTGTCTGTAAGCTCTCTAAGCTGGAGAACAACTGGAGGAAATGCTAGACCTGTTTTCGCGTGCCAGTTTTTCAAGAATTCGTCTGCTATGGTTTGCCAGACAAAGTCAAACCTTGTACGGAAGATTGCATTTGATACTTTTATATTGTAATGTAAAATTGTGTAAAGGTTGTCTGTTCGTACACCCACATTCAGAACATCATATTACAATTTTTAATTTTAATTCCTTAAAGAGTATAACAGTAATGGACGACCCGATAGATGTTGCCTGCCGTACAAGGTTTGACTTTGTACGGCAGACGAATTCTTGAAAAACCGGCACGCACGAATACTGTGCAAAAGTATAGGAACCATTTGGTCCACTTGTTCTTAGTTCAGTGGCAGTGGCTTCACTGGCTTACTATCTTACGACAACCTCAGCTATCTTCTTAAGTCGAATCCAGTAACTGGATGCGCGCGCAATCACAACACAGCTCGCTCTGCGTCTCCCTTTTCTGGCTTTTTCTCTTACGAGAGACACGCGGAGTTCTTACGCTTGAGCAAGGAGGTTCAATATTCAATCTCCTTGCGCTTAAGGTACCGCAATACCAAGTTAAAATCGTTCTTAAATGATTCCATTCTTAATATGAATCGTAAGGTTAGTTGGTTGGGTTTTACGTCGCACTAGTTCTGCGCAGATGGGCAATTGGCGACGGTCTGGGACACACCCCTAGAGGTTGTCCGGAGATATGCCATCAGAATTTTGATCCTCACGGAAGGGATGGCTCTCCCACTTCGGTGACCCCCAGAGGTATAATTTTTGATGGGAACATGGAGGACATTGCGGCCACGGCAGATTTTGCGTGCAGCAGCCACCATTAGTGTACACGGCGGTCTTTGGCTAAGGTGACCATACGTCCTCGAAATTCGAGGACTGTCCCCGAATTTTGACCTTTTTATTTTTTGCCTCCAAAAATTCTTTGACTACTTGGAGACATTAAAAGTCCCCAAATTTTTATATTTGTATCTATTTATTTCAAAATCGCAGTCCCTTCCGTGGAAGATCAAAATTGTGGTGGCATGTTTCCGGACCACTTCTAGGGTGAGTCCCAGACCGTCGCCAGTTGCCCATAGCGTAACACTAGTGCGACGTAAAAGCCATCCATTCTAATCCAATCACAATCGCAGTCTAATGCGCAAGTAATTGGATAATCTTGGAAATCAACAAAACTTTGAAACAAACACCCTCATACTTCATGAGCAGCGAAAGAATCATGCAGTATATAAATTCTATCTTGCCCAATTTATGTGAAGTGAAAAATAAAATTTGTTCAATGAAATTTTGACAAAAATGACAGTTATATGACCACCACAAATTGCATTGATACATTGATAGAAGAGAAAAATAAATGATTTTTTTGTAGATATATAATCAGGAATAATTTCTACATTTCTGGGAGTGGGGATTCTAAAGATTAAAATGAATTGCTGTTATTTCGTGTTCTCTCCTATCATCATAATAAAGTGTAAATGGGTTCTATAGACTTGATTATTTTAATAATGCTGGGATAGTTTAATTTGCATAAACATACCTTAGGCTCAGCAATTTTTCACAGAAAAAAGTTTTTCAGAGCATTTTGTATTGTATAAATCAGAGTTCTTTAAATATAATAATGCATATAGGTATTGGTCTGTTATGTCCTCGAAAACGTCCCCAAATAGAGTTTTCAATGTCCTCGGAATTTACTTCGATTTGGGGACAAACAGTAATTTGTCCTCAAATCAGTGTTTGAAAATATGTCACCTTATCTTTGGTCGGCTCGAGTACCATGCCGCAATCTTCCAATTACGATGCCGGCGCTCTATCGACTGGGCTACCGCGGCCCTATGAATCGTAAGATTAAAATCAATCGTAAGACTGAGGCTCCGCAATCCCAGCCCCTGTAAAGCGCGAACCGGAGCGATAGCACCACCCCTTTTATCAACAGAGGGGAACAAAGGTGTTCGACATGAGTTAGTTACTCTTTAACTATATTTCTTGCGACCATGGAAGCCTCTGCGCAAGTGCGGATTCAGCGAGTCCACTAGTAAAATAGGGGAAACAAGCTTTTCGTTGAGAGGAAATAAGCGGTAAGGGAATACCGAATGACTGGATGTTTACTAAATTCAAATCTGTTGGTCAACTTGGAAACCCTCCAAGATTTTCGACTCGTCCTCACTGCTAGGCGTAGGAAACGTGGTTACACTATACAAGGTTTACAAAATGCCCGTTTTTTTTTCCAGAATAAAACACGGTTTTTTTCCCTGGGAATTTAAAGCAAAATCGTGAATTTTCAATATTTCTAAAAACTGGGAATTTTAAAGTAATGAATATTTTAATAATTAACTCTAATATATGAAAAATTTTATAAATAATAATTATAAAGCTAATAAATGAATTCTGCATTGATTTTGTTTCATTAAAACTTTATATCAATGACAGTTCTAATATTACGATTTATGGTGCTGATTAAAAAATATCTGTTCTGAATGAGGGAAGAATAAAATAGCTAATGCATGCTATTTTATATGAAATAATTTAATAAAATAAAAGGAATTTTAAACTTCTGAAATACTACAGTCGTTTATTAAAAAGAAGGTGGTATTAAAAGAATGTTTATTACAATTTTCTGCCAACTAGTCAACCAAAGAAGTGACATGTTATGATTATAAAAATTCTCCTTTATTGTCCAAAATACATCATTTTTTATTACTAATTTCGAGATTATCTCATGAAAATGTCTAAGGTTTTTAACATATGTTTATTTATTCAAATGCTTTCATACTGAATTTAGTATTAAAAAAAAAAAAAAAAAAAATGGATCATCTTCAAAGATTTACAATTCCGATTTTCAAAATAGTCAGAAAAGTATTCACGAAATTTGATTTAATTTAGCTACCATGATAACAGAGTGGACATTTTCGCATTTTTAATAAGCAAAATAAATAAATCTGTTTATTTTTAATACAATGCTGAAAGTGTCCGGATTCGGATTTTAATAGATTTAATAATTAAGAAAAATATTTTTTTAGCAAAAAATATTTATCTTCTTAAAACAAATCTTTGTTTCTGAATATGTGAAAGAACTGTAACATATCTGTAAAATAACCCTTTCATAAGAGAAATTTTTTCAAATATGTAAACTTTGGCTTCTTTTTATATGAAAGATAATGATTTAGCTTTAATTCTCATATATTAAACATAAAATGACAATAATACACGTTATAAGTTTATCAACATATAAAAACCTTTAAACTGTGATTTATATTATAAGAGCAATATATTGTTTGCTTAAATCTCTCGATTAAGTTTTTTCCCTTAAAATTCTCAAAGTTTCCAAAATATCCGGTTTATTCCCCAAAATTCCCAGGTTTTTTCCCTTGCTTCAAAATTCCCGGGTTTTTTGCATCTCTAGGTCTACATGAACATTATCTTTGATCAAAAAGTTTTTCTCTTTCTTCACACTCTACTATTCTCTACTATTTTTGAATTCACAAAATCATACTCAAAACATTCAGATCTATTCTTTAAGAAGTGAAATTAATTTTTATATTGTTTAAAAATATACTTTGTCAAACACATTCATATTTATCAACAAATAAAAATTACAACGTGTAATTCTGAAATAGCAGTATGAAATCGTTAAATACTTAACATTGCTGGGTTTAAATAATACAAAATGCTTTAAAAGAAAAAAAAAAAAAAATTTTAGTTCGTGTATATTTCAAAACTTATTTGCTTAATATTTAGTAAGTCTTCATGAGTTATTTGCAACTTTTTAATTTGCTGCTTCAATATTAAAAGTTACTATTATTATTATTATTTAGTCTTTCTCCCATTTAAAAATTTAACTAATATTTATATGATACGAAAACACAATTTTTGTTTAATAACACACTTCTGCTCAAAAGTTTAGCAAGATTTGCAAATGATCAGTGCTTTTCAATTTAAAAACATATCTCGGGATGAAATGTTTTCAAATATTGAGTATTTAAAGAAGTGGATCTTCCTCATGTTTTTTAGTGAAGATTGGTTTAAGACAACATTTAGTGGGCCGGTAACAATTTGAGCAAAATCAATAATGTTTGTGATCACCCTGCATCGTTAAGGGAACAAAATGATCTGCAACTTTAGGATATGTTAATACAGATCCAGTACAATTTGTGGATGAATTTATATGATGATAACATATTAAATAACCGAGATATAAGCATTTATTTTAAAACTCAAAAAAAAAAAAAAAAAAAAAACATTAGCATGTTTTTTATTTATAATACGCAGAGTTTTAACCGAAAATTATTCCTACTTTCAGATAAATTGGAAAAACACCTTTGAAACAATATACTGCAATCGGAATACAAATATCTTTAATATCTCATGAAATATGAGCATTTTTTAAAAAACGTTTTCACTACGCATGTGCGAAAGATAGAGAAATTTTTATTACATAGGTTGAAAGCTAGATATTTTGGGCAACTTTTGTCAAAAGTTCATTTGAATAGAGTAAAAATGAAGCAAACTGTCGGCAAAAGAACGAGCTAGATTTTATGTATTTTCCAAGACTTGAAATTTCATAAGGGGTTTTTCACATGCTGCGTAATTAATTTGAAGGTACAATTGTTTCAACTAATTTGCAAAAGTTCTTTTCTATGAAAAACCTTATAATCTCACAAATCTTAGTAAATGTTAGAATTATAAGCTTGTAAGAGGTTTTTCACAAAAAAGTACTTTTGGAGCGTGTTTGAAATAATTGGATCTTCTTGTTTCTTCATCCAAATTCCTATTGGCTTACAGCTCCAGTTTTCTAAATTCCTATTGGTTGCTACTCTGACTCCATAATCCGCTTCCCTACCTATATATATGAGCAATAATCCACTTCGTCATTCTGCAGTTCAGTTCGTACATATCAATATCCCAGTTCAGTTCCAGTTCGTCATTCAGCACTGATGATGGTACGCTTTACGCTACCGAAACTGCAGTCTGCACTTATCAGTTTTTACATTGGCATTTTTAACGTTGTATAAATATTGATATTAAATATGTTTGTTTTAAACTATAGAAAAATGATTTATGCCTACGTTGTCATGTTTTCCGAAAGTTTCATGAAATTTGAAGAAAACCCTTTGGAGTTATAAAAACTTGAGAAATATTTTTGCATTTTTCAATAAAATATTAATAACTCTTTAAACATTAGAGATATCCTCACAAAACTTTACATACGTATAAAATATAACATTTGTAACCATATCTAAAATTTGCAGCTCAATCCACGCTTTTCTATGAACAGGGTAATCACAAGTACTTTTTATTTTATTAGATTTGTCGTTCGTTTCCTAAGGGCTTTCGATTGCCCATTGCGCAGCACTAGTGCAACGTAAAACCTAATCAACCGATCTAAGGGTCTTCGTGACAAAAACTTTGCTAAAAAATATGAGGAAAGACATACTTTCTTTATTTTCGAAATTCAAGAGCAACACATTAAGTATTTTTCAAGATATTTGACAAAACGTAAAAAAGCGAAAGTGTTTCCAGTATTTTCTCCAACATCTGCATATCACTGGCATGCGGTTAATATCGATTTTTGTTTGTTTACATATGTACATAAGCATACGTTTGAAATAGTTTTGCAAATTTTTATTTACAGTTAATACTTAAAAAAAAAAAAAAAGAAAAAAAGACAAAATTAAAGGTGTTCCTGCTTAACTATAATCTCCCACTAATTAAAACATTGCCCATACTTATTATTCTACTCTACTTCATGATCTTATTCCAAAACACATTTGAGTTGATAACAGAAGGTTGGTTGGTTGGTTGGGTGTTAACGGCGCACTAGTACTGCGCAATGAGTAATTGGCGACGGTCTGGGACGCCCCCTAAGTATGGTCCGGAGACATGCCATCACAATTTTAATCCTCCACGGAGGAGATGGCTTCCACGCTTCGGTGACCTTCAGAGGTATAATTTGGATGGGAACATGGAGGACATTGTGACCACGACAAATTTTACGTGCACCAGCCCCCATTAGTGTACATGACGGTCTTTGGCCGGCTCGAGTATCGAACCCACAGTCTACCAATTACGAGCTCCGCACTCTACCGACTGAGCCACTGCATCCCGATAGCAGAAGGAATTATAAATTTTCATACTGAGTAAGTAAGTAAGTAAGTAAGAAAAACTTTTAAATAAAAATATTTTTTCTATAATTTCAATAAATCTAATAAGATTTAGTTGTTACTAATACACACACACACACACACACACATTGGAGTGGGGAGTTTGAGAAAATATAGGCATTAAAGTTTAAAACATAAAATGGAAACATATGATACATATTATTTAAATTCCGCACATTTAAATCACCTGTACACATAATAAATGTACACAAAATAAGTATAAGGAGCTTTTAAACAATTCACTAAAAAATAAACGAAATTTATGTTTATCTTATCTAAAATAATATTACTCTAAAAAAACATGACTTCAAATATCTTGAGAAATACTAACATACATTTATCTAGCAGGCATAATTTTAAATCAGAAAAAAAGAAAAAGAATTATAATACATTTTCTGCAACAACAACACCAGCTGACCAAATGCTTTTTGAACAAAATTAAAGACAAAAAAAAAAAAAAAAAAAACTAAATGATCATTTTATACGACTCTAATGTAATCCAATTCATTAATATTAAACATTAAAACTTCATTGCGATCGCAAACTAAACAATCAGCACAGCACAGATTAGATTGCAAATAGGGGTTGTACTCTCCGCCCTTTTTCAGCACACTCTCTAAGATCAGAAATTTCAGCCATTTTTGGCACCACTAATATTATGCAGAAATACTTCTGGATATATTTATAGTAATTTGCCATGATTATACAGGGTAGAGATTATTGCATAAAAATAGTGGTAGGTATAATTTTAAAATGTTTTCCTTCCTCCAGAGTGTCCTGAAAAAAGGGCGGAGAGTACGATCCCTGATTGCAAAGCAATTGGGGTTGATTGACAAGTGAATAAGCCAATAGAGTGGCTCTGGAGGGGTCAAACAAAAGTTTACTACTAAAACAGGAATAAACTACTACGTCAGAAACGCCAAAGAAAAATTATTGAGTTGCGTTTCTGACGTAGTAGTTTATTCCTGTTTTAATATTCCAACGCCAAGTCTCCTGCTATTAAAAGTTTACTACGTTTAGAAATCTCGCCTTTTTTTGGTAAAGTCACAATTCACTCTCTCACTACAGTCCATTTTATACACGTTCCTCATGCGGCGTCACTGATGTTTTGTTGTCCAACGCCATCTGCTGGGCCGAATTTTGCACCCTTTTTTTTTTTTTTTTCAATAAAAACCCACATCATTTCAAGTATGTGTGTCAATTTTTACCTATCTATCCGCATTATTTCGGAAATTATTGAATTTTCAAATGAGAACGGAATTTTGGGTCATCCAATATTTTATTTTGAATTTTTGTTGCGTTAACAGAAACAGATATTTCACAGTAAATGTGTCAAATAAATCAGCTGTACAATCTTTATAAGTTTAGTCATAGCCTAATAAACTAGATCCCTGTTGCGTGGCTCGGAAACTTGGCAACAGTTGAAACGGTAGACAGAGCCACCTGGTACAGATTGCACGACTTTTTTATTCAACAGCCACCAAAAATTTTTAAAAGTGAGATATGATATACATAAAAAGCGAATGGAATTGAAGAAACGTCGATTATATATTTCATATATCACTTCTTAAAATTATTGGTGACAGTTGAATAAAAAAGTTGCGCAATCTGTACCAGGTGGCGCTGTCTACCGCTTCAACTGTTGCCAAGTTTCCGAGTCACGCGACAGACATCTAGTTTAGGAGGCTATGGTTTAGTCATGCTAACTTCGAATTAAAAGTATTATAGCTTTCCTAGTATAATTGTGTTAATTTGTTTCTATAACAATAAATCTACAATTCCTTAACCCTCACTTTCCCAAGATCAAGGCGTTACTGCAGAAAAATTGCTTTTAGGTGTCGCTTGGCACGTTTGGCGAAAATCACCAGCACCGCGCCTTTTTGTATAGTTTAGAATAAATCGCCGTGCAACATTCTACTGGTTACATTTGCTATCTCTGGCGAATTAGCGCATTTTTGAATGAGGCGGTCTTAACTAAATTTCAACTACAAAATGGGGTCAAAATCTCAAAATGACCCCATCTTGGGAATGCGAGGGTTAAATAATAAATAACTGAATGTGAATTATTAAAAGATGTAAAATTTTTTTTTAAGACAGGCTTCTTTCTCAAGTAGTTGTGGTAGGGTTCCCAAGTTATTACCACCAGTAATTTCATGGTACCGGTCTTGAAGTGTATTCGACAGATTTATTTTTCACTCAGTTACAGACATAGACCAACAGATAGAGCGAGCAGATTTTAATGAGAAATTCGGGCAATAGTAAAAACCAAAATGCGTGTTCTTGTTATGTTTAAGATAAATAAATAAATGACATTTATATTAACAACTTCTTTTTTTTTTTAAACAAAGCAAGTTTTTACTGTTTCTCTCTTTTTTTTTTTTTTTTTTTATAACAAATATTTTGATGTTAGCTTACATAGCAATATGAAACAAGTCCTTCTCATTCCGGCTCATTCGGAAGGGTAGGTTGATTTCTTTTCTCTTATCAGACAGCCACCGTTTTGAAATAAAATAGTGATTACAATTTATTAATGGACTTGGTGAAAATATTGATGTGGCTATGTACATACGCGAGCCTGATTAAGGGGAAGCACACATTATTTATACTTACACCGTTATTTTTTAACAAATACTTTCCTCCTATAATAAACAGAAAATTCTCATTAAAAATTATTTTAAAAGAATTCTGGTATCTAATAACGGTGAATAAATTGGATTGTTTTACACCGTTCACTTTTTATAAAAAAATATTTTCTCGTCAAAGCGTGGAATTTCTATGACATGAAGTAAAAAATAATTGCAAAAATATTCCGGTGAGAGCGGAGATAATGTGTGCTTCCCTCTTAATCAGGCTCTGTACATATGTAGTTTTAAGAATTTTTATGTGAATTTGAAATTTTCAAATATCCGTCCATTTTAAACAAGATGGCGGATCAAGTTGGCAAACATACATATCAAATGCATTTCTGAGATAAGACTATTCAACAAATTTACTTCGATTTAATTCAGTATTTGAAAAGTCCTCGTGCTGACAAATTAAGTGGTCGCCAGGAAACAAATTGGCGGAGCAAGTTGTAGTTGTGTAGTCAATTAATCTAAGATATTTGTAAGATAAGTCCACTGTCTAACTTTGGTTAGAATAACATCAGTATTTCGAAAGTTATCGTGTTGACAAATTTGCGAATGGCAGCGTTGAAGTGGCCGCAACTTCGAAATAAATTTGCGGAGCGACTTGCCAACCGAAATCATTTAAGATATTTGAATGATAAGTCGACAGTCCAATTTTGGTTCGAATTGATTAATTATTTCAAAAGTTATTATGTTAACAAATTTGCAAGTAACAGCGTTCAACTGGCTGCAACTTGGAAATAAATTTGCGGAGCAACTTGCCCACCGAATACATTTAAGATGTTTGACTGATAAGTTCACTGTCCAACTTTGATTCGAATTGATTAAGTATTTCAAAAGTTATCGTGTTAACAAATTTACAAATGGCTGCGTTCAAATGGTCGCAACTTGTAAATAAATTTGCGGAGCAACTTGCCCACCGAAATCATCTACATATATAAAAGAGTAAACTCACTGATTCACTGATTCACTGACTCAACACGGTTGTGGTGATCCTATGGGAGATAGAGTCACAATTTTTGGTGAGCAGGTTGATTTTAGGACCCTGACGCTCACTAAGACGGGATTTTGAGAAACACCCCACCGTCCCCCCCCCCGGGGGGCAGAAGGCAAAAACCACCTTTATAAGCATAACTCGGCTCCAAATTGCTTCACGGTGAAGAAATTGCAGATGGGGAGACTAGACTTGAATACAAAAAAATCACTTTCTGCGATTTTGGAATTTTGGATTTTTAAGGGGGGTAGGGGGTAAAAATGAGATTTTCGTGGGCGCATAAGGCGAAAACACATTTATAACTCGGCACCAAATTACTTCACAGTGAAGAAATTGCAGATGAGGAGACTAGACTTGAATACGAAAAAATCATTTTCTGCGATTTTGGAATTTTTGATTTTTAAGGGGTGAAGGGGGTGAAAATGATTTTCGGGGGTGCAGAAGGCAAAAACACCTTTATAAGCATAACTCGGCTCCAAATTGCTTCACGAGGAAGAAATTGCAGATGGGGACTTGAATACAAAAAAATAATTTTCTGCGATTTTGGAATTTTGGATTTTTAAGGGGGGGGGGGAGAGGGGGTAAAAAGGATTTTCGGAGGGAAATTTAGCAATATATGGATTTTCGAGTAAAATTCTAGCAGTAATAGCTCAAAGATATAAAAAAAAAAAAGCCAAACGTCTTCTTGAAGGTATTTGCAAAAACTCATTTTTGATTTTTTCCGATTTTCGATTTTGGGGGGGAGTTACGAAGGGGCAAATTCGACCCCCCCCCCCTTTTAGCACTAAATTCGTCCGTGGAAATCTATAGGAGCTGAGGTCACAAATTTTAGTGTGTGGCTTATTTACGTGTGTCCAAAACCCATTGTAACGGGATTTTGTGAACCCCCCCCCATCTTTACCCCTTTGGGGGTGTGGTGGGGAATAAAAGAGTAAAATCACTGATTCACAGATTCAACACAGCCGTGGCAATTCTATGGGAGATAGACTCGCAAATTTTCGTGAGCATGTTAGTTTTAGGACCCTGACGCCCATTAAGGCGGGATTTTGTAAAATATCCCCCCGCTCCCCCTGGGGGGGGGCAGAAGGCAAAACCTCCCTTATAAGCATAATTCGGCTCCAAATAGCTTCACGGTGAAGAAATTGCAAAGAGAGAGACTACAATTGAGTGCAAAAAAAAGCATTTTCTGCGATTTGAGTTTTGGATTTTTAAGAGGGGGGGGGAGGGGGTAAAAACTATCTTCGGAGGCAAATTTAGCAAAATACGGGTGTTTGAGTAAAACTGTTCCAATAACAGCACAAAGATACAGAAAATCGCCAAGAGTCTTCTTGAGAATATTTCCAAAACATCATGTTTGGTTTTTTGTGATATTCGATTTTTTTTTTTGGGGGGGGGAGTTACGAGGGGGCACATTCGAGCCCCTCTTTTAGCGCTAAATTCCTCCTGGGAAATCTATAGGACCTGAGGTTACAAATTTTAGTGAGTGGCTTACTTACGTGTGTCTGACACCCACTGTAATGTGGTTTTGCGAAAGTCCCCCCTTTTCCCCTTGGGGGGGGGCAATATAAATCCGTTTCTAAGTATAACTTTGCTTCAAATTATCTCAGTAAGATTAATTTGTATATGTGGGTTGTTTATGCTTTTCCAACACGCACAGTAATGGGATTTTACAAATTTTCACCCTTCCCCCCTTTAAAGGCTTGAGGGGGGGGGGAGGCGAAAACACGCTTATAAGAGTAACTGTGCTCCAAATTGTCTCAGGATAACGATTTTTTGATATGTCAATTGGTTATGCGTACTCAAGACACATACTACAAAGAGATTTTGTAAAATTCCGTCCTATCCCCTTCCTTGGGGGTAGGGGTGGGGTAAAAAACATGTTTCCAAGCATAACTTTGCTTCAAATTATCTCAGTAAGATTAATTTTTACATGTGAGTTGTTTATGCATTCCCAACACGCATTGTAAAGGAACCTTACGAAAATTCCCCCTCCCCTCCTTCAAAGGCGGGGAGAGAGGCAAAAAACGCTTTTAAGAGTAACTCTGCTCCAAATTATCTCATAATAACGAGTTTTTGATATGTCGATTGGTTATGCGTACTCAAGACACACACTACTAAGGGATTTTGTAAAATTCCACGGGAGTGGGGCGGGGCAAAATCATGTTTTCATGCGTAACTCTGCTCCAAACTATCTTACATGATTTTTTATGCGCGGGCTGGTTATGCGTTCCCAACACGCACTATAAGGGGATTTTTGTGAACTTTTCTTTTTCCTACCTTTAAAAGCGGGCTGGGGGGGGGCAAAAACACGTTTTAAAGAGTAACTCTGCTACAAATTATCTCAGGAAAGCGATTTTTTGATAGGTTGATTGATTATGCGTACTCAACACAAACTACAAAGGGATTATTTGGAATTCCCTGCTATCACCCCCTTGAGGGTTGGGGGTGATTTAAAACATGTTTTCATGCGTAACTCTGTTCCAAACTATCTTAGAATGACAATTTTTGATGCGTGGACTGCTTATGCTATTCAACACACACTACAAATTGATTTTGTGAAACTCCACCCTACCTCTCCTTAGCGGGGGGGGGGACATGTATTCAGTTAAAAGCGGGCCGGGGGGGGGGCTAAAAAACACGTTTTAAAACATAACTTTGCTTCAAATAATCTTAGAATCTCGATTTTTTAATATGTGGGCTAGGTATGTGTATGCAACATGCATTATAAAGGGGTTTCGTGAAGTGTGGCGAGTGGGAAAGCTGCTATCGAAGGTATCGAGAACTTTAACTTAGATTTTGACTGATTTCAATGATTTTATTATTATTATTATTATTATTATTATTATTAATGATATGGTATTTTGAGACTTCATTTCAATATAATGACCAGCGAAGCGGGCAAAGCCTGCTAGTTTAATATATTTGAATGATATGTCGACAGTCCAATTTTGGTTCGAACTGATTAATTATTTCAAAAATTATTATGTTAACAAATTTGAAAGTATACAGCGTTGAAGTAACTGCAACTTGAAAATAAATTTGCGGAGCAACTTGCTCACCGAAATCATTTAAGATGTTTGATTCATAAGTCCACTGTCCAACTTCGGTTCGATTTGATTAAGTATTTCAAAAGTTATCATGATAACAAATTTTCAAGTGGACACCACTTGGAAACAATATGGCGGAGCAAGTTACCTAGCGAAATTATCCAAGATATTTGAACCATAAGTTCACTGTCCAACTTTAATTCGAATTAGTTCACTATTTCGAAAGTTATTGTTATGACAAATTTTCAAGTGGCAGTCTGATTTTAAGTGACCGCAACTTGGAAAGAAAATGGTGGAGCAACTTGCCCAGCGAAATCATCCAAGATATTTGTATGATAAGCTCACTATCGAACTTTAATTAGAATTAATTCAGTATTTCAAAAGTTGTCGTGATAAGAAATTTTCAAGTGGCACCGTGATTTTAAGTTGCTATCACTTGGAAACAAAAGGACTGAGCGAGATGCCCAGCGAACATATCTAAGATATTTGAATGATAAGTCCATTACGCAAATTTGTTTCGAATTGATTTAGTGCTACAAAAGATATCATAATGACAAATTTTCAAGTGGCCGCCACTTGGAAATAAAATGTCGGACCGATTTGCCCAGTGAAATCATCAAAGATATTTCTGTACTGATAAGTATAAAGGGTTTAAGTCCAAAAATGTCGATTTTGAGTTAAGTACATAGTCAGACTCAGAAAAATATTCTCAATCGATTGGTACAAAGGATTTAAGTCTATGTCATTTAGTCTTTGAGAAAATCGATTGGTAAAAAAAAGTTCAAATCAGAAATTTACCATCCATGTATGGTATAAAATATTTAATTCAGTTTTTTCCTGTTTTTAAATGAAGGTTGATAATCACTGAATGGTATAAAGGGTATAAATCAACATAATCCCTTTTCCCTAATAGATTCTTCTGATTTGTATTTAGACAGTTTAATTTTATTTTTCGTTTCCTGAAAAATCAAGAATATGGACTTAAATCCTTTATACTTATCAGTACAGATTTATTTGTATGATAAGTTCATTATCCAACTTTGGTTTGAATCAGTTTAGTATTTCTAAAGTTATCGTTATGGAATATTTTCAAGTGGCAGCCTGATTTCAAGTGGCCGCAAATAGGAAACAAAATGTCAGAACAATTACCCATCCAAGATATTTGTATGATAAATTCACTATCCAACTTTGGTTCGAATCAATTCAGTATTTCAAAAATTATCGTGATAATAAATTTTTAAGTTGTAGTCTGATTTCGAGAGGCCTTGCTTAATTTAAGATATCTGCCACTTTGTTAAAAATGGCGGATAAAGTTCATTTATAAACTTAGTTGAGACCGAGACCCTTATATGGTCTATGTATACAGAGGCTGTTCGCACATTTTTTAGACGATTTTATTTCGCAGTAAGAAAAAATCGTTTGCATGGAGAATTTTATTTTTACAACAGTTATATTTTTGGAAGTTTTATTTATCTTCTGATATTTAGAATTTTTGTTTAGATGCAAAAATGCGCTTTTAAAAAGGCAGTGGATGGAAGGATAGGTTTCCGCTCTTTCCAAAGAGAGTTTTTAGTGAAATCTTTATTAAAAGCATTTATCAGGAGAAAAATGGAAAAATGTCGCAACAATAGATGAATCTTGGGCCTATTTAAGTGGTTGCAATAAAAAAAGATCAATTTATTATCACAAAAGTGGAGAAAAATTTTTTTTGCTACATGGTTCAAAGCATCAAAAGAAAGTTTTTCTAAAGGATTAATGATTGCCACTGGTTTTTCATACAAGCGCAAGATAAAAGTAAAAAAAATGTCAAAATCAGCTCTAAATACTATCAAGAACATATTTTAATTCCAATTTTTAAAAATGAAAATCCAGATCTTTATCCACAATGCTATCAATCAGTTGAACTGTATCAAGACAAAACAAGCAGCCACACATCGCAATCCGCAATTGCTTTTCTAGAAAAAAAATGGAACAAAAAAACGGGAATTAAAACCATACCCTTCACTGATATTCCTGCTAAATCTCCTGATGTATCACTGTTGGATTTTTGTGTTTTTTGACTCTTAAATTCAACATTATCCAAACACCGACTACAACGCTTTGTGGACTTTGGAAAGCCGTTCAAGAGGAGTAGAAAAATATACTTCTTCCGATATTATAAAAAGCATTATTATCATAGAAATTACGATGTAGAATGATAGTTAAGAACAAGGGCTATCAAACTGAACAATTAAAACACGAAATATGAGTGAAATTGCTTCAGTACACTCCATCAAAATCGTCTAAAAAATGTGCGAAAAGCCTCTGTACATCAAAATTTAGGCAAATCTGGTTTTAAATATGCTTTTTATAATATGAATTTGAAAATTTCAAGTGGCCGCCACTTGAAAACAAAATGGCAGAGCAACTTGGTTAACGAACTCATCCCAGATATTTAGGAGATAAGTTCGATGTCCAAATTTGATTCGATTTGGAGTATTATTTCGGGAGTTATCGTGATGACAAAATTTCTATTATATAGATAGATACATACATAATCGAAGTGATTGCAATAGGTCGATTTCTAAAGAAATCAACCTAAAAGCCGTTCAATAAAAAGCCGAAGAAATAAAGCTGAAAATTTGTCATTGTGTCTGTCCAGATTTTTTGTTCGCTTTACAAAGCTACACCATATTCAACCGACCGCTACGAAAATCGATGCACTTATTAATCAAGAAAAAATCTAGCTAATGTCGTAGTTTTTACTTCAATCGGATAATTGATTCGAAAGATATTAAGTAAAAAACCATTTTAATTTTAAAATTATTAAAAAGAAAAAAAAAAAAAAAAAAAAAAAAAAAACAATTTGATGCCAAAAATACATAAATAAATTGCACATTCGTTTACACATGGATAATAATAATAATAATAATAATAAAAGGCAAGGTTTTCAATTTTATTATTTACGTGTAAATATATTTGATAGTATGTTGAAAAAAAGAAAAAAACTTTTAAACTTTTTTATATTTAAATTAATTGATTGTGATTCATTTTACTGCTTTCTTTTTATTCCATTAATATTTTCTCTCAATTTTAACGTTTAAATAATTTTGAAACAAAAAACGGTCGTTGAAATAACTAACTTCTGTTTATTCTTATGTTTAATATCTGTACACTAGTTAGTTGTAGGGCCACTAAGGCGCCCGTTCAAAAATAATCATTTCAATTTATTCATTTCTCACTTCAAATAATTCATTTGCTAGCATGCCCGTGCGAAATTTTCGCACTTTATTTATCTCTTCGTTACTTTTAAAATTTAAAATTATTATTATTATTTTATAGACGTCATTTTTTCATATGCATGAACAAATTTAATGTTTTACTTTTTTTTCTTTTTTTCTTTAAATGCTGAAGAAAAAAAATCGGCAACAATGAAAAATTTAAATGTCTATTTTAAAGCTATGTGTATTTTCATATTTTAATTAATTTTAAAATATCTAATCAAAAATTCGTTACAAATAAGGTACCAAATGAAAGGGGCGATTTTTCTGAATCTGCCCGATTAAACAGCTTATAGATAGGTCAATTAGATTTTTTTAAATTAACTAATGCATAAAAAGTAGGTGGCAACTTGCATTCACACACAGACAGAGTCCAAAGAAATCTCTTAGCCTTTTTAAATGTGACAGAGTCAGTCAGTCAGTGATAAGCGTAACTATATATAATGATAAATAATAAAAAAAAAAAAAAAAAAAAAAAAAAAGATAAGAATACGGAATAAACATTAAGAATATCGATTATCTACTTTTAACTAAGATTTGCAGTAAATTTACAGAAACCCTGTATATAAGTATTTCAAAAATTTACAGAAATTTTTTACAGTGTAGGGATAAAAAACAAAAATCCAAACTGTTTTTTCTTAGAGACATTTTTTTACTGTAAAAGTTATAAACTTTTCACATAAATATTTTTTTTCTTTTTCTTTTTTGAACCGAGTACTAACTGTTTTAAAAGATATTAGATAAACAAGATTATTTGTTAAAGTAAAAAAAAAAAAAAAAAAAAAAATGTTGAGAAAACATTTCAAGAAAATACAGTATTTTGAAAGATATTGGTATTTCAATTTCTAAATCACATGAGTTGTCAAATGATATTGCCTGAAAAGATTAAATATCATCATTTTATACCTTAGGAAAAAAAAAAAAAAAAAAAAGGGGACTAATGTGCAAGTTGTACCTGACGGGACTAAAGTGAAAGTTGTACCTCAAGGGACTAATGTGAAAGTTGTACCTCACGGGACTAATGTGCAAGTTGCACCGAACGAACAAACTATTTCTTTCAACGAAAATGCCTACTAACCCTGGACGATAGGTCTAATATATCGTATCATATTATATATCGTAATATAACTCAATACTTATTTCGCTTCCTTCTTCGACTCGTTTTAAAACGCATTTTTTATATGCATGAGCAGCCCCCGAAAAACAAAAACATTAAATCATTAAATTCATTTTTTTACTTATTTTTATTTCATATTATTTCACGCGCACTTTTTATTTCCTAATTCAAAATTATTAAAAAAGGGGACTAATGTGCAAGTTGTACCTGACGGGACTAAAGTGAAAGTTGTACCTCAAGAGACTAATGTGAAAGTTGTACCTCACGGGACTAATGTGCAAGTTGCTCCGAACGAACAAACTATTTCTTTCATTAAAACATTAAATCATTAAATTCATTTTTTTACTTATTTTTATTTCATATTATTTCACGCGCACTTTTTATTTCCTAATTCAAAATTATTAAAAAAAAACATTTTCGATATCGCTTGTAACGATATTGATTATTATTAATTTTCTTTTCTTTTTCTTTCAATAATAATAATAATAATAAAAAAGATTTTGATGAAATTCTGGCAAAAGCAGAATTTAGTTTAGGACGGAGGACTATTAGTTTTTTTTTTTTTCTTTTTTCAAATTATAACATCGCTTTCAAATCATTCAATTATATATTCGATAAATTTTAGATTTCGACAAATGTCCAACTATCGAAATCGACAACGCAAAAATCCCAGATTGAGACTAATAGGCCCTCATTCCTAATAATAATGTGCCCAGAAATGTGCCTTTTTTATGTAAAGGCCTATTGTTTACACAGAATGTTTTATCGACCTCCTGTGTTGGGTTTGAAACTTATTTATTTAAAACATCAGTAGCGATATCATAAAGCTGGAAGATTTTTATTATAATTTTAATTCTATCTCATACTTTTTATTATTATTATTTTTTTTTCTTTAATTCAAAAATTTTATAAGCACTACTTCAACCTGAGCAGCACCGAGTAGACCTTCTAACATTATAAACAATAAAATCTTTTTATCTGAAAAAAGTATATAAAAGTTTATAAAGCGCATTAATCTATAACTTTCTCATTTATATTTTAGAAATATTTCTGATTATTTTTTAATTGTCTTACAGATTGCGTTGCCATCCCGCTTTTTCTAAATTTTTAACATGGTGGTATAGGACAAAATTTTGTATAAATGTGCATAAAGAGAATTATTTTTTAATAATCATTATGAAATTTACAAGAATTATTTATAATAGAGATAGTCAACTGGGAAAATTTTTTTGTATGTGTTGGAGCCTCGCCTTCCCCCCTGGGGGGAAGTCCCCCCTCGAGGGAGTAAATTTTCATGATGGTATCTTTCAAAAGAGCTCGCCAATACCTTTAAAACCAATGGTTGAACCATAGATTTGCGATAATTTAAAATAAAGTTATCGATTTTTTAAATTTTTAGCATTTTTTTACTTTCTTCTATATGTAATATAGAGAAAGTATTGGATTCGCGAAAATTTTCGACCTCCGTTTTTTGACGGATCTACACGTTTTGGGATGTCCTGAACACGAATTGATAGTTTTTAAAAAATGTCTGTCTGTGTGTCTGTCTGTCTGTCTGTATCATTTTTTTGTGGACGCTGTATCTCACGAACCAATGAATGAAATTTAACCAAACTTGGTATTTAGTTGCACCCTGACATGAACTGGTGCCCATTAGATTTGGGGATCAATAGCTCAACAGGTGGCGCTGTGATCGCATTTTATAGGACAAAATTCCGTATAAATGGGCATAATGAGAGTTATTTTAAACTTGTGATTGTAAAATTAATATGTATTATTGATAATAGTAGTAGTTAACTAGGAAAAAAAATATGTGCATGGGGGGCATCGGTTCCCCTCCTGGGGGGGAAGTACCCCCCCGGGGGGGTTAAATTTTGAAGATGGGTATCATTCGAAAGTTCTCGTCAATACCTTTAAAACGAATGGTTGAACCATAAATCTGTGATAATTTAAAACAAAGTTATCGATTTTTTTTACTTTTAACAAAAAAAAAAAAACTTAGAAAAAAAAATCGTATTTTTTTTTTTTTTTTTTTTTTTTTTTTTTAAACGAAATTTTACCAAACTTGGTATTTAGTTGGTCCCCGACATAAACTGGTGCTGATTATATTTGCGGATCAATAGCTCAACAGGAGGCGCTGTGATAGCATTTTATCTAAATTTTTAACATGGCAGAATAAGACAAAAATTCGTATAAATGTGCATAATAAGAGTTATTTTACACTTGTGATTGTAAAATTAATATGAATTATTGATAATAGTAGTACGTAACTAGGAAAACATTTTTGTGCATGGGGGGCATCGCTTCCCCCCCTGGGGGGGAAGTACCCTTAAAAAAAACAAGTACCCCTCCAAAAAAAAACCCTTAGAAAAAAAATTGTATTTTTTTTTTTTTTTTTTTCTTTTTTAAATATTGTTACTGATTGAATATGTATAGGAAAATATAGAAGAAAGTCTTGTGGTGGCCACAACATACTAGTTTTTTTTAAATGTAATACTGACAATAAAATTGACTTTTTTTTATGGATATTTAGTGTTATACTACTTCTCTGATATGGAAATCGTCTGCATTATCATGGAAGATAATTTTTTTAAATAATAATTTTAATAAATTATTTTTTGAGTGAATTTGCATAGGAAAATATAGAAGAATGTCATGTGGTGGCCACAACATACTAGTTTTTTGATTGACTCAGGAATCATCTTTCCTATCAACCTTCTCTCCTTGAATTAAACTTCTTAGTAGCATCCAAATACGTGAATGAATTAATATATGTGAATTGCATTTTTCTTACTCTATTAAATCATTCCTCTCGTCCAGATACTGCGTAGAAATGTCACTGTAATGCTGATACATTAGCATGGCAGAAATTAACACTGATTCAGCGATTATTTACTTTTTTGTTCCTATACGCTCATGCTGACAGGAATTGGCAAATACGTAATCCTTGATATCCTTGAAACCCGACACCCGCTAGGATTTTTATTACTTCCGGAAGTCTCTCTGCCAGTAATGTTATATCCGTTTTTGACTGAATTAACGCTTATTCGACTTCAAAGCGTTAAAAATTGTTGCAATTACAATTATCCAATATCGGAGGTACTTTTTCATTCTTAAATAAATGAGGACTAAAAATAAAATATCATTGATAAGTAATTTATTTTCTACAATTTTTCTGAACTTAGAAAAATGCCTTCAAAATAAAAGAAAAAATCAGAAAATGGAGACATTTTCTGAAAACCTAAAGAAATCTAGTGTGAAACAACCACACGACTTCCATTACCCACTATTACACGTATTACATGCCTTTTTTTTGGAGATAATATGATCAGAAGACATAAAATTGGCCCAACGAAGTAGAAAACTAAAAATTTTCCGGTAAAAGAAACTTTATACACGTGTAAAGACATAGAGTTTACTAGCGAGTTAAAAAAAAAAAAAAAAAATAGTAGAGTTATCTTTTGAAAAACAAATTTCCGATATCTAAAACTGACCTACCTAATCAGGATAACTTAATTTTCATGTAATATCTACGTAATGTATGAGAAAGGATATCTATAATGCATTTATGTAACAAGTTTCAAGAAAATCGTTCGAGCCGTTTTTGAGATTCCAACTTTTAGAAACACTTGGCATACTCAATTATTGATCGAAAAACAATAATTACCTACAAACGGATATTTAAAAGGGAGTTGATATGGCGAGTTTGAAAAAAAATCCGTACAGCCGTTTTTAAAGGAACGCACTTGCGAGACCTGAAATTGAGCTATTTATACAGGGCACCTATTGATTTTCCTGAACTAACCAACCCTAACATTAAAAAAAAACATCTAATAGAGTGTTTATATAGCAACTTTGAAGAAAATCGTTAGAGCCGTTTTTGAGATACAGGCTTACGGTTCCTCTTCCGGTTTCCAATGTCCCACTTCTGTTTTTCCAATTTTCATCAAAATTTGGAAAATTCATCTGTACATCAGACTTGTCTCAATTCTGAACTTTCACAGTTCTGTCTTTATTAGTTTCGGAGATATGATAGTCAGAAGATCCCTACCCCCTCCCACGTACACACACACACTGACCAATTGCCAAAACCCACTTTTCTGGACTCAGGTGAACTTAAAACGCGTAAAAAGATTTGTGTTACAAGGTTGATTACTTTGAAGAAGAATTGAAAATTTAACCCTACTGTTTTAAAGGCATTCAGTAAATTTAAAACGATATTTTTTCAAAGTTGAATGAAAAAATTTATAATATGTCTTCTGTAGTTATAGAAGGTAAATTTTTGATAAGGTTCATTTAGTTGGATTACAGTTTTCTGTCATGGGGCTCGAAGGCAAGATTTTATATGCTGAAAGATCTGGTTTTGTTACCAACCACATGAAAACCAAAAGTCTGCTAAATAAATTTAATTCATTGCAGTGCTATCCAGAAAATTTTTATTATTTGAAATATTTTGGCCTGTTATATTTTGTTTTTTGAACTCTTCAATGAATTTCTCATATACCCTCATGGGTTCAAAAATCTGGAATAAATATTTAAAGAAAAAGAAATAGGAATATTTCTTTCTTTTTCTTATTCTTTTAATTTTTTTATTTTTTATTTCCATTTTTTCTCTTCCCATGAGTACTGTTTAATAAAAAAATATGTTTTCATCAAAGTAATTTTTCTGAATAAGGCGAGCTTGAATCCAATCCACCAATAAAAAGTTTATATTTATAAACTTTATAAAAATTGAATTACTGAGGGATAATCAATAATTCCAATACGGTTTAGCTACCTAAGGTTAAATCTATACTAATATTATAAATGCGAAAGTTTGGATGGATGGATGGATGTTTGTTACTTAATCACGCCACAACGGCTAAACGGATCTGGATGAAATTTAGTGCAGAGATAGATAATAGTCTGGAATAGAACGTAGGCTACTATTTATACCGGAAATTTGATTAGATTTTTTAAAATTAATTAAAATATGAAAATTAATAAACTGGTAATTGCCTTAATATAAGCCATTTAAGCTTTTAATTGTTGCCAAAAAAGTTTACGATTTGTTTTTATTTACTTATTTTTTTTTTTTTTCAACATAAAATGAAATATGCTATCACGGGAAAAATAAAAATTTACTAAATGTTAAATTTGTGAATGAGAAAATGACGTCTTTATAACTTTAAAGTAAAATAGTAATAATACAAATCCAGTATGTTTCTTCTGAATTTTATTTGATAGCATTTTTTTACATACCTCAACTTTAGATTTCTTTTTTTTTTTTTTTTTAGCACGGATGAATCACGCTTGGCATAAAAGCTAATTCAGCATTATATTAAAGGTATTTACTTATTGATAATTCTGGACAAATTTTTAAATTTTGATGCTGAAGTAGATCGGACATTTTTCGCCAAGGCAGCCACTTAACGCCAAGTAGCGCATCAAAAATATAACTAAATTATAAAATATTGAAAAAAAGAAAGAGATAGAAAGAAATAGGAATAATAATCGCATAAATTATATTTTGGTCTAAAACGGCGACAAAAGTTCAAAAGTCGCCAAGGGGAGCTATATTAAGGTTGTACCATGATCAGGTTTACATATTAATTAATTAATTTATTTTTCTATATACCAACTACTATTAACTAAGCAAGAAATATATATAACCATAAAATAATAATAATAATAATAATAGTAATAATAATTGTCTCATGCGGTAGATGTAACCGATCATAGCATATTATAATATTATATTTGGCTTGAAATTGCTGTCATTTTATGGTTGATCGATTAAATCAAATAAATATAGGAAATAATTTGAAAGCAAATATTATGTACATCATGCATGATGTTGTTCATATGTATCTGGGATTCAAATATAAAAAGCTACTTCAAATTTTTCGAAACTGTCATATATGATAAGCACCCAAATGGAAGCCCATGGGTAAGCAAGCCATTGTCGCAAGCAATAGGGCCAGGCACCGGAGACTGCGAAGACGAACAAGTCGGTGCCGAAGGCAGCGGGAACCCAAAGCGAGCTTTCGAGCGATTTCAGTATTTTTTTTTCTTTTTTTCATAAAGCTATATAGAAAAAAATTTCCTTTTAATATAGTGACCAGCGAAGCGGGCAAAGCCTGCTAGTAAATAAATAAAATAAAAAAAAAATTAAAAATAAATAAATAAAACCAATTTTTATAACATTTTTCTGTTTAATGCGAAAATAGTACATGTATTATAAACCTAACAGTGGTGAAAGAGGAACATGAGAAATGAGATTTGCTTTTTTTTTTTTTTTTTTTTTTTTTTTTTTTTGGGGGGGGGGGGGGGAGAAAATCAAACATTAAAGAAAGAAAATTTGACGTCATAGTCTCAGTATGATGCGAATCACGTACACCAGTCATTATTTAGATCAGACTCTGCAACCTTAGATACTGACCTCGTTCAGCCCTCACCAATGCTCAAAGGTAAATGAAACTGGTGTCTGGTTATTTCCCATTATTAAAAAATATATATTAGCATAAGTGGAAGTCTGTGAAAATTTCAGATAGTATTTATCCTATACTTAAAAATCCCGTGATTTATATAAATTTATAAATTTAATTTTTTTTGTTTTTTTGTACGGTCTTCCGGTCTCAAAAGATTTTATCATGTAATAGCAAAAAAAAAAAAAAAAAAAAAAAACAGCTTTATTTTGTCTTAGGACGAAAGTAGCTAGACTTACAGTACTTTATGTGTTGAGAAATAGGGGTTATACTGTTATACACAGGGTGACCCGCATATGTCCACGAATTTGAAGGCAGTCCATATTTTGAAATCGCTTTTCTAAGAATTTAAAAAACATATCAAGTATATTATTTAACATTGTTAATATTACTCTTTTTGTACTCATTTATTTAGAATAAAAAATATCTCTACAATTAGGTAAATGTAATATAGTATTTAAGTTTTTTTTTTTTTTTTTTTTTTTTTTCTTTGGGGGGGGGGGGTTAAATTATTAATATAGATTTATCTTAATATGTGTGTGTGGCAGTAATTTCATTAATTTTTCCAGATATTACATAAAAAAAAATTTAAGTTCTGTCATTTTTAGCACATTAAAAAGAAATAGAAACCTTTTTGTTTTTCACGTAATAGATATAAAATGCTGTAGAAAATAGAATTTAATTTAGTACGATAGACCATTTTTTTTTTTTTTATTTATTTATTTAATTTTGGTACAGTCGGTAACAAAAGTGTCCGAACACTAGCAAAATTTCCTATGTAAAAAAAGTACACTTCATACGGTTTTGTTAAATAAATCCTTATCGAATCATGTTCTTACACTGACTAAGACCATGGTTCGATAAGGATTTATTTAACAAAACCGTATGAAGTGTACTTTTTTTACATAGGAATTTTTGCTAGTATTCGGACACTTTTGTTACCGACTGTAAATAATAATATCCCTTTAAAGGAATTATTTTTTTAAAGAAATAAAAAAATAAATAGTGTAATAGCCGTTGTTAAGAAACGCAGACCATTGAAATCTATATAAATAAAGAGAACTAAGTGTCTGTGTGTGTGCACTCTGGAGCTCAGACTTACTGATTATAGGGCTACAAAATTAGGCAGAGGACCAGAGGAGTAGCGTGTACTCTGTAGGGATGCACCTCACCGAGATTTTTTTTCGAATTTTGAAATTATTATTATTATTATTATTATTGTTGTTATGGAGATATCCATTGACTTTTCTCTTTTATTTTCTAAAAGTTATTCTTTCATTTAAACCGTCATCCTTTTTTCAATTCCTACTATTAATTCACACTCCCCCTGTATATATCTTGTACAAATCTTGCAATCGATTTTTAACTAACTTCCCGAGTAGCTAGAAATATATGTTACAGTGTTACAATTTATATTGTTACAGCTCCGGTCAAGGCAGCAAAACCAATTTGAATGAGAAAGAAATATATATATTTAAGTTTATTTATTTTAAAATATGAAGTCTTGGTTCAATGGTTACTATATTCATTTCTTAAAATTTCTTTTGCACGTTTTCTCTCAATTTTATGTTTAATTTACTCTTTAAACTTGTTGAGGAAAAAAAAAATAAATAACACGTTTACAAGTGGTCTATTTTGTCTAAAAATATATTCCACACTGTTAAAAATGGTTTCTTAAAAACGAGCTAAATTGTCTCAAAATAGCTTCAAAACAATATATACTTAAACTTGAAAACCGATGTACTCATTTTTGAGTATATTCACATGCTCAAAAATGGAGTTGACCAATAAGAATCCCAATATCCCCATGTTTGACATGTCAATATACTCAAAAATGAGTACATCGGTTTCCAAATTTAAGTATATATTGTTTCGGAGCTATTTTGAGACAATTTAGCTCATTTTTAAGAAACCATTTTTAACAGTGCAGTCCTCTTAAAAATATAGAAATACAACTTTTTTAGACATTTGGCAATAACATGCTTTGAATTGCAATAGTTAGTTATACAGTCCTTTGAAAGGTGTTTAAAATGGATAAATGTTGTATTTGTGTGTATTTAGGCGAACTATCTACACAAAGGATCCATACCCGCTAAAAATACTCTAATTTCGGTCTTTCTAATGGGTCCTAGTTCATATTTATGAGAATTTGGGTATAAAACTGTGAAAACTTCCGAATGGCTAAACCGAAAAGAGTAAACAGGATTCGAACCTAGAACCTCAAGTTTACCAGTTTTGAGAAGACAACTTTCTTCTACTAGTTGTGTTGTTTGAAAAGGAACATTTTTAAACACACACACACACACACACACACACAAAAAAAGGATTTAACTCAAAAGTTTAAGGCATCAAACAAAACTTGGTTAATTTTAGTCACTCAGTTAAAGAATACTAAAATAATAGTTATTTGTAAGATATAAAAGAAATACATCAAAAATACTACTTATACTAAAAATTGAATATTTTAAATTGTAATGTTTGTATGGTCTTTTAAACCAGGCATATTTTGCTGGAAAAAAAAAAAAAAAAAAAAGTTTAATATATATATAATTGCTTTTTTACAATCAGATAATTCACAAACTTAAAATTATTTTTTCTTAAAAAAAAAAAAAAAAAAGATAAAAAAAAATTTTAAGATTTAATTTTTGAGTTAAAACAGCAAAGAATGAACTAAGTGCATTTTCTCCTTCCGAACATACATAAGTAAGGAAAGTAATATAATCATATAAATGTTACCTTTGAGATTTTGGTGTTTCAATACGTTTTCAGGTCTCCTGACTTTATTTTAGATATTTTTACGGTGATATATGCATGTGAGTCACAATAACGTCTACAGTGGTGGAAAAAATTATAAAGCCACTTGAAAATATGATATAATTAAAAATCAAAAGATCAAACATTTACAAAATTTCATACATATATATTATATGCTACAAGGAGCAAAAGGAAAAAATAAATTCATTAATAACTACAATAACAAAAGGTTAGTAGACGTAAGAAAAATTTATGTACAAAGAAAGCTGGAAAAAATTATAAAGTCGATACATGTATTTCATCAATAATCGATGTGAGACCCTTTTTTTTCGATAACTGTGACTAGTCTCTTGTTCATTGAATCGATCAGACCACACAAAGTACTTGCATCAATATTATTCCAGCAGTTTTTAATAGCATTCATCAAATCTAATTTTGAATTGAATTGTCGTCCATTTTTGTAAACATTTCGGGCTAAAATTCCCCAAAGATTTTCTATTACATTCAGATCGGGGCTAACAGCTGGCCATTGAAGGCATTTCACCTGGTTAGCTTCCAGCCAAGATTCAGTTAACTTCGAAACATGAACGGAAGCGTTGTCCTGCTGAAATGTCCAGTCTCCTGAAGTTATAAGAGGAGCAATGGGTGGTAATAAATTATCTCCTAACATATCTTGATACATAATTGAATTCATTTTGTTATGGATGAAAACAATTAGATTGGTTCCACCGGCAGCACATGCAGCCCAAACCATTACCTAGCCACCTCCAAATTGACGCTTTGAAAAAATATGAGGTTCCTGTCGTAAATCATGCCAAAAATATTTATAGCCGTCGGGTCCATCGAAATTAAATTTCTTTTCATCGGAAAAGACAATATATCTCCAATTTGTGCCTTCGGTTAAATGTTTTCGGGCAAAGTCTAAGCGAGCATATTTGTGGTGCTTCGAAAGAGGGGGTTTTCCTTTAATTTTTTTAAACTGAACAATGGGATTGCTACTTAAAACATTTCTTACCGTTCGGCTTGTACATGGTAATTGTAAATGTTCTTGAATTTGGGCAGACGACATTTTTTGTCCGCAAGCTAGCTTCCGGATTTGTCTTGATTGCCTTACAGTTAAGGATTTCGGTCTTCCTGTACGCTTCTTACTGCCGTAATCTTCGGGATTTCTGAGAAAACTGTTTACTGCAGCCTTGGACCTTCCTATTTTTCTTGCAATATTAGAACCAGACATTCCAACTTCATTTAAAGTTAATATTTTAATTTGTTCACCATCGGATAACTTTTTTCCTCTTGGCATTGTATTAAACACATCAAATACAAAATGAATGCACGTAACACGTTTATATTTACCTAAACTTTCCTAGGAACCTGCTTTCTCATGTCTGGCATTATGCCAAAGGAGGCTAGAACCATCGGCTTTATAATTTTTTCCAAGTTGTTTTTCATTGGTTGTAAGAAATTAGCATAATTTATATTCCCTATTCCGTTTTTCTATACAAAGTTTATGCGCATTACTTCGATGTTGATCATGCAAATGAAAATAGAATTTGCGTTATCAATAATTCCATTACTTTTTGACTTTTGTAAATTTTTCTATCGGCTTTATAATTTTTTCCAGCACTGTAAAAGCTTTGTTCGAATGAGCAAAAAATTGATACGTAAGTTAAGGTCACCCCATATCACAAACCCTATTGATTTTGCTGAATCTAGCACTTATATTTTTTTACAGGAACACTAAGAAAAATTCTTTAACATTATGGCCTATGAACTCAAATTAATTACAGTGTGATAGCGTCTAAAAATCTTGTTCGATTGGGCTGAAAATTTATATACATGTTATAGGTCCGTGCCGCATGAACTATATAAATTTTGGAGAATATAGTATTTAGAGGTTTTTACAGGGCCACAACGAAAAAACTTTATCATTATGATCTAAGAGCTCAAATTGTTTGAAGTGCAATTGCGCTAAATTAAACAACTGTATGGAGAAAAAATCTCAAACACCATGTTATAATTTTCTCTATTGTTTATTTATTGAATTCTCTTACTTTAATTTATTTATATATTTGTTTATTACTTAATGTTCGGTTGGTTAGTTGGTTAGATTTTAAGTCGCACTAGTGCTGCGCAATGGGCAATTGGTGACGGTCTGGGACTCACTCCTAGAGGCGGTCCAGAGATATGCCATCACAATTTTAATCCTCCACGGAAGGGATGGCTCTCCCGCTTCGGTGACCTCCAGAGGTATAATTTTGATGAGAACATGGAGGACATTGCAGTCACGACTGATTTTACATGCACCAGCCACCATTAGTGTACACGACGGTCTTTGGCCGGCTCGAGTACCGAATCTCCAATCTTCCAATTACGCAGTGGCGGATCTAAGGGGGGGGGGCTAGGGAGCTGAAGCCCCCCCCCCCCCCCCAAAAAAAAAAAAAAAAAAAAAAAGCACTGACATTCACAATTGAATGTTCCAATTGTAAATTTTTCATTGATCTGGAATAACATCTTGAAAATTCTTAGCCTCCCCCCCCCCCCAAAGTTAAGTTCTGGATCCGCCACTGCAATTACGAGCCCGGCGCTCTACCGAACTTGATGTTCGGAAAATTGAGTGGAGTCACTACAGATTTTTTTCTTTTTAGTTAGTAATAGCTGTAAAAAGTGTGAATGATATCGGTAAAAAGGAATGTATGTATATATATATATATATGAACACCTTTTACTTTCTCTTTGTTCTCCCTCCCCCAGATTTATTTGACACCCATTGTACCTTTTCTTATTTTGTACGAAATAATTGACAAAATTTAATTGAAATTGATTAAAAAGCGATTAAAAAACAGCTTTTTCTTACTCTGGACACCCTAGTCACTATAGCTAGAATAAATTTAATTAATTTGCGAGCATTCCTTGATATTTAAATACCTTCCGCGGAGGATCAAAATTGTGATGGAATGTCTCTGGACTCTGAACCACCCCTAGAGGTGAGTCCCAAAAAATGTTGTCATTTGGCCATTGTGTAGCTATAGGGCAAAGTAAAATAAAAATAAAATAAAATAAAATAACATTCTTTATATATTTAGTAGGTGTTTGCAAAAGCGCCCTCTTTCCGGTGCTCTTATTTCCGAGATTCGAATATACTTATTATTTTGTTTGTTTTAAAGAAAACGAACCAGAGAAGTAGTAGTTTTTAAATTTTCGAAGTACATAAAATTATATAACCTTTTGCTTCGTAATTATAAATCAATTTGAAATTTGATAATTTAATTTCCAGAATATATGATGTCGAAGCAGTTTATTTTAATGCCTTTACTTTATGATACTTCTGTGAGTATTCTAGAAAGATATGTATTGGGTTAAGCACAGTACAAGGTCGATGATGTTAAGTGCATATCTTTTAATATTGATAACCACTACAAAGGGCAGCTGAAAACATATTGAAAACGCGATGCATTATCACATGTCATATTTTCTGAAACAAAATTCCGCTTTCACTTGTGTTGTTTACGTGCTCGATATTTCTGTTGAACTACCAAAGATAAAGGAGTTTCGTTTCTATAATAGGGGTTTCTTTTGTTGCTGATGGCGTCTTAATTGAAATATTTTGACTTAGAGATAACTTTACACGTGATTAGATAAACCTTTATGCATTTGTTTAGATATGTTTCGGTTTTAAAGCTTGATTAAAGTATAAAAGCAAGGTCATATATGATAAAAGTTAAATAGTAATTATTTAAAAAAATGGTTTTGAATATTTAAAAAAAAAAAAAAAAAAAAATCTGGAGTGACTCCACTCGACTTTCCGAACATTGAGTAATTAACAGTTTTGTAGATAAAGTAAAGAAAGAGGAGTTGTTAAAAAAAAAAAAAAAAAAAAAAAAAAACCGGAGAAAACCATAATAGAGTGTTTGAGTATTTTTATCCATAAATTACACGATGTTCTATTTAACGCTACTGAACTTTGAGCCCATAGATCATAATGATAAAGAATTTTTCGTTGTGTCCCTGTAAAAACCTAGAAAAACTAGATTCACCAAAATGCTTATAGTTACTGAAATAGTGATTTATAATATTCATATAAATTTTCAGCTCAATTGAATAAGGCGTTTAGATGCTATCGCACTTTTAAAAATTTGGTCCCATAGGCCATAATGATAAAGAATTTTTCTTTGTGTCCCTGTAAAAAAAACTGTAAGTGCTAAATTCACCAAAATATATACAGTTCGTGCAACTGTGACCTATAACATGTGTACAAATTTTTTGCTCAGATTAATGAAGCGTTTAGACGCTATCGCACTTTTAAAAATTTGGCCCCATAGGCCATAATGATAAAGAATTTTTCCTAGTGTCCCTGTAAAACAACTATAAGTGATAAATTCACCAAAATCTATACAGTTCGTGCAACTGTGACCTATAACATGTGTACAAATTTTTTGCTCAGATTAATGAAGCGTTTAGACGCCATCGCACTTTTAAAAATTTGGCCCCATAGGCCATAATGATAAAGAATTTTTCCTGGTGTCCCTGTAAAACAACTATAAGTGCTAAATTCACTAAAATCAATAGGGTTCGTACTATGGTGACTTACAATATACGTACCACCTTTTAGCTTATTCAAACAAAGCGTTTAGAGGCTAGCGTGTTCACTCACACACACACACACACACACACACACACACACACATACACACATACATACGTCATCGTAAAAATAGTTAAAACGGTCTCAGGGGACTTCGAAGCTTATAGAAGCATCAAAATCTCAAATTCGGATTTTTGACATGATTACAATACTTTCCTCACTATAGTGTTCGGAAAGTAAAAAAAAAAAAAAAAAAAGAGTGAAGAAGTTGGTCTAACATTTTTTAACAAAGTAGAAAAATGTTTATTTTTAATGTTTTCCAATAAAGTTAAAAAGTATTTATTGATATTTTTTAACAAAATTGAAAAGTATTTGAGACAGGAAACAATACTTTAATTTAAAAATAAAGTTTTCTGTTCCCAATGTTGCCCTTCAAACGAGATAACAATTCTGCTATTTCGAAATACATATATTAAAAAGAAAATCTTAAGAAATAACTATTTATTGAATCGATGAAATAATTTGATGAAGAACTCTTATTATTTTCTCTTATTAAAAACCGCATAAAGTTGTTATTAAACCTTAAAAAAAAAAAAAAAATCATATTATTCAGAGAAACTTCTTCCAGACCATTATTTGAAACATTCAACTAATTTTGGGTAGCTATAGACACTATAAATTGCACATGCATCGCATAATGTACTTTAATTTACTAAGAAAAACAAAATGACAACTTGGAATGCTCTTAAGATATTTGATTTTTTTTTTTTTTTTTGCGTGGCTCTGTAAATGAATGGTGTATGATTTCAATGTACTATGTGAAGCATGTTTTTGTGCATGTTGTTGCAACGGATTAAACCTTATCTCCTGAATCAATTTTGTTGTTGCAGTGAAAGTAGTTTTACATACAAAGTGAAAATAAGTCATAGATTAATAATCAAGAAAGATGGCGCATGTCAACAGTTAAATGCTTAAAGTCCATTTCAAGCAAATTGACAGAGCTTGCACCCAAAGCATATAGATACCTTGAATTAGGGTATCCATTTTTGGAGTATTTATCGCTCATTGTTGTGGTTGTTGACTCATTGATTGACTGTTAGAGAGACAATTCAAATATCTTGCCAACATATCGCCAACCATTCACATTGCAACATTGTTATCCCCAATATCCATCATTCTTTGATTTAAAAAACCGAAATTAAAAGACATATGCTACATCTTCTTGTACTATTATACATATATGAAATAACTGGCATTTCAATTCACTTTCACTAAGGTCGACCTTGGATACTCGGCCACCAAATTTGGTGAAAAATAGTAGTTTAGTTTTCCTGAATTTTCCAAGCTCTACATTGAACAGGAACCGTAATCCCGAACTTTCTATCGGATCGCAGTACGAAATCATCACTAAACTTATTTCTAAAAGGTATATATAAGAGCAAGTTGACTTCTGCCATTCAGTGTTGTTCAGAAAGCTATTCTGAGTGATTGTACGTTTGAAATTGTATTCCAAGTGATTGATCAGCGAAATTCCTGCACTGTGGAGACTATTCTCAGGAGTGCGTCTAGAGATGCAAGGTTTTCAAAACACCCGGTTTTTTCCCGAAAAAACCCGGTGTTTTCCCCTGGGAATTTAAGACAAAATTGGAAATTTTGAAAATTCCCCAAAACTGGGAATTTTGAAATTATGAATATTTTTATAATTTTTGTATTTGTTAAATATTTTTTATGTATAAATAGCCTCCGATCCTTAAATTAATTTCAACATTAACTTCTGTGTAGATTTCATTTCCCTTTCCCGCTAATTCTAGAATCTTCGATGTTCATGTTCATTCCGTAAACAAAGAAAATAATTAATTATAATTATTTCGTCGCTAACACTAACGGTAAGTTTCTGTCACTATATTCATTAATATTAGAATTTTTACCAACTTTTTATTGCTTAGCATTTTTACCAACTGAATCACAAATAAAATATCTATAATTTTATTTATTTATATAAAACTTTATATTAATAAAAATTATAATATTAAAGTTTGCAGTGCTTAAAGGAAAAAAAAACAATTGTTTTTACTGAGTACAAAAGTAGCTAATACATGTTATTTTATCTAGAATAATGTAGTAAAATTAATTGAATTTTAGGCTTATGAAATAATGTTATCTTGTGGAATTAAAAACTATATGTAAGAGGTGTCTGTGGAGAAAAATGCTTATAACAATCCTAAGTCTAATTTTTGCCAATCAACAAGCCTAAGAAAAGTAACATGTTATTATTCAAAGAATCATTTTTTCTTAATCATATCATTATCTTTTAAGCTTATATATTTTGTAATTATATTTAGTTATATAAATATCGCCATATTAAATCTAGTGAAAATAGTTTTATATTGGAATATCTTTTCAGATGTATAAAGTATGACTTGTTTATATATGAAAAGCTAATGATTTGGCTGCAGTTCTGATAAATTGAAAATAAAATGATAAATTAAAACAATGTTATAAGCTCATCAGTATATCAAAGTCTTTAAAATTGCTTTTTATGTTAAGTAAACAACATATTATTTGCTTTAGAGATTTCTAATTTGTTTTTTCCCCGCAAAATTCCCAAATTTCCCAGTTTTTTCCCCAAACTCCCGGTTTTTTCCCTTGGTTTTAAATTCCCAGGTTTTTTGCATCTCTAAGTGCGTCCCAGATCGTCGCCAATTACCCATTGTGCAATATTAGTGCGAAGTTAAACCCAACCAACCACCTTGCTGTGGGGTGTATTTGATGCTATTTGCTTTACTCGTGTGGAACAAGTGACTGTTTTTAGAATATTCGTTCAACTAATCACTTTTGCGATACGAATGACAGCTTTATTGGACTGCTTCGAGTATAATCGTTGAATTGGCCGTACAATTGGATTGTTCGGAAATATTCCTAGAAATCACATTTTTTTTTTTTTTTTTTTTTTTTTTTTTTTTGTACTGATTGGAGGAGTTTTTCTGAATAAAGTGCATTCATGGACTAGAATTTGCCTGTTTGCTTACGAACTACCACACCAGAAACTCGATAATTTTTCATAACAATTTAGAAAGAAATATGTCATTTCAATTATGTTTGGCGTAGTCTTAAGATGTTAAACAGTAAATAATTACAAGATAAAAAGAACTTTTTATATACCATGTTTTTAAATTTTCTGTTGATATTATATAAACGCTACAGTAGGCAGCGGGGACCCGGAGCAATTGGATAAAAGTAATAAAAAAATTCCTTACTATCGTGTTTTGAGCTATTATAAAAGTTTCAAATGGCTATCTAGCCGGGAAGTTAGTTAAAAATTTATTGCAAGCCCTGTACTGGTAACGCTGCCGAAGGCAGCGGGGTCCCGAAGCAGTTGGTTAAAAATATTTAAAAAATATATTTTCACCGTATTCTGAACTATTCTGAAAGTTTCAAATGTCTAGCTAGTCGGGAAGTTAGTTAAATAAATTTTCTGTTGAATCATATAAACACTGCCGAATACAGTAGGGACCTGAAACAGTTGACTAAAAGTATTAAAAAAATGTATTGTCACCGTGTTCTCAGCTGTCCTGAAAGTTTCAAGTATCTAGCTAGTTGGGAAGTTAGTTAAAAATCGATTGCAAGATTTGTACTGGACAAACAAACAAGCAAACAAATATACAAGCAAACAAACAAGAATCGAAGTTAATAAAAACATGATAAATGAGGAATTTCGCCCATAAGGGAAAGTTGTATTGGAATTCTTTGGTATTTCCTTGTATATTAACCATTTGACCGATTTCAATCAAAAGTTTCAAGTTATATTGCCATATGATACAAATTTAAAATATAAAATTTGTAAAATTTGTACTTCCAGCAAATATTTGTTTCTATACTCTTTTATTTAACTTCGTTTGTTGACTGCCCAGCGTGAAATCTTGCAAACCAATTTGAAATCATTTCCAGTGATGCCAGATGGTCGAAAATAATTTCCTCAAACAGGTCTTCAAATTTCCCCAAATCAGGGGTTTTTTTTCGCAAAAATCCCCAACTTGATTTCTACTAAAAAGGAAAAATAAACATTTTTTCAAAAAATAAATATCAAGCAGATTTTTCTATGATTTAAGCTCAGATTTCCCCCCCAAATGAAAGCAATTTTTGAAAAAAAAAAAAAAAAAAAATCCATAATAACAATAGAGCTATTGAAAGTCTCTAGTCGTAGGGATAAATCATTACGTTACCAACATTGACAGAAAGTTGAAGAACTCCCCAGATTTGTCCCCAAACATTTGAGAATTCCCCAGAAAAGTCCCCACAAACATTTGGTCCCCAAAATTGTCCCCAGAAGCCTAAAAAACCCCCATAATGGAGACAAAATCCCCAGTCTGGCATCACTGATCATTTCCTACCATCCGATTAAGCATAAGTTATGCATACATGACAATACATGTATGACTCCGATGTAGGTACATGTTTATGCAGTAACGGACTTAAAACAGCTGTGGAAATCCTGTTACACGTTTTTATTTAACTTCGATCGTTGTCTTTCCAGGTCAAAACTTGCAAGCGAATTTTGTCTCACTTCCTGGTAGCCGAATGAGCTGAAATTATTCATGCATGTATGATAATGTATAAGGACAATCTATATAATATTTCTCTAACGTGGACCAGTTTCAATTATTTTTTGTCGAAACGAAACGATACGCGAGGATAAAAAAAATAATATTTATACATGAACAATATTTAAGCACACGGACTTAGCTCAGTGGACTAATAAGAAAAAATGACGACATTTGTATGATGAGATTATTTTACGAAAAAATATATTTTTAACAGTTGTTTCTTCAGAATCTTTGCAAACGTCATTTTTAACCTAGCAATATTTTAAAGATATATACAGAATATGAACTTTTGTGTCATAAATTGACTAAAAAACACAATCATAAAAAATACAATAAAAATAGGAATTATTTTATTTTATTTTATTTTATTTATTTATTTAAATATATATACCAAAATTAATAAAAAGTCATCGCCAACATGACGACAAAAATTTAAAAGGCGTCGTGGGAGTCCTGTGTTAAAATTGTACTGCCTGTGGAAGTATGAAAATTGGGTAGTGAACCTTAGAATTTTATTTGGAAACCTTTCTTTAAATGATTTTGGTTTCACTATTGTACAATATTAATTTGGTTCTAATAATAATTTAGCTACTGGTAAATTAAAATTTTAATTAGGTGGTGAAATTGGTATAACATTTATGAGTTTCAAATATTAAAGGTAAATAAGAAAAGAAATAAAATGCGAATATTTCGCACGGGTTTGCTAGTACATGATAAAGCAGTAATGTACTTGGGTAGCAGGGAGTTTCGGAACTTGGACCCCTATGGTACATTTTGGTATAAAAGGATGATTTTAATTTAATTTATTTCAAGTATTGAGTTACATTGATAACAGACACAGAAGTAAACCGTTATTTTTGTATCCAGGCGATCTTCAAACGTGTAGTTATAGTAAAAACTCAATTTCAAAAATTCCACCAAAAACAATATTTTCTCTGTCCTATATGGACAGGGAAAAGTGAAAAATTGAAAAATAATCGGTGGTGACACTCACACTACTTTCTCTAACATTACTATCGACATATTGTCACAGTTTAAAAGAAAACACAAAATATGCGTATTTGAAAATTAAAAATGTACGTTAAAATATATTAAAACCCGAATAAAGTACTACGTCAGAAACGCCAAAGAAAAATATTTGAGATGCATACAGCTGTTTCGGTAGCTTTAAGCGTACCGTCTTCAGTGCAAAAAGAATTCTAAATCTGGAGAAGTGCTCGTATATATAGGAGAGGGACCGAATTTAGTTCAACCAATAGGATTACGGAAAAGGTGGGGAGTGTGGCAATAGGAATTCAAGAATGTGTAGCTGTATAAACAGTAGAAAAATTAAGAAAATGTGGACTGAATGTAAAATTTCCAACAATCAAACTCCTGTTATTATACGTTAAATAATAGTTCGAAATTTTTTTTAGAAACAATTTTATTTGAAATAAATTTGTGTGTGAGAGGTCTTCTGTCCCCCGTCCCCCTCAACACCCGTTTATATATGATAGCTATATTCATAAACTATTCAAAGCTGCTAATATGATCAACAAATATTTCATGTTATTCAGGAAATTGCGGCGACCGGCTACAGTACATTATAATTTATTTGACTAATTTTGATTAGCCAGTATATTATCTGTAAATTACGCACGAAACAGTGTACCTAAATTTCGAATTATAAACAAAAAAATAAATAAAAATCATAACGGAACTTCAAACGAATTTTGAATTATTTCCAAACATAGCATTAATATTTAGGATTTTATTCATCAACCCTGAAAGTCCATTTCAGAAAATTTTGGAGTGGAAGGCTGATTTTTTATACCAACTATGCAAAAAATACCAGAGCTGTGAATCGAACCCGGGCCTTCTGCTTTACGTGCGGATGCTCAAACCTTCACTTGATATAGTTGTGTTTATAGACTCGGTGACTTTGCCGAAGAACGTTATGTGAGAAATGCCTAGCTGGTAATCAGCCAGGGTAGCTCAATGGTTTGAGCATCCGCACGTAAAGCGGAAGGCCCGGGTTCGGTTCCCGTCTCTGGTGTATTTTGCATAGTTGGTATAAAAAATCAGCCTTCCAGTCCAAAATTTTCTGAAATGAACTTTCAGAGTTGATGAATAAATCCCTAAATTAAATTAAAATTTCGTGGTCTATTGGAATTGTGCCATGATTAATAATGTCACTTGATATAGCTGTGTTTACAGACTCGGTGACTTTGCCAAACAATGTCATGTGAGATATGCTGTTAATCAGCCAGGGTAGCTCAATGGTTTGAGCATCCGCACGTAAAGCAGAAGGCCCGGGTTCGATTCTCGGCTCTGGTATTTTTTCGCATAGTTGGTATAAAAAATCAGCCTTCCACTCCAAAATTTTCTGAAATAGTATTAATATACTGGAAACTTTTTGTATGACCCTGTAAGAAAAGAGTAACTACTTTTAATATTATATTCCACGGGAAACGTGGTTTTGTGTATTGTATTAAAAAAAAATATATATATATGTGTCCATTTCGTCTTGTTTAGTGCAATCTAAAGCTGCTAAATTGTACCCATCTGCAATTTTGTTGATAGACGTAATATATTTGAATACTTTTGTATGTACCTGTACTACACAAACCACCGCTTCGATCTTAAGAAAATTTTTCAAGTAACATTCCCATATACAAATTTACAACACCCAGTTTGGACTTCTTGCTTTATTTTTCTTAAGATATACTGATAAAAATGCATATGCACACACATACCAACCAACCAACTGCTAAAAAAATGAATTTCTATTTTAAGGGGAATCAAAACATGTCAATATATCAAAAAGCAAGTTAAAAAAATTCGACCCGATAACAATCCATTCTTTTCCATGTACAAGTAAGAGAAAGTAAATCTATATTTTCCTATACAAATTCACTCAGTAACAATACTGAAAAAAAAATAATAATAATAATAATAATAATTTTTTTTTCAGTTTTTTTTTGTTAAAAGTAAAAAAAATCGATAACTTTGTTTTAAATTATCACATATTAATAGTTCAACCATTCGTTTTAAAGGTATTGACGAGACCTTTCGAAAGATACTCATCTTGAAAATTTACTCCCCTCGAGGGTGGACTTCCCCCCCCAGGGGGGTTGGCGAGGCTCCTACACATACACAAAAAAATTTTCAGTTGACTATCTCTATTATAAATAATTCTTGTAAAGTTCATAATGATTACTAAAAAATAATTCTCTTTATGCATATTTATACAAAATTTTGTCCTATATCACCATGTTAAACATTTAGAAAAAGTGGGATGACAACGCAATCTGTAAGACAATTTTTACCAAAAGTTGATAGGCACTAATTTATGTCAAGGTTCAACTACATACCAATTTGTATGAAACGCTGTGCAGTAGTTCCTGAGATACAGTTGCCACAAAATTTTGTCACACACACACACACACACTGACAGACAGACATTTTCTAAAAATGGTCAAATCGTGTTCTACAGCTCTCAAAACGTGTAAATCCACCAAAAACCCGAGGTTGAAAATTTTTACAAATCCAATACTTTCTTCTATTGAATATAAAAGAAAGTAAAAAAAAAAAAAAAAAAAAAGAAAGAAGAAAAGAAATGAAAATTGCGATATCGACCAATTTTATTAATGCATCACTGTAACTAAACAGTGTATTTTTAGTTTTCAAGTTACCTCAATACTCCAAAAGTTTTATTCTCAAACTTACTACTGTATTATTAATAATAAACATAGCCAAAGAGTTGGGTGTGTGTGTGGGGTGGGGGGGGGGGGGGGGTAAAAGTTATGAAGTGCATACATGTACTATTCGACTTCAACATCTCCCAAAATATTCTGTCATGCAGCTGTAACATGTACAAACTGCTGTTCGAAGAATCTTTACACAAGTATTTTACAAAATCACATGAGTAACAGCTGATGCAACAAGACAAGAAACGGATAATCGTCGCTTCCTTTTAAAAACTTCGATGGACGTAAAAGATAACCAAGATTACAATATTAGAATGCTTTTAACAAAATGACTTCCGAATAGATTTCATTTAAGATAATTAATATTATTAGAAAGAAATATAGAGAACAATTGTGGCAAGAATCTTTCTATATCTCTTTAATAAAGATAATCTGGTATAGCACTTACACTACTTTATTTCACGTTATATTAAAAAAAAAAAAAAAAAAAAAAAAAAAAATTACAGTTTGTGGTATATGATGAGAGATATTGTATCTCATCATTTACAAAGTACATTAAAAACTGTTGAAAACAGTTTTAAAAGCAATTTTATGTAGCATGTATTATTCTGTAAGGGAGAGGGTTATGTCATCGTCCCCCTCAACCACCGTTTTAACATTGTCGCTATATTCATAAAATATTCAAAGCTTTATTAAATAAAAAAAAAAAAAAAAAAAAAAAAATCAAATTATTCGGAAAAATTTGACATTTTGAAACTTATTCAACTAATTTTGAGCAGCCCTGTATATTCTCTAAAAATTATACGCGCATCAAATAGCGTATTTAAATTTCAAAATAAAATAAACTAGCAATACAACTTTAAATGTATTCGAGCCATACTTCGAGCACAGCAAATAACAGCCATTGTAAAATATATCTGAATTTTTTTTTTCTTGTGTAGCCCTGTAAACAAAAAATGGACGCTTTTCTAATATCATATAGCAATGTACAATTTCATTTTATATCAATTTTCAATTTATTTTTAGTAGTTTGAATAATAATTATAATTGTCTCTTGGAGTCTGTTTTCTTCCAGAAAAGTTTTTTTTTACTCAAGTGTTATATAAACACTCGAATATAAGGCCCTGAAAAAAATTATAAGGTAGATTAATTAAATAGCCAGTTTAATTAGAATTTATGTGCAAATTTGTCGGATTAGAATGCCACAAAAATACAAAGTATGCAAATGATTTTTTATTTATAATACACTTTAATTAAAATCTAATTTAAATTAATAGAACTAATTACCATATTAGATATTACTCTTATTTGCTGATGAAAAAAAGCATAAGGTCGTCAAAATTTTTGGAGGGATATGCAATTTTTTCTGCAGTCTGAGGAAGCACGAAATATAGGGCGCATTCGAAAGTATTTCCCGGTCACTTCCCGAGTTGGGAAATGACGTCACGCGAGAAGTTCGGGAAATTAGAACTACCATATAGGAGCCTTACGAAAGATGACCGAGATATAACTACTTCCGTACACATCTCATCTTCCCGGGAAACAAATATATAAACAAACATGGTTCCTATATGGTAGTTCTAATTTCTTGAACTTCCCGTGTGACGTCATTTCCCAACTCGGGAAGTGACCGGGAAATACTTTCGAATGCGCCCATAAAAAGCAACCCATCGAGCAGTTATACTATGGGATGGGGTACATACAAATGAAACACTTCCGGTTGCAAAGCCGTTTGCAAGCGTTCCAAATGTATAACTCCAAATGTATAACAGTCGGCAGCAAAAGTATCTGAGTACTAGCAAAAATTCCTATGTTAAAAAAGCACAATTTACATTTTTTGTTAAATAAATCCTTGTCGAATCGTGTTCTTAGACTGACTAAGAACAGGATTCGACAAGGATTTATTTAACAAAACTGCATTAAGTGTACATTTTTTACATAGGAATTTTTGCTAGTGCTCGGATACTTTTTCTGCTGACTGTATTTGCAAAATTTACGTAATCGAATTTGCAAGTGTTCCGTTTGTATGTAACCCTAGTAGAGTACGGATTCCCTATATTGGCTATTGAGAAAAATTTCCGGAACATCAGTTGGTTTTTGCACCTTCTTTTAGCGATAATCGCTTTCTTGGCGACCGGTTCTTGTTTTTTTTTCATGATTTAAATATGGTTTGTTCCTCTTACCACCAAAACTCCAAAGAAAAGTCAAACAGAACAGCTTTCAGTCAACAACTAGATTACTTGTTTTCCATTTCAGCTAGTGTAGGTTGTGGTTTATGTTTAATTTACACCCAATCGAAATATAAAACAGTGATAACAAAGGTGGAGGAAACTTGCCTTGGTGGAAGTGGAATGTCGGTTTGGCGAATGAATTGGTTGAATGGTGGGGATGGGATGTTGGGAAGCAAAAAGGTTACTAGTCCGGGGTCTACTCTAATATCTCGTCGATTTACGGCGTTATTCACCATTAACTTCAACTCCCGGTTCAACACAAAAATTTGAAAAGCGTCTAAAGGCAGAGTATTGTTTTCACAGAAAATTTGGCCCGCTGCTTCCGCCATCTAGTGTCAATGTTTTCATATAATTTCTGATTGGTTATTTCCAGCCAAAAAATCTGAAAATAACAATGCCGCTAGATGGCAGACGCAAAGCGTCAGAGTTTGCTAAAAAGTTGAATACTGCCTTTATACGCTTTTCAAGTTTTCGTTTTCAACCGGGAGTTGAAGTTATTGGTGAATACATCCGTAAGTAACCTAATAACGCATTTAGAGTTACTTTAAACTTTCTCTGTGCTACTGACAACGATGCCGAGGCAGAAACAATTGTCCAATGTAGAACGCGGAAAAATCTTTGGAATGAATGGTGCAGCTATTTTCAGGTATATGGGTAGCTCTAAAATGGTAGTCAATAATTTTTTTTAAAAGTCCTTCAAAATATGGTAAATGTGCAAGCGCGCAGGAAGACTAAGTGCACTTTCAAGGCGCCAAAAATCGACCGTTTTTCGATGGGCTTGCGATTAAAAAATGTCTTCTTTTGAAGTCGTTTGCGTTTTAAGTCTATTATGTACCAGTGGAACAATCTGCAATGTTTTAAGTTCCAACCCAGGGGTAGCGTTCGTAAAATTACAATCTCGACAACACTTGACAAAGAAGCATACGTTAGTTCGCTTAGAATTTGCTAAAAAATATGTTTCACTTAGAGATAAATGGAAAGATATAGTTTTTTCAGATGAGAAAAATTTAATTTTGATGGGTCAGACGGCTTTAAAAAATGCTGGCATGATATTTAAAAGAATAATACCTTACTTTTCCAAACGGTATTATGGAGGGGGATCAGTAATGGTATGGGGAACGTTTGCTGCTAATAGCACGTTACCAATTGTAGAAATTTGTACCAAAATGAATACGAAAGAATATCAAGATATGGTGGACGATATAGAAGGAAAGGCGAATTCATCAATACGATCAGGAAAGCATGGGGAAATATCAAAAAAGAAACTCTATCTCGACTTGCTGCAACGATGAAAAAAGTCATTGGAGAAAAAAGTGAATTTGTTGGATAAGGACTTTATATTTCCATTCACAACTCCTCGTCCTTATATTTATTCCCAAGATGAAGTGCCATCAGATTTTTAAATTGTCATTTAATGCTTTGATTATATTTTACATATGTTCATATAACCTATGATTATGTTTTTTAATTTCATTTCTCAGAAAGAGTGATATTAAATTTTTCGTGTTTAACTATGTTTTATACCTTTTTACTTCCTTATACAAAGTATAAGGAAGTATAGTAATCCCGATTTGCGAAATAGATTTTGTATTTCAAATTGCTCGAAAACGAATGATCGGTGAATGTTGCCAATTTATACGTGTGACAGTCATGATGTCTAGTTGTACACCTGCAAGTGTCGTCTTAACACGAGCTCTCGTTTTAGAGATATAAGCGACTTTACATGATTTTTCGTGACGTCTGTATGTATGTGTGTCTGTGTGTGTGTGTGTGTGTGTGAGTATGTCGCATAACTCAAAAACGGTTGGACGTAGAAAGTTGCGAATTGGTACATAGGTTTGTTATAGCATCTAGTTGTGCACCTCCTTTTTTGGACTTTGTATGATTTTCCGTTTTGGAGATATTTAGGAAAATTAGGTTCATAATGCCCAAAATATATAAAAAAACGGCAATAACTCAAAAACGGTTTCGACAAATCTTGCAATTTAACTGACTTCCCGACTAGCTAGACATTTGAAACTTTCAGAAAAGTTCAGAACACGTTGACAATGAGTTTTTTTAAATATTTTAGCCAGCTGTTTCTAATACCTGCTGCCTTCAGCAGCGTTTATGTGATTCAACAGAAAATTTATTTAACTAACTTCTCGACTAGCTAGACATTTGAAACTTTCAGACTAGATCAGAACACGGTGAAAATGCATTTTTTAAACACTTTTAGCCAACTGTTTAGGGTCCCTGCTGTCTTCGGCAGCGTTAACAGTACAAATCTTGCAATCGATTTTTAACTAACTTCCCGACTAGCTAGACATTTAAAACTTCCGGAAAAACTCAGAACACGGTGACAATGCATTTTTAAAATATTTTTAGCCAATTGTTTCAGGTCACTGCTGCCTTCGACAGCGTTTATATTATTCAACAGAAAATTTATTTAACTAACTTCCCGACTAGCTAGACATTTGAAACTTTCAGAATGGTTCAGAACACGGTGAAAATGTATTTTTTAAAATACTTTTAGCCAATTTTTTCGGGTCCCTTCAGCCTTCGTCAGCGTTACCAGTACAAATCTTGCATCGGTTTTTAACTAACTTTCAGAAAAGCTCAGAACACGGTGATAATTCATTTTTTAAAATATTTTTAGCCAACTGTTTCGGGTCCAATGTGAATGTTTTTTACCATCATGTATATTTCTAAAAGTGTATAAGGAAGTCATGTGGTGCCCACATCAGATTTTTTTGTTAATATATTTTGCGGCCTTATACTTTTTTCCAGGGCCTTAATGCATTATATAAATGCATAGTTTTTCCAATTTCACCCACAAAATTTATGTCTCGGATTTACTTTCTCTGACCCATATGGTAAAGAAATTATTGCCTTTGGATCATATTTTCGAAATTGAGTTTTCTATATTTACACGTTTTGAGGTCTTCTGAATCCAAAAAATCATGTTTTTAGCGGTTGGTCTGCTTTTTTTTTTTTTTTTTTTTTTTTTTTTCGTGTGTGTTATCAGCATATCTTAAGAACAAATAACAGCAGAAAGTCCAAACTTGGTATTCCAAATTTGTATCATACAGGAATGCTACACTAAACTTTTTGCTGAGATCAAGCAAATGGTTCGTGTACAGGGGCATCCAAGATAATTCAAATACATTATGTCTATGGGGAAATTTCTGATATGTATAGTATAACATCTATAAGCTGACTTAAGCGAAACGGGATGAACAAAACTTATTATATTCATTAAAGCATGTTTTGTATAGATTGGGGTATGGAAATCATTCATCATTCGTTTATAGGGCTAGTTAAAGTATTTGGATATATCGGGGCTAAACTTGGAAATTGCAAAAATCGTACTTCATTTTGTGTTAGACGTTTTTCAAGTAAGACTAATTTTAAATACAGATATTGTTTATAGTGCATATTTATTAAAGACAATATACAGAGCTGCCCAAAATTAAGCAAAACGTTCTTTTATATTGAATGTAATTGATGGAAGTGCTTTGTACATTTTACTATATCGACAAACATTGCAAAATTAATTTTTCATAACCATATACTGTAAACAAAGTATTTTTTAAAGTTTTATTTTCACTCTGTTTTTTGTATAATATCACGTTTTGAGGTGACCTGATTATGAAAATCCCTTTTTAGCGGTTGTTCTGGATGTATATATCTATTATCAGCATATCTTAAAAACAAATAATCGCAGAAAAAATTCAAATTTGGCATTTTCAAACTCATATTAGGTTGCCACTTAAAAATTTCTTCAAAACTGGCAAGTTTAAAGGCAAATTAATAATAGCTTTGACTTAAAAAAAAAAAAATAATAATAATTGTGTGCACTGTAATTTAATGGGGGGGATTGAGGGGAGCTGCAGTCCCCCTTATACAGAATTACATGTCAAACAAAACTGTTTCTAAACATATTTTAGATTGATTTAAAAATATATTGAAATTTATTATCTTACGCTATTGATCTTAAGGTTTAATATGCAACCTATCATTATAGTATTGAAATGCATAGTAAGAGAAAGTCGTGTAAGTGACACACCAGATTATTTTGTCCTACTTCAGATAAAATTATTATATTCGGTACTCGAGCCGGCCAAAGACCGTCGTGTACACTAATGTTGGCTGGTGCACGTAAAATCTGTCGTGGCCGGAAAGTCCTCCATGTTCCCATCAAAAATTATACCTCTGGGGGTTACCGAAGCGGGAGAGCCATCTCTTCCGTGGAGGATCAAAATTGTGATGGCATGTCTCCGGACCACCTCTAGGGGTGTGTCCCAGACCGTCGCCAATTGCCCATCTGCGCAGCATTAGTGCGACATAAAACCCAACCACCATCAGATAAAATTATTGAATTTTAGTATTTTTTTCAACACAATAAAGTTATTTGATTACCTTATATTTTCTGAGGAGAAGAAAAATATATTTTGACCTTATGATACTTGAAAATACAGTTTAAATAAATAAAGCATTTTCCTTTAATTCATATTGAAAATGCACTTTGGCTTTTGACGTCATTCATCATTCAAGAATTTCAAAATATGATATTTTACAACGCAAATCTATTTTTACTGCGTGCGTCAATCAATAAATTTACGATAAACTAATTTTTAAGATTTTTCCTTCTTTCTTTTTCTTTTTTTTAAAAATATCCTGCCAAACGTATTTTCAATAAGGAATTTCAAATATTTAGGATCGTTTTAAGTTCGCCATTTTTTCAATGAAGTCCAAGGATTATTTATTGCCGAAACTTCAGTAAGGTTTCCGTGTTGAGACTATATATTTTAAGGGGATCTGAATGTATGCATGTCTGTCTGTACAGCGACAGGGGTTCCCTAACTGAAATGAAATTTGATGCAAATACACTCTATAACAAGGGAAAAAAAAAAAACGACGCACCAAGAAGAAGTGGGGGCAAAAATTGGTAGATGGGGTAGAATGGGTGGTCCGAATGGGACAAAAATGGGTAGATGTGATGTACATGTGGAGAAAAACAATTGATTAAAGTTTCAGAAAATTTGAATGATTTAATCAAGAGAAAGGGCCTCACAAAGTAAACAAATCAGTAACGCGTTGGTCCACTTCTGGCCCTTATGTACGCAGTTATTCGGTTTGGTATTAATTGATAGAGTTGGCAGATGTGCTCCTGTGAAGTATCGTGTGAAATTCTGTCCAACTGTTGCGATAGATTGGTAAAATACCGAGCTGGTTGTAGGACCCTTTTTGTGATACTCCAAACGTCCTCAGTGGAAGAGAGATCCGGGGACTGAGCTCAACCCCACTGAGCCACCTATTAAGGATATTTGAAGTCACTGAAGTACCAGTTGCACGTAGGATCGACGATAATGATGAATTGGTGCTTGATTCCATCAAAACCTGTATGTATGTCAATTTGTGTCCAGTTTGCATTACTCCTTCTTGGTGCGTCACTTTTATTTTTTTTTTTTTTTGTTATAGAGTATATTTGTGAGTTACATAAAACTAACTGTATATATTGATGTACATCTTGCGCATGTCGTGGGTCCTGTACAGGGACTTGAAGCCTGCATTGGGTTGGATATGTACAGATTTTTGACCTGCTGGTCTATCCGTAAAAACTTTTCTTTAAAGAAATTTTTAATGCTCTTTTTTTTTTTTTTTTTTTTTTTTTTTTTTTAATTAATTTAAACTTTTGAATGCACAGATTGAATGACATTCTCTTCCACATAGTGATTTAAAACATCACTCTTAAAATGAGTTTGATTACAATTATGTAAATGCTAATATTTAACATTCGAAACTTTATTTGTTAAAATTACAACATTTTTAACAAATTGTCTTCCAATGTATATTTACTTCTAAATTTAATTTTTTTTTTCTGTAAACATATTTAGAACAGTTATAGTGGATTTTTAAAAGAAATTTTTACACATTTGGAATTTTCTTGTACATACTGAATTTATGTTTATAATTAGAGACATTGGTAATTTTTTATGTGATATTGAATTCTCTGTATGATCTGTTTAGTGTTTAATAATATAACTGTATTAAGAATTTTAATACAATTTTGTTATATAACATAATTTAAGTATATTTTATTGCATGTCGCAGGTTGGATTAAAGGTCAATGCCTGAGGGTTCGGTTCGGGTGAGGGTCAAGTTTACCCGATCTGCGCAATACTCTAACAAGTACATGAAAAAGTGTTTGATAAATTACAAAGCATTATTACAGTATATTCAACATAAGGAAATTAACGTACATTCATAAGATGCTTAAAAGTGTCTTTTGTGAAGAAAATGATATACATAGAATTACTTATTCTTTTAATAAGCTACACAAAATTATTCCTACACGTTATATATTACATATTGTAACTACTGAACTCGGCTGTGTAATCCCAGTAGTATATAATAACCTAAAGAAATTAAATATTCAAGAGGATTTGAGCAGGGCCTGATTAACACACGAGCCGACTGACCTACGGCCCAAGGGCCCTTAATATAGATGCCAAAAATTTCGTTAACAATTAAGAAAAACTTAATTAAAATGTATAAAAATGCTCTTAAAAACAATAGTTCATGAAAACTAGCTTAATTCTGTAGTCTTTAGCCTTTTGTGTATACTCCAAAATAATTCCCAGTTTGGCTCTCTTATCAAGCTTTTTCCTGAGTTTTTTAGGCACACTTACAAAAGCTAGGCAAGCAAATGATTTTAATGAGAAACAGAAGGCTTTCTGCCAGTACACTGAGAAAAAAAAATATATACCGCCTTCATCTAGAATGAATAAATGGTCATTTTCTAAATCCTTAAACTAGAAATATAGATTTCCGAGCTATGCGCATAAGTCTTGCCAATAAACTGAATAGACGAAATGGTCGAGAATTTCTAATCTACACATTTCTAGATGGTGAAACAATATTCTGAATCTTTTGTATTACGAGATATTCTCGCTTGATTTTCTAGAATTGGGTCATAAACCAAGATTATAGCTTCTGAAATTATAGCTTCTCTTGTATTCACATTTATTTGGAGATATTTTCAAATAGGTTTGTCCTCGATATTATAGGCAAACGCTCAAGAATTCTAATAGAGGTCTCTAGAATTCGCTCTTGAAGGGGACTAGAAATTTTTTGATAAGAAATTTATAAGGATGACATGGAACTATTTTTTCTAGAGCCACAATTTAGATTCTAGATGTTAGTTATAGAATTTTTTCTCAGTGTATTGGTGTTCCTTAGACTCATAGCTCGAAAATCTATATTCCTAGTTTAGGGATTTAGAAAAGGACCACCTATTCGTTCTAGATGAAAGCGGTATATTTTTTTTCTCAGTGTAAACAACTCATAAAGCGTTTTATATTTCTTGTGGCAGACTCTGTTCCAAACATAATTGAAACACATTAAACCTTCGCCCCAAAACTTTTGTGGTAAACTTCTAGATTTAAGTAAAGTCTTCACACCATCTAAAGTAGTTAGATTGAATCTTTGCGCTACACCATTCATTTCAGGAGAATTATCATTTGTTTTTTCGTGATTAATACCCTGCTTTTCTTAGAAAAATTTCAAAATTTTATTACACAATTCTAAGCTCCCATAAATTCTAATAATAATAATTTTCTTATTCAAAAAGCTTTCTGCTCTGTTGAAAAATCATAAAAAAAATCAGATTTATTTTTAATAGGATAAACTGCAACCGTACGTGAATAATCATCAATTATTGTTAAAAAATATCTGTTTTCTCCCTAAGTTAAAACTGATAATGGTCCGCAAACATCCATATGTAATAATTCAAGAATATTTTCAGATCTTACATGATCAATAGACTTAAAAGATACTCTTTTACTTTTAGCAAGTTTATATGGAATGCAATCTTCAGCCATCTTATTCATAGTAAGTAATCTTTTTATACCTTCACATTTACTGGTATCAATTAGATAGTCATCATATATGTGACAAAATCTGTCATGAAACATGTTAGTAGGTACAGAATTTTTCTCAAAAGTAAGAATTTACAGCTGAAAGTGAAATGAAAATTTTACGAAGAGAAAAGTTTACTTACATATATATTTTTGGATGAAATAGTAGAAAATTTTAAGGATTTTTTCAAAGAGTAGTAAAAAGCAAGAAGAAAACAATGAGTAGGGGGGGGGGGGGGGGGGCGAAGGTTCACTAGGCCTTGCAACCACTGTTGGCTTGATCGGGCTGCTGGTTTGAAACTGGCCTGTCTGTTGAAACTTAGAGTTTTTTGTCGGTATGTTTATCATACGTGTCATTCGATTAATTTCAAATTTAGTAAAAATATTTCTCAGATACATGGAATCAATTGTATGTTTTTTCGTGTGTTTAGTACAGAAACACAAAAAAGAATTTTGATAAATTGTAGTCTGTGGATGGCAATTCTCTTAAGTGCATTTTAGCATCGATGCATTGCATTTAAAATAATGAAATTAAAATACTTTATTAAAATACTTAAAAATATAGTTTCTGTTGAAAATAGCGTGACTAGAATTAATAATTAGTTTACATAGTTACGCAAAAGAATTCTATTATATTGCGTATTATGAGTGATAAGAACTGGACGAGTAGTGTTTTGGTAATATTATACTCATACTTGGTAAAGAAAATAAATATAGAACTAGGGGTTGAGGGTATGGTATCCCTCTCATACAGAAATGTATATCCTTCGGCTGTAGCGAACTTAAACTTTGATCCCAAACTAACATTATTGCTCATTGCGCAGCACTAGCGCGACGTAAAGCCCATCCAACCAACCCAAACTAATATCTTTTATATAACTTTTTTTTTTTTTTTTTTTTTTTTGTTATAACTAATCCCTTGCAGCACACAAAAACAATTAATTATTATAACAAACTTAAACAATTCCCTTCCTTTTTACTTTCCGAACACTATAGTGAGGAAAGTATTGTAATCATGTGAAAAAGCCGAATTGGAGATTTTGATGTTTCTATACGTTTTAAGGTCCCCTGAGTCCGTTTCCACTATTTTTACGATGATGTATGTATGTGTGTGTGTATGTGTGTGTATGTATGTCTGTGAGTGAACAAGCTAGCGTCTAAACGCTTTGTTCGAATAAGCTAAAAGTTGGTACGTATAGTGTAAGTCACTATAGTACGAACCCTATAGATTTTGGTGAATATAGCGCTTATAGTTTTTTTTACAGGGACACCAGGAAAAATTCTTTATCATTATGGCCTATGGGGCCAAATTTTTAAAAGTGCGATAGCGTCTAAATGCTTTATTAATCTGAGCAAAAAATTTGAACACATGTTATAGTCCACAGTTGCAGGAACTGTATAGATTTTGGTGAATTTAGCACTTACAGTTTTTTTACAGGGGCACAAAGAAAAATTCTTTATCATTATGGCCTATGGGGCCAAATTTTTAAAAGTGTGATAGCGTCTAAACGCCTTATTAATCTGAGCAAAAAATTTGTACACATGTTATAGGTCACAGTTGCACCAACTGTATAGATTTTGGTGAATTTAGCACTTACAGTTTTTTACAGGGACACAAAGAAAAATTCTTTATCATTATGGCCTATGGGACTAATTTTTTAAAAGTGCGATAGCATCTAAACGCCTTATTCAATTGAGATGAAAATTTATATGAATATTTTAAATCGCTGTTGCACTAACCATAAGCATTTTGGTGAATCTAGCATTTATAGGTTTTTACAGGGACACAACGAAATATTCTTTATCATTATGATCTATGGGCTCAAAGTTCAGTAGCGTTAAATAAAACATCGTGTAATATATGGAGAAAAGTACTCAAACACTCTATTATGTTTTTCTTTCTTTTGTTTGTTTAACAACTCCCCTTTCTTTACTTTATCTACAAAACTGTTAATTACTCAATGTTCGGAAAGTCGAGTGGAGTCACTCCAGATTTTTATTATTTTTTTAAATATTCTTAGAATTTCCATGAAAAAGAAAGGAAAAAAAAAAGAAAAAAAAAAAAAAAAAAAAAAAACTGACAGTAAAATAATGACCTATGAACAAATCTCATAATAAGCATATAAATACTAGATTATCTTAGGAAGAAAATCAACTAAACATCTTTTTTTTTTTTTTTTCACTCAGCGAAAAGAGAAATGTGTGTCGGCGTGCAGCCAAGCTGGAAATACTGCATGACTACTGAATTATTCTAGCAAGAACTTTGAAAATGAGACGGAGAGCTTTCTATTAAAAAACAAAAGAATCAGTTTTGCTTGACAATTTCTATTGCTCACATAGAAATTAAAATTTACTACGGGTAAAAAAAAAAAAAAAATTTTATTCCATTGAATGCTGCTTTTATTGTCCTTGTTGTCCAGTCTATGGATCGAAATCTGGTTTAAAGTTTAAAATATCACCATGGAAAGAAATTTATTTTATGCTAGTGGACTCTGTCCCCTGCTCGCTCCATTCACCAACCCCCGGTTTGCTTCACTTATTAATACCCTGCAAGGCTCTGCCTGCCTATTCGCTCTTTGCCTTTCACTGAATAGGCATATTAATAGTGCATAACGCAAGACAAAAGCAGAAAAATGTTATAGAAATCCCCATATTCAAGTCAAACTGAAATACATAATATTTAATATCACATTATTTTTTTTTATGGAATATTTTGCTTAAAATCAGTAATTTTTTTTTTTTTTTTTTGGGTAATGAAACAAATTCGTAATAACTACATCATTTTGCGTTACAGCTTTAGTATATGATCCCCTTGGCGACTTTTAAATTTTTGTCACGATTTGGTGATGAATTTTTTGGTATAATTGCTTGTTAAAAAAAAAAAAAAAAAAAAAAACTAATATGTTGTGGCTACCACATGACTTTCTTCTATATTTTCCTATACAAATTCACTCAGTAAAAATAATTTATTAAAATTATTATTTCAAAAAATTATCTTCCATGATAATGCAGACTATTTCCATATTCGAGTATAGTAGTATAATACTAAATAATAATAATAAAAAAGTCAATTTTATTATTGTTATTATTATTTTTGTTAAAAATGAAAAAATCGATAACTTTATTTTAAATTATCGCAGATCAGTGGTTCAATCATTCGTTTTAAAGGTATTGGCGAGCTCTTTTGAAAGATACCCATCTTGAAAATTTACTCCCCTCGAGGGGGGACTTCATCCCCAGGGTGGGGGGGGGGGCGAAGCTCCTATATACGCAATTTTAATGAATTAAAACGAGTATTGCAATTAACATCTTGGCGAGAAACGATAGAGCTATTTCGGTGGCAAATTTCTAAATTCGATTATTTGTTGGTTATAACCAGAAGATACAGCTAAAAGATAGTATTCAGAAGCAGTAATCAATACATATCCAAAAGAAATAGCCAACAAATATTCAAAAGACATCATTAATACATATTCAAAAGATATCGCAAACAAAATATTGAGAAGTTCTCACCCTCACCAATATATATCCAGAAGATATCGCCAACAATTATTCAGAAGCCAACATCAATACTTATATCGCCCACAAATATTCAGAAGCCATCCGCAATATTATTCAAAAGATATTGCCAATAAATATTCAGAAGCCATCAAATTTATGAATAGTGATGGTCTCGGGTACCGAAACTTGATATAATACAAATATAAATATAAAAAATATCATCAAATTAAATGCTAACCTATAATGGATAATGAGGATAATTATTCTCCAGAAAAGAAGATATAAAAAATTGAATATAAGAAATTGCCAATAACAAAATTAATTTTCTTAATAGCAACACTGACATTTATTTTATTATTTTTTATACCATGAGTCACATTTTAATTTTCCCGTGGAAAATGGCGTCATGATAGAAAAAAAATGTCGTAAGAGGAACTTTTTTCAAGGTGGCAAATAGAGTACCTTTATAAACCCGGAGTTTTTAGTTAATAACTTTGTTAATTAAGGTGATAGAAATTTGTAACTGACTAAAATGTTTGCCTTGGAGTATTCGGAACACATTGATACCTCTCATGAAACGTAGAACCCTGTCCTCCGCTAGGAGATGCGGTCGCAAACAAAAACAATTTAACATCAGCGACAGTAACCCTTTTTTTTTTTTTTTTTTTAAATGTATAGAGATATTCTGCAATGCTGTGCTAAAAACAGGACTCGCTTAAGATGCAACAGTATGATAAGCCCAGTGTCAGACAGGGCGCCCGCCATTCTTGTGATCAATCTACTTGACTACCTTGATATTTATTAAATTCATTTTCAAGAAAGCTGTGTACTTTTAATGTATTGAACAGTATTATATATATATATAGCGAGAAATATTACATTTAACACTTATTTATATGGTTTTCTGTTTTACAGTAGAGCACCGATTATCCGGACGCCGATTAACCGGAATGTCCAATTAACCGGATCGATCAAGGAGCATTTTTTTCTTTCCCGGTCTTCTCTCCCCCCCCCCTCTAAAAAAAAATCCCACGAAATTTCAGTTTTTATCTTTAGATTGTCTGAAGACGGTCGAAATCGCTCCTTTTGTCCTCCGCGCCTTCCACTCGCTTTCTTCCGCCCAGTGTCAGTGAGGGGGGGAAGAGTATAGAAAGGGCTGAATGCAAGGATTAGGATTTTTCTTTTCCCAAGAATTAGAGAGGGTAGGAATGCGTTTCTTGATTCATTTTCTTTTGACTTCCTCTATGAAGCCGAATACTCTCAAGAATTGCTTTTTATCATCACAATAAATTATTTTTTAAATATATAATACTATAGTGTAATACTACGTAATACTATAATATAATTTCTATCTGGGCTTTTATGTAAAAATTTGTACTATTTTTATAGAAAATAAAATTTTAAAAAGTTAAAAAATTAACTTGTAAACACGCCATTTGTAATATGCTAAATAGGCACTGCTACAATTGCCAGTCTTAAGCCTGGAAAAAGTGTGAAGGGAAGTTACATAAAAAACATTGACTTGGCCGTTTTATAAGTTGTCCAATTATCCATATTTTTCGTTAAACAGATCAGCCTCGGTCCCGACCGATCCGGATAATCGTCGCTTTACTGTACTTATTTACTTATTTATATACAGGGATTTGTTTAAAAAAATTATCTACCTTTAAAATCGTTGGTTTAAGAAGCAGAAAATTTTCTTTCATAAATAGTTGTATGAGTTCTGTGTCAGTGTTCTATTCCTGTAATAGAAAAAGAAGCAGATATGTTTTATGGGTGAGATGAAACAGTGATTCAAAAGAAAAGTAATGGGTAGGGGTAAATCACTGTACAATATTAGTTAGTGCTGAGAAGGCTTCTTTAAGCAAATTCTGAATTCTAATATAATTTTAAAACATTTAGAGGTTATTATATAGCGATATTTTATTAAATTATCTGGTTTTTGCTTTTTCGAGGAATTCTTATTGACATAGTTTAGCAAAATGCAATATGTTTTAGCAAAATGCTAAAAAAACTGAGTGAAGTTTAAACCCTGGTGCCCCCCCGTCTAAGAGGTTATGCCCCGAGACGGGGAATTTCTGATGCTACTGCTGTCATCCTTATAAGTTCTAGTTCCCTTTGCTAGCGACTTCTAAGAACCCCGCATAGAATTCTAGATCGTTTTCCTGTGTTATCAAGGCAGTGATGTCAGATGGTCGAAAATTATTTCCCCAAACAGGCCTTCAAATTTCCCCAAATCAGGGTTTTTTTTTTTTTTTTTTTTTTTTTTTCGAAAAAATCCCCAACTTGATTTCTACTAAAAAGGAAAAATAAAAAAAATTTTCAAAAAAAAAAATCAAGCAGATTTTTCTATGATTTAATCTCAGATTTATCCCCAAATGAAGGCAATGTTTGAAAAAAATCCCCAAATAACAATAAAGCTATCGAAATTCTCTAGTCGTAGGGATAAATCATTACGTTGCCAACATTGACAGAAAGTTGAACTCCCCAGATTTGTCCCCAAAAAAATCCCCACAATCATTTGGTCCCCAAAATTGCCCCCAGAAGTATCAAAAATCCCCAAAATGGGACAAAATCCCCAATCTGGCATCACTGTATCGAGGAAAAACTTATTTAAAAATCTCTGCAAATAAATGCGAACTGAAGAGGCGAGTTTTATTAACTATAATCTTAGTTTATGACCTAATTCTAGAAAATCAAGCGAGAATTTGTCGCAAAACAAAAGATTCGTAATCTCCATAATATTCATAATATCGTTTCATCATCTAGAAAAGTATAGATTAGAAATTCTCGATCATTTCGTTTATCCAGGTTATTTGTTTACCTTATACGCATAGCATGTAACTCTACATTTCTAATTTAGTGTTTCAGAAAATGAGTACCTTTTCGTTCTAGTGGAGGCTTTTTTTTTTTTTTTTCCAGTGTGCATGGTTTGCATCTACACTGTTAAAAAAAAAAAAAAAAATCCCGTAAGATAACGGGGAAAGCCCGGCAACAGAGATTCCAGACAAAGCCCGTACAAAATAAATAAATAAATAAATAAATAAAAATAAAAAATTTGTTTAATGTTTTTTACGGGCAATGTAAAATAATTTAAGGTCATTATATACTTAATTTATGGTCTAAACTTTTTTTTACGGGCTTTGTCTGGAATCTCTGCTGCCAAGCTTTCCCCGTAATCTTACATGATTTTTTTTTTTTTTTTTTTACAGTGTACATGCTAGATTTTCTCTTCAAGACCTCTCACGAAGAGACATTGATTTCTATGGAAGATCTATGTGATGACTATATGCCAACCTGAAGAAAGGACCGCTAAAAGTAGCCCATCTTCAATATCAAGCTGTAGACAATTTTTTTTCTTGAACCAACTATACGAAGATTAATGTAATTGGATGATTTCATGTAATTGTAGTGTAAAACACACGCAGGGATATTTATGCTTCCACCAATATTTTCTTACAATAAACAATATTTCTTATTTAACCACAAAATCTGCTGTAAATGTACGATAACGATTTTTATGTAGTAATGAAAGAGTGGTAAGGAAATCTCCTTCTGATGTATGACTAATACTACATTCTGCCATAGAATTTTAAAGCATTAACAATTATTTGTATTTGAACAATTTTGCGATCTATTTGCACTAAATAAACTAATCACTCTAACAGTCACAAAAAGTTATATATATATATATATATATATGTTATTTTATTAGCACTGTTTTGTTGCTTATTGTAAGGATTGGATAAATCTCGCTCATTTCTTTCAAAAAGTATTTGAGAAACTGCTCTAATTTTCATCGAAAAAGCTCAACATTGCACTACCCTTCTTAACTGAGTGGATCGAAACCAAAAATAAATTAGCATAGTTGTTTCATCTTAAGTATGAAAGTTGGTATAATTTGATCATGATCTAAGAGAGAGCTTAAAATGTAACTAATAAAAGAAATTCTAAAATATGAGACGTAGAAGCGCCACCTTTAAGATGATATATGTCTCAAAATTAATTAAATCATTATGTTTTCAGATAATAAGCATAACATATATTGTATTGTGAGATTCTATACTGTTTAGATATATTTATCAAGAAGGGAAACAGCGTTATTTCTTAGGTGAAAAAACATAAGCTATTTCGCGCTGATTTTTGTCAAAATCCAAATAATACTTTCAAGAAGAGAAAGTTATGTATTGTGTCAAAATTTTGAGCCAACATTTGGATTGAAATAAGGAGTTTATAAAGCAAAAGTTTAGACTTGTTATATGTTACAAGCGCAAGCATTTTAATAAATTCCATCTCAGTGCATTATATAGAACAACAGTGGCAAAAATTGTCAGACCTGCACAAAAAGGTAGAATTAACTGAACACGAAAAGAGTGACTTTCAGTCATCCAGTAATAACCCATAGAGTAGCGTCGCTAATAACTCACTACGCAGATCAAGTGTGACGCCAATATATATCTCAATGCTAACTAAATTAAACTTTAAATATGACTAATTAGGATAATGATTTTGACTATTTTCATATTAAAAATTCTCATTTAAAATTAATTTTTACAAGACTAAAAAGCTAGAATTCTGTACCGATGATTTTTTGCTCTTGTAAAAATTAATTAAGCCTTTATCAAAAATCATATTCATGACTATTAGACAGATTTCTAAAAAGTTAAAATTATCAGGGAGCGCATATTTTCAGAATACCATGGATATTAATTCCATCATTTTAATTTTATTTTTTTTATTACAGTCTTGATATAACGATATAGTGTTATTGTTAACGGTATTGTAATACAGTCTTGATACACGTATTTTTCAGGTATGTCAACATTTATAATTTATTCCGGAGCACTGCTAGTACCCGCCTTTTTTCATACCATTTTCCTTATAGAGTAATTTTATTCTGATTTAATCGTAAATACATATATGGCAAAAAATTACTCTACAAATGATATGATGTGAAAAAAGGGCAGGTACCAACAGAACTTCTGAATAAATTAGTAACATTCGTGCGTTTGATTTTTATACGTGAAAAATTCATGTTTATTCATAAAATGTTTCTTTAAAACAGAAAGTTCAGAAAATGTTTGCAGATGTAAACAAATGCTATAAACTATTGAATTTTTATAGATATAAATAAGAACTACTCTATGAGTATTTCTCAAAAAATATTTGATGTAGTAAATTCCTTTTTGATTCATTTTTCGCCATCATAAAATCCCAACACGTGTTTTACTTTATCAAAATATAAAAATAACTCTTAGTCCATTGATATCGAAAACCTAAATAGTTGCATAATAGATAAGTATTTCTGCTGTAAATGATACGCAACAGGTCGCAACCTTTTCAGAGTCCAACTCAGTGCACCAAATGCTTCAATGTAGAATTTTGACCGTTCAAGGTATCAACCTTTTCATCGACAGAAAAATGAAAATACTGCGTATTTTCGAGTGATAAAAGAAGACGCAAAAAAGATTAATCTTGATTTTTTTTAAAGTAGGATCGAAGATCGAAAAGGTCTTAGAAATAAAATTAAATGTTTATTTTATCGAGGGGTATGACTTCTTAAATATTACTATCTTGTTTTAATGGTCCATCTATTTGGCATAAATCAACATTTTTAATGTCAAAGCTCATGAGAGAGGCGTAGCCTTGGGGTTCTTAAGATTGTGCCTCGACATTATCTTTAAAACAACAGTGATGCATTAAAGGGATGACTGTAGAAGGAGGTATTTTAACCCTTTAACGTTCACTACTTAATTTATTTTACAGATTACTAAACTAATTTTTAAAATGGCTTTTAGACACATAGCTGATCATAAATATTTAAAAAATAAAAAAGTAGCATTGCTCCTTTTCGAGAAATTTTCGGTTTGAAACATCTGTAAGTAAACCTTATTAAATTCAAATAATATTTAATTTAATAAATAAATCACTTTATAAGTAAACATTATCGACAACAAAAACTCGTAAAAGTTGCATAGATCTCAACATTTCAATTTATTCCGGAGTATTTTAACCCTTTGCAGCGCAAGGTAATTCGGGTCATTTAAATTACACTGCCACCGGAATTTACGAACATAATTAAAATATAAGAAATTTTAAATTTTCACGTTAAAAAAAGGGCGTTTTCTGCTAAGTTATAAATGTAAATTTTTGCTAAAAAATTTCCGGGATGAGTTTTTGCACTTGAGAATTAAAATTAGGTGTTCCATTAGCGGGAACACTGCGACTGAAAGGGTTAAGTCGTATAAAGATGTTTTGACTGAAAGACTTGAAATTACTTAAACTTATAGTCTAAATTAAAAATATTTTCCCTTGTGCACAATAACATACACACATGCCCACGAATTCTGCTATACCTATTTAGATTTCCATAAATTCTTTTCGAAGAATAATCATTGTACAGAAAATTTTAAAGAAGGTTTTACCGTTTATGTTCAATAGAATTAAAAAGTTCCAATTTTCAAAATTATTATGGATGGCGATAAACTTTACAAAGCAAAGCTGGTACGTCGTCAATGGGCATTGTAAAAAAGAATACACACTGTTAAAAATTTCTGTAAATTTAATGTAAATATTTATCCAGAGTCTCTGTAAATTTACAGTAATTCTTAGTTAAAAGTGAATAATCGAGATTCTCAATCTTTATTCTGTATTTTTACCTAATTTTATTATTTAATTTTTCAATTAAAATTAAAAATGACTGTTTCTACTTTAGAAAAAGCATTCTAAGTCCGAAATATATTCTCACCAATAATGAATTAAATCAATATTAGTTATTAAAATGAATGTATAAAATAAGTTTTTTAACATCTCCGTTCATTGTTCTCTGTAATTTTACGTAAGACTTAAGATAATAGATTACACAGAGTTTTCTGTTGAAATTTTTAACAGTGTAGAGTGAGTGTTGAGGAGCATTGTTACATTGGTCTCTAAACAATTTGCTTTAAATAATGGTAAGAGAGGTCATAATATTTTCATGAAACACAATGCTTCACTCATATTATTTAATTAAATAACTTTGTAATTTTATTTCAAAATTACGAAACATAAAATTAATTTAAGTGAATTTATAAATCTAAGTGAGCACCATGCTCCCCACCCACTCCATGTTGGCGTCCATGTTCGCATCTGAATCAGGAAAATGGATATACGACGGCTGGTTATTTAATAATGTCAACACAGCTGTAGAAATGTCACGTTACGCAACTAAATAATACCACTAATACTACACGTTAGTTAAATACTTATCTTACCCCAGAGCAAATGATTTTCCCTTCCCATATCACCCATGTGTAAGGTGATCAAATTTTTTAAATCCAAAACGAGGACAAAAAAATTGCTTGAAAACTATTAACACGATTTTATTAGCTTCACCTGTATATATGTATGTTTGTTTGCATGTTTGTAACCACTTTGGGAGCAAACAAAAAATCTATATTGAAAAAAAAAGACTTTTCGTATGTGAACGCCGTGGCTGCGAGGTAAAGAGACGCGCTACGAACCTAAAGGTCTAGCGTTCGAGCCCAGTCAGGGTAGATTTTTTAAAAATGGTTTTTGTTTAATTCTAAATTATTTTAATGAAAGATTTAAATGTATGTAAATATTATGGTGTGTCACTCGCACGCTTTTCTCTTACCCTGCATTTTAATACTAAGATAGATATTTTGTGCTTTTTTAGTTCACATTTATATGAAAGCGTGTTCTTTAATTTTTTAAAACTATAATATTATTTTATATCTACTTCGATAATAGTTTTGTCGGTTCTTAATACTGAAAGCCGAAATGTTCCCTTTAAACATTACCATAACCATTTCAAATGGAGAAGGTATCTAAAAAAGCCGAATAAATTTTAACAAGGACATCAGGTGACTAGGCAAAGAATAGAACCTGGGTCTTTTGGTCCAGAGCACTAGTATTCTATCATCTGAGTTATCCTGTAGACATCTGATCGGCAACTTTAGAACTTTCAAGTGAACAGATAGTCTCGTGCTAGTCAGATGTCCATAAAGTACTTCAGTCGGTACAAAAACGAGGCATCATGCGAAAAGAGTCGGGTTCGATTTAAAGCCTGGTTATTTTTCATTTTTATAAAAATGAATTTGATTTTTCCATTTTCCTTATTAAATGTGATAATTAAATTTGGTCGAAGTTATAAAAAGTATTTAGTGATCCCGTAACATATAATTTAAGATAAAGTATTTGGATATTCCTTTTATTTCTCCACTTTGATTGTAAATTCAATTTTTTTATTTTAACATTTTAAAGTATAGTTTTGAGAAGATTAAAACCTTCAGATAGAAAAAAAAAAATGTTACTGTTTCAATAGAAATGCAGTTTCTATTGAAATTACTTTGAAAATATATAACCACGGTGAAATTTCATATTGGAGGAATTTCTACTTTTTAATATTTTCGCTTTAACTCCATTTAATTTACAATATTGAAATATGAGAATAGGACATAATTAAGATCTTTGAGCTTGAAATAGCTTGTACAAAATGATATACAGCACTTTTATAAGTTGATGTTCTGCATATATTTTTGACACCTTCTTTACAAATGTTTGTGAACTAGGAAAGTTTGGATTTTACATTTTGAAAGGACAACATAGATCTTAAAATGTGGACGAAATGGTTAAATTGTCAAAATTGGTAGACGGGAGCTGCTGTGTTTGAATACAGGTCACGCTCGTCAACCTAGCTGCTCGGAGTTTTCTGTACTTTATCCATAAACCTAGTATGTGATTAAAATCATGAATTGATGGACCATGATTACTTACATAGTGATGAGTTGTATAATAAGTATTAAAAATTTCAATAGGGTAAGTGGCATCTCTGGTGTTCAAAATAAATAAATACATAAATAAAAATAGAAGAAATTGAAAATGAAGGGGGAAAAAAAGAGCTCAAAAATAAAGACAAATAAGTACCAGAGTTCACATTTGACGACAAATAATTATATATTGCTTTCTCTGAGTACTTGAGGACATAACTTGGAAACTGAGGACTGACCTCAGAAAATGAGGGCGTCTATGATCACCTTATGTATATATGCACTGACGACAAGACCAGAGCATCGTATTAGTTGGTGGTCTAATGTAGTGTTGTGTTGTCACGATGTGTTTGAAACAGGAACTACGGAGTTGTATGAAGATTGAATGTGCCAGGAGATCGTACAGCACGACAGTATTCAAGAGGCTTGCGGGATATCTGCATTACTTTATGGAACAGAAGCAATTCAGGTAAAAGCCTCCAAGGAGGAAAGCCAAAATGTGGCAGACATGCGCTGGCCAGATCGTTCTAATGTTAGTGACGAAGAAGTCATGTTCTTGCTTACTGGACAGGGATCGATGCCATATTATCGAAAGATTCACGAAAGATTCCGAAAGATTCCAGTCACGAAAGATTCCTTTACTTTAATACTAACTTTAATAAAAAGTTATCATTTTTAATTAATAATATTTTTTTTTTTTTTTTTTTTTTTTTTTTTACATGCATGTGCATTGCCCCATTCATCCTCACCTATGGGGATGAATGGGACAGGACTGAAGTTAACAAAGAAAAGAAAACAAAATATAAAGTAAATAAATTTTTAAAGTTAAATTGGTTTGTGTGATTTTATTACACACTATGAATTAACTCAAATTAACAAAAACTGATGTATTGACTCAAATTAACATCAGAAGACAAAAGTCCTTTGGTTCGTGCAGTTCTTAGTGCTCTAGGCTTAGGTAATTTAATCTAATAAGATCTAATCTAATAGTAAATAAATAAATAAGACACTAGAAAGAGATAAATCATTATAATAGAGTACAAATTATCCGGATAAATTTTTGCTTCCGACTAATCGGGAAAATCAACAATCTATTCTGTATTACATTAATGATCACCAGAATTTATTTAATTAGCTTGATTGAAATTGTGATTTTAATCAAATTATTATTAGTTTATTTTTTTATTTATTTCAATTATTGATTTAATTTGCATTGAATATTCCAACTTATAATTGTTTTTAATCATAATTATTATAAACAAAAATCAGAACAATTAATTTCAATTTTTTATTCTAAGTCTACAAAATTAAGAATTCTGATAATCAATATGGCTAATTTACGTTTTAATATAATTCTTGGGTAAAATTTTAAATTAGTAAATGGTGGGGAATGTCCCATTCATCCCAACCATCACATGATCATATTAAACAGGAAATAAGCTTAATGAACAATTGTTAATATTCTTATTAACTATTATAAACACAATAAAAGATTATGCCTTTTCACCATATAAGAGTTATATTAACTTTAAGCAAATAGTTACTTTCTTAACTACTACCTAACTGAATCAGTAAAAACTAACTTTGGCAGCTGAAAAAGACACTTTAATTTTTTTCTGCCCTTCTATGAATAGCACAATTCTGAAACTACACTTGATGAATGACCTCAGTGCTGCCATATATCAGAAAAATTGTCAAGTTTTCAGTGCTTGCGAAACACAGAGTTACAATAAAAGTTTGCTATTGTCCCATTCATTCAGCGTCCCATTCAACTCCCTTCTCCCCTAAATAAATTTTCAGCTCATTCGAATGAGGTGTTTAGACGTTATAGCACTTTAAATAATTTGAGTCCATAAGCCACAATGATAAAGCAATTTTCTTTGTGCCCTGTAAAATCTATAAGTGCTAGATTCTTCAAAATTCACCCAGTTTGTGCGACGATGATCTATAACACGTAAGTAAATTTTTAATTTAATCAAATAAAGCATTTAATCACTATCATACTTTAATAATTTGAGCTCTTAAAGCATAATGATAAAGAATTTTTCATTGTGTTTCTGTAATAAAAACTATAAGTGATAGATACATCAAAATATAAGCAGTCAGTGTAATGGTGATCTGTAACATGTGCATAAATTTTCAGCTCAATCGAATAAGACGTTTTGATGCTACCACACTTTAAAATATTTGAGTCTATAGGCCATAATGGATGTCTGAAATGTAAGAATATAGCCGGAGCATTGGTACGGGTAAGGATCATTCAATTTGAAAAGTATCCTACTTATTCTGATATGAACAATTATTAATTTGAGAGTTCTGAAATAGACTGTGAATATCATGATGAATTAGATTTTCCTCAAATAGACTATTTAACAACGATGATGTTTGAACTGTATCCTACTTATTTTTATATAAACAATTATTACTTTGAAGGTTCTCAAGCAGACTGTAAATATTATGATAAATTAGATTTTCCTCAACAACGATGATGTTTGAACTGTATCCTACTTATTTTTATATAAACAATTATTAATTTGAAGGTTCTCAAGCAGACTGTAAATATTATGATAAATTAGATTTTCCTCAACAATGATGATGTTTGAACTGTATCCTACTTATTTTTATATAAACAATTATTAATTTGAAGGTTCTCAAGCAGACTGTAAATATTATGATAAATTAGATTTTCCTCAACAACGATGATGTTTGAACTGTATCCTACTTATTTTTATATAAACAATTATTAATTTGAAGGTTCTCAAGCAGACTGTAAATATTATGATAAATTAGATTTTCCTCAACAACGATGATGTTTGAACTGTATCCTACTTATTTTTATATAAACAATTATTACTTTGAAGGTTCTCAAGCAGACTGTAAATATTATGATAAATTAGATTTTCCTCAACAACGATGATGTTTGAACTGTATCCTACTTATTTTTATATAAACAATTATTAATTTGAAGGTTCTCAAACAGACTGTAAACATTATGATAAATTAGATTTTCCTCAACAACGATGATGAACAACTGTATCCTACTTATTTTTATATAAACAATTATTAATTTGAAGGTTCTCAAGCAGACTGTAAATATTATGATAAATTAGATTTTCCTCAACAATGATGATGTTTGAACTGTATCCTACTTATTTTTATATAAACAATTATTACTTTGAAGGTTCTCAAGCAGACTGTAAATATTATGATAGATTAGATTTTCCTCAACAATGATGATGTTTGAACTGTATCCTACTTATTTTTATATAAACAATTATTAATTTGAAGGTTCTCAAACAGACTGTAAATATTATGATAAATTAGATTTTCCTCAACAATGATGATGTTTGAACTGTATCCTACTTATTTTTATATAAACAATTATTAATTTGAAGGTTTTCAAGCAGACTGTAAATATTATGATAAATTAGATTTTCCTCAACAACGATGATGTTTGAACTGTATCCTACTTATTTTTATATAAACAATTATTACTTTGAAGGTTCTCAAGCAGACTGTAAATATTATGATAAATTAGATTTTCCTCAACAACGATGATGTTTGAACTGTATCCTACTTATTTTTATATAAACAATTATTAATTTGAAGGTTCTCAAGCAGACTGTAAATATTATGATAAATTAGATTTTCCTCAACAATGATGATGTTTGAACTGTATCCTACTTATTTTTATATAAACAATTATTAATTTGAAGTTTTTCACGCAGACTGTAAATATTATGATAGATTAGATTTTCCTCAACAATGATGATGTTTGAATTGTATCCTACTTATTTTTATATAAACAATTATTACTTTGAAGGTTCTCAAGCAGACTATAAATATTATGATAAATTAGATTTTCCTCAAAAACGATGATGTTTGAACTGTATCCTACTTATTTTTATATAAACAATTATTAATTTGAAGGTTCTCAAACAGACTGTAAACATTATGATAAACTAGATTTTCCTCAACAACGATGATGAACAACTGTATCCTACTTATTTTTATATAAACAATTATTACTTTGAAGGTTCTCAAGCAGACTGTAAATATTATGATAGATTAGATTTTCCTCAACGATGATGATGTTTGAACTGTATCCTACTTATTTTTATATAAACAATTATTAATTTGAAGGTTCTCAAGCAGACTGTAAATATTATGATAAATTAGATTTTCCTCAACAACGATGATGTTTGAACTGTATCCTACTTATTTTTATATAAACAATTATTACTTTGAAGGTTCTCAAGCAGACTGTAAATATTATGATAAATTAGATTTTCCTCGACAACGATGATGTTTGAACTGTATCCTACTTATTTTTATATAAACAATTATTAATTTGCAGGTTCTCAAGCAGACTGTAAATATTATGATAAATTAGATTTTCCTCAACAATGATGATGTTTGAACTGTATCCTACTTATTTTTATATAAACAATTATTAATTTGAAGTTTTTCACGCAGACTGTAAATATTATGATAGATTAGATTTTCCTCAACAATGATGATGTTTGAACTGTATCCTACTTATTTTTATATAAACAATTATTACTTTGAAGGTTCTCAAGCAGACTATAAATATTATGATAAATTAGATTTTCCTCAACAACGATGATGTTTGAACTGTATCCTACTTATTTTTATATAAACAATTATTAATTTGAAGGTTCTCAAACAGACTGTAAACATTATGATAAATTAGATTTTCCTCAACAACGATGATGTTTGAACTGTATCCTACTTATTTTTATATAAACAATTATTAATTTGAAGGTTCTCAAACAGACTGTAAATATTATGATAGATTAGATTTTCCTCAACAATGATGATGTTTGAACTGTATCCTACTTATTTTTATATAAACAATTATTAATTTGAAGGTTCTCAAGCAGACTGTAAATATTATGATAAATTAGATTTTCCTCAACAACGATGATGTTTGAACTGTATCCTACTTATTTTTATATAAACAATTATTAATTTGAAGGTTCTCAAGCAGACTGTAAATATTATGATAGATTAGATTTTCCTCAACAATGATGATGTTTGAACTGTATCCTACTTATTTTTATATAAACAATTATTAATTTGAAGGTTCTTAAGCAGACTGTAAATATTATGATAGATTAGATTTTCCTCAACAATGATGATGTTTGAACTGTATCCTACTTATTTTTATATAAACAATTATTAATTTGAAGTTTCTCAAGCAGACTGTAAATATTATGATAAATTAGATTTTCCTCAACAATGATGATGTTTGAACTGTATCCTACTTATTTTTATATAAACAATTATTAATTTGAATTTTTTCACGCAGACTGTAAATATTATGATAGATTAGATTTTCCTGAACAATGATGATGTTTGAACTGTATCCTACTTATTTTTATATAAACAATTATTAATTTGAAGGTCCTGAAACAGACTGTAAATATTATGATAAATTAGATTTTCCTCAACAATGATGATGTTTGAACTGTATCCTACTTATTTTTATATAAACAATTATTAATTTGAAGTTTTTCACGCAGACTGTAAATATTATGATAGATTAGATTTTCCTCAACAATGATGATGTTTGAACTGTATCCTACTTATTTTTATATAAACAATTATTACTTTGAAGGTTCTCAAGCAGACTATAAATATTATGATAAATTAGATTTTCCTCAACAACGATGATGTTTGAACTGTATCCTACTTATTTTTATATAAACAATTATTAATTTGAAGGTTCTCAAACAGACTGTAAACATTATGATAAATTAGATTTTCCGCAACAACGATGATGAACAACTGTATCCTACTTATTTTTATATAAACAATTATTAATTTGAAGGTTCTCAAACAGACTGTAAATATTATGATAAATTAGATTTTCCTCAACAATGATGATGTTTGAACTGTATCCTACTTATTTTTATATAAACAATTATTAATTTGAAGGTTCTCAAGCAGACTGTAAATATTATGATAGATTAGATTTTCCTCAACGATGATGATGTTTGAACTGTATCCTACTTATTTTTATATAAACAATTATTAATTTGAAGGTTCTCAAGCAGACTGTAAATATTATGATAGATTAGATTTTCCTCAACAATGATGATGTTTGAACTGTATCCTACTTATTTTTATATAAACAATTATTAATTTGAAGGTTCTCAAGCAGACTGTAAATATTTTGATAAATTAGATTTTCCTCAACAACGATGATGTTTGAACTGTATCCTACTTATTTTTATATAAACAATTATTACTTTGAAGGTTCTCAAGCAGACTGTAAATATTATGATAAATTAGATTTTCCTCGACAACGATGATGTTTGAACTGTATCCTAATTATTTTTATATAAACAATTATTAATTTGCAGGTTCTCAAGCAGACTGTAAATATTATGATAAATTAGATTTTCCTCAACAATGATGATGTTTGAACTGTATCCTACTTATTTTTATATAAACAATTATTAATTTGAAGTTTTTCACGCAGACTGTAAATATTATGATAGATTAGATTTTCCTCAACAATGATGATGTTTGAACTGTATCCTACTTATTTTTATATAAACAATTATTAATTTGAAGGTTCTCAAGCAGACTGTAAATATTTTGATAAATTAGATTTTCCTCAACAACGATGATGTTTGAACTGTATCCTACTTATTTTTATATAAACAATTATTACTTTGAAGGTTCTCAAGCAGACTGTAAATATTATGATAAATTAGATTTTCCTCGACAACGATGATGTTTGAACTGTATCCTAATTATTTTTATATAAACAATTATTAATTTGCAGGTTCTCAAGCAGACTGTAAATATTATGATAAATTAGATTTTCCTCAACAATGATGATGTTTGAACTGTATCCTACTTATTTTTATATAAACAATTATTAATTTGAAGTTTTTCACGCAGACTGTAAATATTATGATAGATTAGATTTTCCTCAACAATGATGATGTTTGAACTGTATCCTACTTATTTTTATATAAACAATTATTAATTTGAAGTTTTTCACGCAGACTGTAAATATTATGATAGATTAGATTTTCCTCAACAATGATGATGTTTGAACTGTATCCTACTTATTTTTATATAAACAATTATTACTTTGAAGGTTCTCAAGCAGACTATAAATATTATGATAAATTAAATTTTCCTCAACAACGATGATGTTTGAACTGTATCCTACTTATTTTTATATAAACAATTATTAATTTGAAGGTTCTCAAACAGACTGTAAACATTATGATAAATTAGATTTTCCTCAACAACGATGATGAACAACTGTATCCTACTTATTTTTATATGAACAATTATTAATTTAAGGGTTCTCAAATAGACTGTGAATATTATGATAAATTAGATTTTTTCAAATAGACTATTTAACAACGAGGATGGTGGACCATGGCGCAAAAATTTATGTCTTCGAATTCGTCGTAGGTAGGGTAAGTGATTATTCCTTAAGCAAATTAGATATATGATCACAGAAAATAATAAAAAAACAAAAGGAAAAGGAAAACTTTTTTTTTTATTGACTGGCTAGTTAGGGGAGACCGGGGCACAGTGGACCACTTTTACACTTTTAATATTTTTTCACCAAAAATAAAAAAGCAAGGTACTTGAAAAATTAGAAAACATTCATTAAATCTTTCTTGACATGTCCTAATTTTTTATAACAATATTTCTAATACATTACGAGTAAAAAAATAAATTGTGTGCACTCCCAAAGTGGACCAACCTCTGTTGTTCATGTTCAATTAATATAAATTGCTCTTTTTTTTCTTTTTTTCTAAAATTAGTTTATTCTCTAAATAACATAATTCGAACATTTTCATGAAATAAAATTACCAAAATTTAAAGGAAATCAAAATAAATAAGGAATCAAATTAGAGGAAGAATCCTATATCAGATTTCCTTTGTCTTTTACGCGCCACCACTAAAAACAATAAGATATATTTTTAATTTGTTTATTAATGTTATATAGTTATAGAAATTATGAAATATATAATTAAACATTATATTACTATTCAAACATTTTTATTATTTTGAGATATTAATACTTTAAATTATATTTGCGAGATAAGTTTAACTAAAATTATTCTACTTTTATCTTTTACATGTTATTTCTAAAAACAACAACAATAAATTTATGAAACCTACCATTTATTACATCACATAATCATTTTATTTATTTGTTTTAATATTAAACAATTCAAATAGTTATTAAATTTAGATATTCATAATTATTATACTACTATTCCACTATTTTCCCTTTTCAGAAATTTATTTTATTATAACATTAAGATTATTGTTATTTTTTTTATTAATTAAATTGAATCACATTATATTTGTGTATGTAAATTTAACTAAAATAAATAAGGTATTAAATATAATTTGGACTTTTAGGCACACTGGAAGGCGGTCCACTGTGCCCCATATCCACACAAGACAAATAATAATATTAAAATTATATATAGACTATAAATATACTAATAATTTTCTATAAATTTAAAAACAACAATATCTTACCTTTTCGTAACAACTATTCAATACTTGTAGTCAATAGTTCAGTCTTGATAAAATTTTAAAAATTTCAAACTTGAAAAATTACTTTGAGCAGCTCAAAACATAAAAATTGTCTAAAATGGCTACCTTAGCATTTACCATGTGGTTTTTTTTGGATGTATATAAGTAATACCATGCTGTCATCTATGAGTCTCAATTTAAACTAAAAGAGTTAAATATTAAGAGATTTAAATAGGGGTAGTCCACTGTGCCCCTAGGTCCACTGTGACCCAGTCTCCCCTATATGGTATTTTGTCTAACTATTTTTGGCAAAATTATCAGGGTATTAATCAATAAAATAAAAATTATGATAAACAAATAAATAAATAAAATAAAATAAAATAAAATAAATATAAAAGGGCTATCCTAAAGTGCATTTTTTTTTTTTTTTTTTTTTTTTTTTTTTTAATAATAAATACATAATGTGTGCCTAGACAGCCTAGATATGAATTATGAAGAGCAAAAACGATAAAAAAATAAAGGAATATCCAATTCAAAGAAAAAATAAAATAAAAATTAAGTATAAATTATTGTATTAATAGTCGGATATTCTTTTAAGTAAAATGATTGCTCTTCATAAGATTTTTTCTTTCAGCTTAAGAAGAAGCTATAACCAGTTAAAAAAAAAAAAAAAAAAAAAAAAAAAAGACAATATATAGATATAATTAGAATAGGTTAGATGTTTTATTTAAATGTTCATAAAATGAACCTGGGATTTTGTGCGAATACTCTCTATACACATCATTGTCAAAATCTTCTAAGGGAATGTAAATAAGCCCAACAGATACAACCAGAACGTATTTCAAACATCACTTTTCATTGTAAAAAATTACATTAATTTTTACAGCAGAATGTGGTGTCCTGTACATTCTGCTGTTAAACAGAATAATTTTTAGTAGAAACATCTGTAAAGCAGTCTCTCTTTACAAACGTTTCTGCTGTAAATTCTTCTAGGTGCCAGCATATTCTGCTGTTAAACGGAATATTTTGCAGCAGAAATATTTGTAAAGTAGTCTCTCTTTAAAGATGTAGATTTCTGCTGTAGATTCTTCTATGTACCAGCACATTATGCTGTTAAACAGGACAATTTGCAGAAGAAACACCTGTAAAGCAGTCTCTCATTACAGATGCTTCTGTTGTAAATTTTTATAGGTGCCAGTACATTCTGCTGTTAAATGGGATAATTTGTAGCAGAAACACCTGTAAAGCAATCTCTCTTTACAGATGTTTCTGCTGTGAATTCTACTAGGTACCAGCGCATTCTGTTGTTAAACAGAATAATTTGAAGCATCTGTAAAGCAGTCTCTCTTTCTAAATGCTTCTGTTGTGAATTCTACTAGGTGCCAGTATATTCTGCTGTTAAACAGGATAATTTGCAGCAGGAACATCTGTAAAGCAGTCTTCTCTCTTTACAGATGTTTCTGCTGTAAATTCTACTAGGTGCCAGTACATTCTGCTGTTAAACAGGATAATATGCAGCAGAAATACCTGTAAAGCAGTCTCTCTTTACAACAGATGTTTCTGCTGTGAATTCTACTAGGTGCCAGCACATTCTGCTGTTAAACAGAATAAATTGCAGCAGAAACATCTGTAAAGTAGTCTCTCTTTACAGACGCTTCTGTTGTAAATTTTTATAGCGGACAGTACATTCAGCTGTTAAACAGGATAATATGCAGCAGAAACACCTGTAAAGCAGTCTCTCTTTACAGATGTTTCTGCTGTGAATTCTACTAGGTGCCAGCACATTCTGCTGTTAAACAGAATAATTTGCAGCAGAAACATCTGTAAAGCAGTCTCTCTTTACAGATGTTTCTGCTGTAAATTCTACTAGGTGCCAGTACATTCTGCTGTTAAACAGGACAATTTCCAGCAGAAACATCTGTAAAACAGTCTCTCTTTACAGATGTTTCTTCTGTAAATTCTACTAGATGCCAGTACATTCTGCTGTTAAACTGCATAATTTGCAGCAGAAACATCTGTAAAGCAGTCTTTCTTTACAGATGTTTCTGCTGTAAATTATTCTATTTAACAGCAGAATGAGCTGGCACTCATTTTTTACCAGCACATTCTGCAGTTGAAAATTAGCGTATTTTTTTTACAGATAGGATGATTCCAAACATTTTGATTTTTGTTTAATTTTTTACTGGTTTCCTCTTTTCCTTTTAGAACAAAACTTTCATTGAAATGTATGAAGTATAACATGTTCTTGACACGTCTGAAAATTCAAGATAATTCATTAATTACTTTTTGAGATATTTGTCAAAAAATCTGAAATCGAAAGATGTATTTATGGAAAGGTAGTGTAGCATGTTATGTCCATCACAAATCTTTCTTTTATACTTTTCTATTCTGTATTAAAATTAACATATATAGTGATAAAATTATGTTATTAGCTATGATGAAATTATATTATCGCCTGCATAAAATTATGCAGGCGATTTTAATCTCAGAAAAGTATATATTACTAAATGTTCAGTGTCAATTTTATGCCCTAGAGACGACATCTGAGAAAAAGTAACGTATAAATCCATCGAAAACCGAAAGTCGGGAATTTTTAAATCGGTTACTTTCTTCTGTTGAATATAGAAAAAATAAATAAATAAAAAGCAAAAATGTAATATCCATACATCTATTTTATCATTATTATTATTATTATTATTATTATTATTATTATTATTATTATTATTATTAAATCAAAATGTAGTTTTCTGGTCTGTAAAATACTAACATTATTATCAAAATCACAAAACGTCGCAGTTTTATTTCAGGACTAGTCAACCAATTTATACCTACCGCCCACTTTTGCATCTCTGTTAGTAATAAAATTTGCCAACCGTCCTCCAATTCCACTGTAATCGTATTAAATAAAATTAAAAACTAACTGTATAAAATTTATAAAGCAGAGTTACATCAAGTTAAAGCATGTTCTTTATTTTTATACGTCTGAAAATTCAAGATAATTCGTTAATTATTACTTTTTTGAGATATTTGTCATGTACATCAAAAAACTTATTTTTATACTTTTCTATTCTTTATTAAAATTAATACATATAGTGATTGCAGACGATTTTCATCTCAGAAAATTATATTACTAAATGTTTAATGTCAATTTTATGCAGTAGAGACGACATGGAATAATAAAGCATATTTCGATTTCAAATATTTTTAAAGAAAAGAAAAGTACTACAAAACCAGACAAAACCTCTACCGCCCACCATAAAAGTTAGTAGAGACTAAGTTAAATACTTCTGTTTTATTCAACGGCCTCTTTTTTTTTTTTTCTTTAAGAGAAAAGTACAATTTTCTCATAAATGCATTCTCTCTCTCTCTCTCTCTCTCTCTCTCTCTCTTTTTATACGCAAAAGAGAGAAACAGTGAAAATCGTGAAAATCTCCATCTCATCTCACATCTCAAAGCAGGTCAAAGTCGCGTGCTGGATTACGTATTCTAGATATCTGAAATGGTGCCAACATTGACGTAAGATACTTCCACGAAATGTAACTTTCCTAAAAAAAAAAAAAAAAAAAAAGAAAAAGAAAAGAAGGTTAAAAATGTAACAACGGTTTGAAACTTCACGTAAAACTATTCTTCTTCCTGAAGAATTGAAACTAAGTACGAATTCATTATTTCCGATGTAACATATACCTTTTACTTTCCGAATGTTTTTTTTCTATGCAAGGAAAGTATTGTAATCATGAAAAAATTCGACTATGAGATTTTGATGAATCTATACATTTTAAGTTCTCTTGAATTGATTCCTGCTGCGTTTTTACGGGGATGTATGTATGTGCTTGAATGAATACGATGTCGCTGTCTAAACACTTAATTCGATCGAGTTAAAAGTTGGTAATTATGTTACAGATACCCATTGCACAACCTGTATAGATTGCGATGAATGTAGGACTAATAGTTCTCTTAAATAACTTAAAACTTTAAAGATGGATAAATTGATTTAGGTAACACCTCATTTCAGGTAAAATACTTGATACATTTGCATTTTCAATAAAAACAAAATAGCGCAAAAATACTCATTATAATACAGTTATTAATCTTTTATACAAGGTGATCAGTTTAAAAGAGTACCCGTTGTTTTTCTTATTATTACCCTTGAATCTGACGGATGTGGCAATGGCAACTATTCTAACATTGAAGTATAATTGTTTGAACCTTGTTTAATAGTGGGAGACAATTTCCAACACTGTTGGACTGTTGCAACTTTATTTGTGATGTAAAACAGAAATGGAGGCGCACAATGTTACTTGATCCGGTGATAATTTTATTTTTGAAAAACATAATTTAATTCAAATTATTTACATTATCATTTCTTACAGAAAATGTTTAAAATGTTCGCCATCATTTTGAATGTAAACATGAACACGTCGAACCAAGTTTTTTGATACACTTTGCAGCATTGTTGGTGTTATTGGCTAAATTTCTTCAGTTACGATCTGTTTTAATTCATTGATGCTTGCAGGACAATTCTGGAAAACCCTTTGAAATGATAATGTAAAAATGATAATGATAATGTAAATGTAATGTAGGAATGATAATGTAAGAAATTTGAATTAAATTATGTTTTTCAGAAATAAAATTATCACAGGATTAAATAACATTGTGCGTCTCTATTTCTGTTTTACCTCACAAATAAAGTTGTAACAGTCTAACAGTTTTGGAAATTGTCTCCCACACTTAAACAAGGTTCAAACAATTATACTTCAGTGTTAGAATAGTTGCCACCTCCGTCAGATTTAAGTATAATCAGAAAAACCAACGGGTACTCTTTTAAATCGATCCCCCTGTATATATATATTATTCTATTCAGAAAAGAAATGCCTGTTTTTTAATTCAGTCTAGACACCGCAATATTATCGTCAGAATATCAGATGAAAGATTTCGTTTTTTTTTTTTTTTTTCTTCTTCTGTTTTAACACTGAGAAATTTTCTCATAAAGGAACTATTGTATTTGTACATGAAATTGATTTTGTTATCCTGATGAAGAGCTAACGGATTTATGACATTGAATAAAGAGGTCACATTTCTTATTTTAATAAAATGAACACAAAGCGTTTTAGATAGTATGTTCGTTTTACATTTCCGGTTTTTGATTATCTATAAATTTACATTACTATCTATAAATGCAAGGGAAAAAAAAAAAAAAAAAAAAAAAAAAAAAACGTCTTTTAGAAAAGGTTTCTGTAAATTCTCTGAACAATATTATGATAGTTTCTACCTTCTTCTATGGCATTTTTACTTTATTTTATATTCAGTATAGAAGAAAGTTGTGGATTGGTGAAATTTTTTTGATTATGATTTTCGATGGATTTACATGTTTTGGTTGGTATGTCCTGAACACGATTTGACCACTTTTAGAAAATGTCTGTCTCTCTGTGTGTATCTATATTGTGGACTGAACGTTGTATCTTACGAACTAATGAACGGCATTCAATATAAGTTTATATTTGCTTGTTCCTTGACTCAATTTGATGCTGATTTGCTTTTAGTGAAAACCATTCAACAAGCGGCGTTACAGTTCAGTTTTTCCAAATTTTTAAATAAAACATATAGGATAAAAATTCGCATGTGCACAATGACTGATCAATTATTGGGGAATAAATAAGATTTAGTTATAATAGTAAAAGTCAATAAGGAACAATATTTTATCTATGTAAGAGCATTGTCTCCTCCCTGAGGAGGGACTCTATCCCCCTGGAGTGAATCAATTCCTCCCCGGGGGCTGAAAATTTTCAATATATATATTTCAAAAGAACTCGTCAATCCATTTAAAACAAATGGTTGAAGCATAGATTTGTGATAATTTTAAAAAGTTACAAAGTTATAGCTTTTAACCCTTTCATTTCCATTTTTTTTTTTTTTTTTTTTTTTTTTTTTTTAAAGCCTTTTTTTAAGCCATAAAACAAGAAATCGTATATTTAGTCATAAATATATTTCAAAAGTTAATATATATATATATATATATATATATATACTTTTTTGAAAGTAGGAGTTTTAGCACAGTACGAATTAATATAATTCACAAAGCCTCTAAGAAAGTGTTTATTTGTGCTTAATATAACCACTGATGCCACTTAAAATCATAGCTTGTCAATAAATTAAAATATAAAAAATTTGAAAGAAATATATGTTACAATTAATTAAAATAAAAATTATAAACATAAAAAAAAAAAAAAAAAAAAAAAAAAAAAAAATATTTGAAACAGTAAATTCACTTAAAATTCACTTATTGCACTGAGAAAAAAAATATATCGCTTTCACCTAGAACGAATAGGAGGCCCTTTTCTAATATAGATTTCCGAGCTATGAGTATAAGGCACGCCAATACACTGAGAAAAATTGTATAACTGACATCTAGAATCTAAATTGTGGCTCTAGAAAAAATAGTTTCATGTCATCCTTATAAATTTCTTATAAAAAATTTTCTTGTCTCCTTCGAAAGCGAATTCTAGAGACCTCTATTAGAATTCTTGAGCGTTTTCCTATACTATCGAGGACAAACCTATTTGAAAATATCTCCAAATAAATGTGAATACAATAGGCGGGTTTCAGCAGCCATAATCTTGGTTTATGACCCAATTCTAGAAAATCAAGCGAGAATTTCTCGTAATACAAGATTCAGAATATTCAGAATATTCAGAATATTGTTTCACCAACTAGAAATTTGTAGATTAGAAATTCTCGCCCATTTCATCTATTCAGTTTATTGGCGTGCCTTATGCGCATAGCTCGGAAATCTATATTTCTAGTTTAAGGATTTAGAAAATGACCATTTATTAATTCCAGATGAAAGGCGGTATATATTTTTTTCAGTGTGCCCCATAAAAGAAACTGATTCCGATATTATTATCAGAATAGAGTAAAGTTTCCTTCCGTTCATCAACAGGGATAGTGAAACGATCTAAAATATATTTTTTTCTGTAGGAAAACATATACATATTATAATATTCTTCATTTTGAATCGGTGGGAGTTTAAGATGGTAAGAAAGAAAATCTTAAATGTTATGATTCCAGTTGACATTCTGGGGAATAATAGTGTTAAAGTTATAAATTTTTTGCATTAAAAAAAAAAACGTTTTCCTCAGATGTCATACGTAGGACACGAAATTGACTTTCTTTTAACATTTAATGTTACACTTCTTTAAGCTGAAAATTGTCTGCTTTCATCATGGAAAATAATTTCTAATAAATAAAAATTTTAATAGATTATTTGTATGCTGAGTAAATTTTTTTTAGAAAATATTGAAGAAAGTTTTGGGATGGCCAGAACATACTAATTTTCTTTATCATTGATATCGTTTGAATAAAATCAAAGATTTAACCAATTACTTTTCAAAATATTCAAAGCTCCTTACTTCTATGTCACTCGCTATTTTAGTCCGCTATTATTCGAAGAAAGTTATTATTAGAAGAAAGTTTTGAGATGGCCAGAACATACTAATTTCTTTATTATTCATACTGTTTTATTGATATCAAAGATTTAACCAATTTCTTTTCAAAATGTTCAAAGCTCCTTACTTCTATGTCGCTCGCTATTTTAGTCCGCTATTATTCGAAGAAAGTTATTATTAGAAGAAAGTTTTAAGATGGCCAGAACATACTCATTTCATTATTTATACTGTTTTATTGAAATCAAAGATTTAACCAATTTCTTTTCAAAATGTTCAAAGCTCCTTATTTTCTATGTCACTCGCTATTTTAGTCCGCTATTATTCGAAGAAAGTTATTATTAGAAGAAAGTTTTGAGATGGCCAGAACATACTCATTTCATTATTTATACTGTTTTATTGAAATCAAAGATTTAACCAATTTCTTTTCAAAATGTTCAAAGCTCCTTACTTCTATGCCACTCGCTATTTTAGTCCGCTACTATTCGTCATACAGGGTGATCAATTTAAAAGAGTACCCATTGGTAAGGCTCCTGTATATACGAGCTGGCGCATCAGGCATTTTGTTGCCTTAGGGTTGCCACATGTACCCAGCGCGTTTCATTGATAAATAAACGACAGTCATTACTTTTACCGTCTTGTGTAACTTTAGAGTACTCCTTTTATTACATTTCATAGTTTTAGCTAAATAAAGTATGATATGAGATTTGTTTAACGATAAACTGCTATAATCACTCAAGAAAAGAACATAAAATGTTCAGATTTCCATAAGATAATTTGAGAAGAATAAGAATAAAAGAAAATTACTTTTTTTTTTTTTTTTTTTTTTTTTTTGTATTTCTGATATGTGTTAATGTAAAAATATAGAAAAATGTGTCATTTTAATCATATTATTTATATTAATATTGATAAATCGATTTAAGAAGACCTTTTATTACTGTGTATTTGAGTTTTGGCGACATTTTGTATAAGAAACAGAAACAGCCCTAATAACACATCTTATTTCCAATACATCCACAGGATATCCTGATAATGTAATGTGAAAAAAATGTGCTAGGAATAATATTGTTGCTTATTGCTTTTGTTGACCGATCGTAGCTTCAGATTAAGATTTCTCAAAATCACAAGAAAGCGATAAGGACGCCAAGCGGGAATGCTGCCCTCTTCTGAGGCAAAAAAATGGCGGCTATGCGTCGGCCTATATATTTTATTCAAGGGCTCTACCCGTTGGTTTTTCGTATTAACCTTAAATCTGACGGATATGGCAACTATTCCATCACTGAAGTATAATTGTTTGAACCTTGTTTAAGTGTGGGAGACAATTTCCAACACAGTTGGACTGTTACAACTCTATTTGTGAGGTAAAACAGAAATAGAGACGCACAATGTTACTTAATCCTGTGATAATTTTATTTATGGAAAACAAAATTTAATTAAAATTTTTTACATTACCATTCCTTACAGAAAATGTTGAAAATGTTATCTCAAAGACAGGGTTTTCAAGAGAGTTCCAAGAGAGGTATTTCTATAAATTACAACTTTTATTTTGTAGAAATCGTAATGAAATTGACGTTTATCATTCATATATACAAGAAAATGCTTTTTACAGAATATAGTAATGATTAGGATTAAGATTTATAGGGTGGCATAAAAATATTCAGCTACATTAAGAGCTATAATTGGAAATTGCTGAAATTATATTTTCGTATGTATTAATCGTTTTTATCTTTTTCAGACTCGAGACGGGCACTTTCTGACGATGTTTTAGAGTACTTATAATTTGAATTAGTCTATTTCTGTGCCTTTCTATCTGTCTGACTGCTCATCTGTCTGTCTATTCGTATGACCACCATTGCAAAAATTACAATAAAATTGACATATAATGTTCATATATTTTCTATAAAACTTGGTATGTATAGCGTTCAGATTTGTAAAGATACACTAAAATATTCAGATACATTAAAGGCTAAAATTGTCCTTTGTGTGATCACTTATGTAAAGTACATTGAAATTTAAACGATACAACGAGTATATATAGTTGGAAAGTGGTAATCTATGCGCTGTTGTTTTCGTTCTTATTCTTTTCTCATTTCTTTTATTATTATAATTTTTTTTTTCAAGAAAAACGGTTTTATTTATCTTAATAATGTATATTAATTTCGTTATGCAATCCGTAGTATAAAATATTAAAATATGCTTTTAAACTATTCCTCTCACAGGCACAGGCCCGGACTGGCTCCTTTGAGGGCCCTCGGCTAGAAATCGAAAAGGGGCCCCTTACTGAGGAATTTAAAACGAATTAGCAGGTTTTGACCGCTTCACTGACTACTATATTTAAATGAAGTCTCAAAATTACATACAACTTATTAATACTAAAAATCTCATAAAATGAAAAGTATAATAAAAATTCATTGAAATCGATCAAAACTTCAATTTTTTTACTGGGGGGAAATTTCGCAAAATTTCATTATTGTGTGTATTGGGTACAGATAACCAACACACACACACTAAAAAATCGCTTTTCTTAGATAACTTAGAGCAGAGTTACAATTCGAAACACATCTTTTACTCACCCGTCAACAAGGGGTAAAAAGAGATCTTTCGTAAAATTCCCCTATAGTCGTGTTGTGTACACATGGCACAGCCCCCCCTCCCCCGCCAAAAAAAAAAAAAAAAAAAAAAAAAAAAACTTCCTGAGATAATTGTAAATAAGGTTACGTTTGGAAACGTATCTTTTGCCCCCCACCCCTCCTCCGGCAAAGAGGGAAGGGGGAAATTTCACAAAGTTCTATAATCTGATCCAGTTTCGAGTCGATCGTCGATGGCTCCAGTAGATTTTGTTGTGTGTTGATGAGTCAGTGAGTGAATGGAAGTACTCTTTTATATTTATAGATAGGATATTAAAATATGTATTTTTTGAAAATTAGGCTTACATGCCTAAAAACTACATTTAGCTTTTTTTGCTACTAGGAAAACAGTTCAGCAAAAAAGTAAGCTTTTTTTTTTTTTTTTTTTTTTTTTTTTTGGGGGGGGGGGGGGTCAAATTTTCGAAAGTGGGTTTTTTATATTATTTATACGTTTTGAGGTCCCCTGAATACGAAAATCGTGTTTTTAGCGGTTGGTTTCTCTCTCTCTATCTGTGTGTCTGTTATCAGTATATCTCAAGAACAAATAGCAACAGAGACTCCAAACTTTGTATTCTAAATGTGTATCATATAGTGATGCTACACTAAACTTTTCATTGAGATGAAGCAAATGGTTCGTGTACAGGGACACTCAAGAATATTCAAATACATTACGTCTATGGGGGAAATTGCACGTAATGAGAGTTTAACATCTACAGACTGCACTAAACCAAATGAAATGAATATATATTTTTTATATGCGTAAAAACATGCCTCATGTAGAATACGGCAGGGAAATCATTCACCGTTCATTTACAGAGCTACACAAAAGAACTAGATTATATTTGCAACAATAGCTGAAAATTGATGGAAGTGCATTTCAGGTTGTGCCGTATATTATTACTATAGAATTATATTTAGGTGTACTACGTGGTTTGTACATATTCTTCAAAAGATATACAGGGTTCCAAATATTTAAGCGATAACATTCTTTTTTACTTTTAGTGTAAGTGCTTTACTATGATATTTTACCATGTCCAGGAAAGCTGCTCAGGAATGGAATTGAATTCCTTACAGACATATGATAAACAATGTATGTTTTTAAGCTAAATATTCATCGCTTGTTTTTTGTGTATTTACACGTTATGAGGCTTCTTGATTACGAAAGTCAAGTTTTTTAAAGTTTGATCTTTGTCTGTGTCTCTTAGAGTAACTTAAAAACAAACAATTTCAAGAGATTTAAAAGTTGTATTTTCAAATTAATATAAATTTGTTGCTGGAAAAGTTTGATCAAGACTGATAAGTTTTAAGGAATCTTGCGTGTGAAAGTTGTCTGAATAATTTTAAGTGAACTTTTAATTTTAATAACAGCTTAAAATTCTATATAAATATAGGTGCAGTAATGAAACGGGGGGTTGATGGGGGCGGTAGTCGCCCCTCACAAAGAACTAATTAGAATATAAAACTATTCCGAAGCCTAATTTGAATTGTTTTAACATAGGTTTACATAACAGTACTCGTTATCTTACCTCTTAATCTCCAACCTTTATTTGTAGTATTAAATTTCAGGGTAAGAGAAAGTCGTGTGAGTGACACACCAGATTATTTCTTTTCGATGCGCCACATTGATAGATACATTTCATGTTGACACAGCTCTGACACTGCTTTAAATCAGTGTTGGGCATAATTGATTAAAAGTAATTGAATTACAATTAAATTATAATTATTTTACTGTCAGTCGATTAACAAGTAATTGATTACAATTAAATTGAATATGTAATTCAATTTATTGAATAAGTAATTCAATTTATTTGTAATCAATTACTTATTAATTGATTGACAGTAAAATAATTGTAATTTAATTGTAATTCAATTACTTTTTAATCATTTATGCCTAACACTGCTTTAAATACAACCTTACTACGAGTCTTAGCGAGCGAGCGTTGTGACAAAGAAGAGTTACTAATAGGTAAGAACAAGAATTCCAGCTCCGAAGAGACGTAACTATCTCAATCTAGACGCTACATTTAGATGAAACATGAAGCAAGCGCTCCATGAATGAAACATTCTCGACTTCACTTGTGCCCGCATTCTGGATGAAAACAATCAAGAAAGAGAAGGGGGCACTCCGTGGCCGAGTGGATATGTCACCACACTGCTAATCGCCTTCGAGCGTAGGAGAGCGGGTTCGATTCCCGCGCTGGCCCTGGGTGTTTTCTCCAATTCTTCGTATCGTGATTCTGTCATGTGCTATCTGTCGTTATCTGGCGAAGATTTACAAGCGGACTTCGAGTCAAGCATACAAATCTGATGTATATGTTATCAATAAAAAAGAGAAGGTTTTCATCTAAAAGTTTCAGTACTTGTCTGCATTTCATTTCTTTGGTCGCAAACTTGCCTGAAATTATGAGCACTACACAACACGCGATGAGTCAAAATTAATTGTAAATGAGCAAGATTATAGGAAAATAATCAGTCAAAGTACTCTGATGTAACTAATTATAAAGTATTATGTTTTGAGAGGTTTCTGGGGCCTCCTTGGCCCGGGGGCCCTTAGCATTCACGGACCAGCCGATCTGGCTAGTCCGGGCCTGCGACAGACCGTAATGCATCGAAAATATTTTGCGATTTCCTGTACTCAAACTAAGTTGGGTTATTTATACCATTTTCAATAGGAAACATATCATAACGAACTTTAAGAACACGTATCAATTTGAAGGCATTCTAAAAATATTTATGGAAATTATAGAGAACGGACATGGAGATAAACCGAAGTTATAAACACATGTCAACTTTGTTAGAAAAAGTTAACAAGAACTTTTCTATTCAAAATTCTTCCTTTTTTAACACTTTTAAACAAAGTGTTTATGACTTCGGTTTGACTGTTTATCTGCCGGCACTCTAATTTTCGTAAATATTTTTAGAATGCCTTGAAATTTATGCATGTTATTCAGATATCAGATTTATTGATATATTCCTATTGAAACTGGTATGAACAAGGTCGTAGCCAACGGAGGTAGGGGTTCAAACGTTCCTCGTTTGGAAAAATTTTTTGAGTTATACATCTTTTTTAACGCTCAACATTATGTATTTAAGTTTAAACCCCCTCGAAAATATTTTTTGGCTACGGCCTTGGGTATGAATAGCACTATTGGTTTGTGTACATCACAAAAATATTCGAATACATTACAGTCTAAGAGAGTTACTTTTTAAAATTATATTTCAATACTGTAATAATGCACGAATGATAACGAAATTTATATACTTTATTTAAATGTGCAAAAGCATTCATTTTTCTATAGAAAAGGGCATGATTCATATTATCGATTCATTTACACGGCCACACAAATATATTCCGATTCACTAGAAGATATAAGTGGAAATTGCTGGAAGCCTTGGCGTAGCGACCACAATTTCGGGGGGGGGGGGGGGGAGTTTAACTTTCTTTATTTCTTAATCTTCCTTTTGTAAAACTAATTGATATATACGATATACAATAATTTATACTTTCTTGTATATTCAATAAAATAAAGTATTGAATTCGTAAAAATTTTCGATTTCCGGTTTTCGATGGATTTACACGGATTGACTTGTCCAGAACAGACCATTTTTAAAAAATGTGTGTCTGTGCGTGTGACAAAAGTTTTATGGCAGTTGTATTTTAGGAACTAGAGCACAGAATTTTATTTAAATTCATATGTAGTTGCACCTTGACATAAATTAGTGCCTATCAACTTTTGGTGCAGATCACTGAAGAGGTGGCGCTGATAGACTGCGATTTGTTCTATTTTAGGGAAGGCTATATCTTAAGTTCTAGTGTGTATATAACCGAACAAAACACAGAATATGAGAGGGTCTTTGTGAAACATTATACTAAATGAATTTAAGTGCAAATCGGCTGATGATGGCGCTGCTGTGCTTCATTTTTCCCCGTTAACGGGAAGGCTATATCTCAGATTTTATTGCATGTAATTGCACAAAACTTGGAATATAAGAAACTTATTACGAAAGAGTTTGCTGATTGTATTCGGGTGCATATCGGCCGACAGGTAGCGCTGATGTGCTGAAAATTACCCTCTTGAATATGAAGGTTAAATTATAACTTCTATTACATATAAATGCACCGAATTTGATATGTGTGATAACCATTATGAAAACGATTCTGAGTTAATTTGGGCGAATATCAGCCGATAGGTGGCAGTGCTATTAATGACCTTCCATGATTTTCTACAAGACTACATCTCAGTATCTGTTGATTAACATTGTGCAAATCTGCATACTTAAAATAGTTATTGTGAAACGCTATGTTTAAACTTTTATGCATGTCAAAGTGGTAAAAAGCTATTAAGTGGTGCTCTTATACAAAAAGATATAAAATAAAGTTTTGTGATGGCCGCAATATACTAGTTTTTAAAGAAATACCCTTTTAGAGAGATAATTTGGGTTTTAATATTTAGATTTAAAGCCTAAAGATAGAAGTTGCTGCCTTAATTAGTACAGAATAATACAGCATTGGCAATTTTTTGACACCAGAAATTTGGTCAACATTTTAAGAATCTTAAATAACAATTAAAAAAAAAAAAAAAATCTAAATAATATATCCACTAACAAATAATAATAAAAAAAATAATATAAATGCAGAATCGAATTCGATATATGTATAAATATTAAACAACATTATAATTTTCAGAAACTGGTGTGGGTTGACACTTTCATATTGCATTCGTACACCTACTTTACTTCTCCTGATGAACAGCTATGTTCAGTTACTTTGATTTGAAACAATTGTTGTGAGATTTTGCGATTTATAGCATTGCTTACAAAGTTTGTAATCATTACATTTCCGTTTTATACACGATCCGCATTATAGAAGTTTTACTGTATACATGCATATGGAATAAAAAATTAGTATGTTGTGGGCACACAAGACTCTCTTCTATATATCTGTACTGATAAGTATAAAAGATTTAAGTCCATATTCTTGATTTTTCAGGAGATGAAAAAGAAAGTTAAACTAACTAAAAACTAATCAGCAGAATAAATTAGGAAAAAGGGATTATGTTGATTTATACGCTTTATACCATTCAGTGATTGTCAATCTTCATTTAATAAAGGGAAAAATTGAATTCAATATTTTATACCAAAGATTAATGCTAAATTTCTGACTTGAATCTTTTTTTACCAATGGATTTTCTCAAAGACTAAATGACATGGATTTAAATCCTTTATACCAATCGATAGAGAATTTTTTTCTGAGTCTGACTATGCACTTAACTCAAAATCGACATTTTTGGACTTAAATCCTTTATACTTATCAGTACAGATATTATCTTTTGAAAATTCAAGCAGCACCAAAATATTTAATAAATTATTATTTATTAAAATTATTTTCATGATGAATGCAAACGATTTTTATATCAGAGAAGTACCTGTAACACTAAATTTCGTATGAAAGTCAACTTGTGTGACATCAAAAGAAAAAGAATTTTTTTTCCCCCTATTAAAAATGAAAAATACGACAATTTTGTTTGAAATTATCACAGATCTATAGTTCAACTATTTGTTTTAAAGGTGTTGCCAATTTCTTTTGAATGTTACCCATATTCAAAATTTACAACCCCAAGGGGGAGGGAGGAATTTCCTCCAGAGGAAAAGCGATGTTCCTACACGCACACAAACTTTTATCTACTTTACTACTATTATCAATAATTAATTTTACAATCATTCGTTAAAAATAACTCTCATTCTGCACATTTATAGGAAATTTTGTCCTATGCTGCCATCTTAAAAATTATAAGAAATTGAAATCATAGTGCCACCTGTTAAGCGATTGACTCCCAAATGTAATCAGAACCAGATTAGGTCAAGGTGCAGCAACTAAATACACCAAGTTTGATTAAATTTCGTTCATTGGTTCATGAGATACAGCGTCCAAGATTTTTTTTATGTACACGCAGACAGAAATTTCTAAAAACAGTAAAATCGTGTTCAGGATATCTTAAAACATGTAATAAATTTGTCGGAAACTGGAGTTAAATAATTTTCCCGAATCCAATACTTTTTACTTTCTCTTACCCATAAGGTAGAGAAAGTATTGTTTTTGGGTCAAAATTTCGAACGCGAGATTTTGTTATATTTACACGTTTTGAGGTCCCCTGAATACGAAAATCATGTTTTTAGCAAATGGTCTGTGTGTCTGTCTGTTATCAGCATATCTCAAAAACAAATTATGGCAGAAAGTTCAAACTTGGTATTCTAAATGTGTATCATATAAGGATGCTACAGTAAGCTTTTCGTTAAAATCAAGCTAATGGTTTGTGTACAGGGACAATCAAGAGAATTCTAATACATTACGTCTGTGGGGGAAATTGCAGGAAAGTAGAGGTTAACGACTATAGACTGCACTAAACCAAATGAAACGAATATATATCTATATATATAAAAGAGCAGAGTGTGTGTGTGTGTGTGTGTCTGTCTGTGTGTGTGTGTGTCCGCTATAGAATCCTAGGCCGTTTCACCGAGCGGGACCAAATTTGGCACGGTTAATGTTTACGACCCGAGAAAGACAACGCCGTAAGCGATTTTACAAAATTCGCCCCCCAAGGAGGGGAGGGGGGGGCAAAACGTAATTTGGGCAAAAACAAATAGAAATACAGTTAGGCCGTTCAACATTGATACAAACAGGTTTTAAAGGCCTGCAACTGGAATGGGGATATTTTCGAAAGTGTAAAGTTATTAGGAGGGGCGAGAAGAGGGGAGGGGAGAGGGGGGCAAAAAAATAAGAATACAGTTAGGTCGTTCAAAATTGGTATATAGAGGTTTTCGATACTTACAAATCGATTGCGGATATTTTCGAATTTGTAAAATTATTAGGAGGGGCGGTAAGGGGGGGGGCTATGGGCAAAAGCAAATAGAAATACTGTTAGGCCGTTCAAAATTGGTACAGATAGGTTTTAGAGGCCTGCAAATCGAATGGGGATATTTTCGAAAGTGTAAAGTTATTAGAAGGGACGGGAAGGGGGGGGGACAGAGGGGCAAAAAAAGAATAGACTTAGATCATTCAAAATTGGTACATCGAGGTTTTCGATACCTACAAATCGATTGCGGATATTTTTGAATTTTTAAAATTATTGGGAGGGGTGGGAAGGGGGAGGAAGCGGTAGGGCAAAAAAATAAAGATAGAGATAGATCGTTCAAAACTGGTGCATAGAGGTTTTTGATACTTACAAATCGATTGCGGATATTTTCGAATTTGTAAAATTATTAGGGCGCTCATATATATGCATTCGCGCGTGCGCATCACGCACGGGTCTACGCTGCCGAAGGCAGTGGGGACCCGGTGCGACATTTTTCCCGATCAGAGTTTTTTTTTTTCTTTTTCACATGATAAAAATTAATGCAATTTTGAGAATTCACTAATTGTAATGATTCATTTAAAAATAGTGACCAGCGAAGCGGGCATAGCCTGCTAGTATTTTATAATAGAGATAGTTAACTGGGAAAATTTTTTTGTGTATGTAGGAGCCTCGCCTCCCCCCCTGGGGGGTAAGTCCCCCCTCGAGGGGAGTAAATTTTCATGATGGGTATCTTTCAAAAGAGCTCGCCAATACCTTCAAAACGAATGGTTGAACCATCGATCTTATCGATTTTTTTTACTTTTAACGAAAAAAAAAAACTTAGAAAAAAAATCGTACTTTTTTTTTTTTTTTTTTAATTTTGAGAATAAAATGGACATTTTTTTGGATATTTGGTGTTATACTACTTCTCTAATATGGAAATCGTCTGCATTATCATAAAAGATAATTTTTTTAAATAATAATTTTAATAAATTATTTTTTAAAAACTTTATTGTATTAAATTTCAGGGTAAGAGAAAGTCGTGTGAGTGACACACCAGATTATTTCTTATATCTATAGAAGAAAGTAATACAGGAAAAAACTTTAAAAAAAAGTAATGCTCGCTTACTTGTAGCGATTATCAAAATAGGTTGAAGATTGTCGCTATACTGACATTGCGGGAGTCACTCTCCTTTATAACTGAGGATAGTTTTAATTTCTTTTACTAACCATCGATCCATTGTTTTCTTTGTAAGAAAATTTCCAATGAAAATTAACAACAGAATTTAGCGTCATAGCGGTATTATTATTCAACTAAAGAGATGTTTCAATGAGTTTTAATTTACTTTTCAATCGGCAGTAATATAAACCAACCTCAAAACTCAAAATAAGGAGATACAAATCGAACCCCTTCCCCCCACCTCCCACACACACACACCTTACTAATGAGACTGACCAATAACACTTATTGAAGATCAAACCAGAGTGTTTCCATTGTTTTAATTCGCTATTTTCGGTCTACATAAACAGAGAACACATTTTTGTAAGCGTGGCTAAACCTCACCACGCATAGTTATTTGGTTTTTGTTTACATGCTATTTCAGCACTAAAAATTCTGTATACTTTCGTCAGTGACTGTACATGGATGTGACTGTACACAGACAGTGACTGTACACATGAAGTGGACATGACAATGACTGTGCACAGAATTGTAAAAATTGGAGATGTTTCAGTCAGGAGACTAATAATTTTTTACTATACTGTCTGAAGTACACCTTTTAAATGTTTAAAGAAATATATGTTGTGCAGCTATGAAACTGGAAAAAAAAGTTTAAAAAATTTCGGGGGAGGAAGGGGGGGGGGTAACTAATGTTTTCGAACAAAGTTAAAAGTATTTGTAATTTTATCTGTCTATCCGTCTTTCTATTCATACTATCATTTTCATGTATAATTTTTAATGTTTTAAAACTGAGATAGGTTATTCAAGTCTATTGTAGCATGTTTCCTATTAAAAATGGCATAAATAGAACTAATGGAATTTCAAAATTATTCGGATATGTTATGGTCTATAGGAGAGTTATTTTTTAAAATGTAATCTCAATATTTTAGTACCTTTAAATTAAAACACTTTTATATTATAAAATAACGAAATAAACATACATTATGCATATGCACGAAAATATGTTTCCGATAAAAAAAAAAAAAAGGAGTTTTACGGATTCTTTTACAGGGCGAAACAAAAATATTTCGGTTTATTACAGGAAATTTGTGGATGTGAATTGTCAGCGGAGCGAGGTAAGCCCGGTGTCATTCTGGGGGCCCTCTCACAGCCAGGGCCCGATTAAGCTTTGAAGCTCAGCATCATTTCGGGGCCCCCTTTCATTTCGGAAAATCTTGTTTTCCTGTTACATATTGTAATATAAAAATGCTATAGACTAAAAAAATAGTATGTGTTTATTATTTTTATTTCCATACATCTGGGTAGTTTCTACACAGAACATTAATCATACAACTTTTTAATCAAGAATATTCTGATTTTTCAGGTTAAATAATAGATTTTTCCCGAAATAGTGAGTGTTTTGTCTTGTTTTAGGTAACCTTTCTCAGAAAAAATTCAATCTCAGTGTGAAAATATGAAACAAAAAATTCAAGACCATATTTTTAATCCTTATGGGGCTCCCTCTTAAATTTTAATGGGGAAGCTTGTGCTTACTGAGCCTTTTGGATAAACAGGCCCTGCTCACAGCAAGCCCCCTCCCCCTCCCCCCTTTCCCAATCCTATACGAATCGTTTGTCCTGTATTATATCTACAGATTTTTATGCAAGCTTAAAAATTGTGACTATTCGACATAAATTTTTTTAAAGAGAGGAAAAAAAAAAAAAAAAAAAAAAAACTTATAAGTTAATATAGTCTAATTTTTACTCAAATGATGTCAGAACAATAATTATGTAACATATAATGCTAATTCTATGTTAATTTGACACGGGGCAAAAAGTAAATGGCATTCAAAAGTGAGTTTCATAGTTTAAATAAAAGTTTCTTAAAAAAAAAAAAAAAAGAGTTCTTGGATAAAAAATTATTTTAAAAAGTGAATTTCAGGGGCCCTCTTGAAAATTCTTGAGTAAGCCCGGGCTTCACGGGCCTATTCGGTAAACAGGCCCTACAGCTGTGTTATGCGTTTTTTACACTTTTCTTCTCAGTGATGCTGAAAAGTGAAAAGTATTTATTATTTATAATATAATTTGTAAATACAGTTGGAAGTTGGAAAGTGTTTTATAATTTATGCAAACTGCATAATTTTTCTTCTTTGTTGGTCAATACAGAAGGACGTCCACATTATTAAAAAACAATTAAATTGATATTTTTCTTCAAAGAACAACTTTTTTTTTTTTTTTTTCTTGCTATTTAAAGAAATTTATCTCTAGGCTAATCTGAGCGTAATCCAAACAAATCCAAATATATCTACTAAAGAAGTGCGCCTTTCATTTTACCTTGGTGCATTAACCTTGGCTATGTCTGGGTTTCCGTAGTAAATCACGAGACCATTATGATCCATGCAATGCAAATCCATGCTACTTTCGCAGACAGACCCGAAACCAGCGCAGCTGTCTATCACGTGTACAGTTATATTTACAAAACCGTGGTTGCCATTGGCTACTTTTATTGCTTTTTTGGCAGGTCTTTTAAATCTGTTGGCTTAATAGTGAAATAATAAATTATTTGTAAAAATTCCTGCAAGTATGGGAATTAGTTTAGAAGTAACAAGAAAATAAAAATTAATTCAAAACATTGAAAAAAGATTAGAAAAATATATTTGCCTTGAGTTTAATTAAATATTCTTTGTCTTTTGGACTATGGACACCACTGTTTTAACTACTGAGCTCTATATATTATATAGAGCTCAGTGGTTTTAACCAATGCTTTAACACCCTTAAGTCTTAACGTGCGCTGTCCTCGCTGCGAGGACGCAAAATTTAAGATCCAGCTGCAAAAATTCATCCCGGAAATTTTTTAGCAAAAATTTACGTTTATAACATAGCAGAAAAGGCCGGTTTTTTAACCTTTAAATTTGAAATTTCTTTTAGTTTAATTTAGTTTATGAATTCCGGTGGCAGTATAATTTAAATGATCTGAATTGTTTTGAGCCGCAAAGGATTAATTTCTGTTACCAGTTTTTAATTTTTGTTAAAATCAGTTAAAAACTTGGAATTTTTTTAACAAAGCTTTTTTATACTCTAATAATAATAATAATAATAATAAACATGACTCTGACTCACTTCGTCACTTCTAACATGAGTTAGTAGTTAAAAGATTAATAGCTCTTGCTCTCAAATTTTAAGATATCTGTGCAAAGTAATCTAGTGAAAAAACAAAAACAAAAAAAAAAACACTTTTTTGGTTCGCCTGATTGAAAAACAGTTCTCTTTTTTGAGTTGATTCGAGAGAGAACGCCAAAGGAATAATTTTCGCCAACTGGGTAAATTGTTGGCAACCCTTCAGGGCTTCTTTTTTTTTTGCCTTGCGTTTGTGGAGAATCATTCAAGAAGAGACGACCATCCCTCAAATATTCTGCAATTGGTATTTGTTCCTCTTCCGTTGTGATCAGCTGCTTGGACTTTCACTTGTTTACTCTTAAAATAATTATAAAAGATTTTTTCAGCATAAAACTTTTGGATTTCGTCTCGTTTACGTGTGATGGGGTTTGCCCTCTTGCCGAAGCATTTGTTTTGTAAAATTAAATTTTGGCTTCCAATTAGTTGGAAGTCTGAGCCTAATGCTTTGCACCACTTAAATTTCAGTTCAAGACATAAAATTTCTCTAGTCTAAATAATTTCTCAGAAAAGATCTTATTTATTTGATTTTGATTATAGATCTTTTTTATTATACAGCATTTACATCTGTGATATTGTTTTGAAAACTGATATTTCTGTGAATTCTTATGTGCATATCTTATGTGAATCTCATATTATTATTATTAAATAATTTTGGTAATCTTATATTCATTTATTGTTTTCCCTGAACCTTGAAACTATATTTTTCTTTGACATTTCAACATGAGTTTTTCAGTATTTGAAAAAAAATTGTTAGGAAATTTTGGTTTAGAAGCTCTGTGTATTGCTAGTCGCACAAAACGAAATTCTCAGACTTTTAGAAAATTTTTTCGCGCTAATTATCATGGTTCACAATTTAATACAGCCGCCAGAAACAAAACAAGAACTGTTCAATCTTTCTACAACCAGTCAGCTATTGATATTGCAGCAGCAAAGGTAATTATTAAAAATTAAAAATTGTTTTAATTCGTTTTAAAAATTGCTTTTAAATCTTTATCTATTGATGTATTGTTTTATATGATTTCTTGATGTGATCTGTAGTTTTAGATTAAACTATAAAATATTTTAAAATGTTATGTTCCATGATATATTAATAAATGCATAAGCACAATTTTCGTTTGACCTACTTAAATATGATTCATAATCTTCTTTACAAAGATTGCACCAAGAGAAGTACGGAAGTATAACATATACATTTTCTTCTGTTATTGTAAAACATATGTTTACCAAATGACTTTTGCAACATTAGTATAATTGTAGAAATATAAAAGAATATGTTTCATTGAACAGGGTGGCGACGATCAGGGAAATCATGGAAAAATCAGGGTACTTTATCAATCTGGAAAAATCAGGAAATTTTGTAAAAACACCCCAAAATCATGGAAATTTTCATTTTTGCGCAGCAAGCATGATTGAATGAAAGATTGTCAAACAGGTGTTATAACCATGATTGCACAGGATTGACTACGTTTTAATTGAATCTCACCAAGTTAACATTAAAATAAATAAATAAATAACTATTTTTTTGTCTTGATTTTAATATGCCGTGCAATTAAAGTGAGTCATATTTTTATAATTTTGTTAATTTCTCTAAAGTTTTGAATTTTTCATTTTATTTTCCTTTTTGTAAGTGGACAAAGAGAAAAAAAATATAAAAAGATTGCGATATTTTTGCCCATCATTATAGTTTTTTGAATGTCAGTGGTTTAGCAAGCATGTTGCACAAGAGTGTGATGTACACAACATTATAGAATGTATATAATAGGTAACAAAAATCATGGAAATTTGTCAAAATTAGTCATGGAAATCATGGAAAAATCAGGGAACTTTTTTTCTGAATCTCTGTAGCCATCCTTTTGAATGTGATTTGTGTTGTTTACATTCTAGTTAATGACTGAACTTACATGTAATTATGGAGAAAAGTATTGTAAAATAAAGGTTTTTCATGCAAAATAAGACTTCCTGAACCATTATGTCAAAATTATAGATATTACTGAAGAGTATATTTCATAGAATGTAGCTTATGCTGTTTACATTCTAATTAATGACTGTACTAACTTTCATATAATCATGCAGAAAATTATTTAAAATAAAGTATTTAATGCAAAACTTATGACTTTCTGTATCATTGTTAAAATTGTAGATATTTATTTCTAAAAGTATATTTCATTGAATTATGTAGTTTAAATGCATTTTATTTCTAGTTATAACTGAACTTTCATATAATTAATCGAAGAATTATTTAAAATAAATCATTTACCATTCTTTGTTTAATAAATTATTTTAGTGCTAAAAAAGATAAAAAGTTTTCTAAAATCTTATACTGTAAAAACATTCAAACAGATCTGTGTAGTATAAGTTAATGTTAGTTTACTATATTTACAATGTATAATGTTAAAATTGCAGCTTTTTAGTATAACAAGCATATTATTAAATGTAATTTGTGTTTAATAATATATCATTTATGGTTACAGGTAGTAGTCCAAGATATTCTATATCTATTTATAATATAAATAAGTAAAAGCTATTTAAATATAAAAAATATACTCTTCCATTTTTACATTTTGTTCATATTTTAATATTAAATACGTAGTGATTAGCTTTGCAATACAGATTTTCATTTTTATCTTATTTTATTAAACATTAAAAGCTCCTTTTTTTTTTTATTTTCATTTCTCTAACCATCTGTAAGATTTTAAATAGTTCTAGAAAATTTATTTCTTATAAGTGTTTTATTAAAAACATCTTCATGATATATTGCTAAACGACTGATTGTATATATTTAAAAAGTCTTCCTGGGATAATTTAAATTTACAGGAACTTTTGTTTTGTTACTTCCCTTTTGCAATTAAATTGCTGATCGTAAATATGTCTAGCATTTATTATCTGAATAATCTATAAATAAGAATCATTTTTTTACTAATTGATTTTAATGATAGTGTATCCGAATAAATAGACATAATATAATAAATAGGCATGCATAATCAGAGTTTAATCCAGCTTTTTAAAATGGTACCCCATTTGTGAATTTATAAAATAATTTGTGAAAAAATCAAGTAAGTTTGTGAAAATAATGCTTCAGAACAATTAACCAAAATGCGCAAAGACAAAGAGTTTTTTAAAATTTTAAATTACATTTAAAAAATATGTTCACTTGTAAAGTAAATATATATGTTGGCCAGTTATTTCTTATGCGTAAGATAAGAAGGTGTTTACTTAGATATTTACCATTTTCTTCAGTAAATATTCTAACTGAGGGTATTTTTATATGTTTAATGCAGCGAAGCTTATAAAAATATTGCTGAGAATTGACTTTGTGAAGGTGCTGCTTTGCTGAAAGTTGATTTTGTGAAGGTGTCTCTGCTGAAAATTGATTTTGTGAAGGTAACTCATTGCCAAACGTTGTCTTTGTGAAGGTACCTTATTGCCAAAATTTGACTTTGTGAAAGTGCCTCAATGGGGTACTAAATTTGTTCTGGATTAACCTCTGATAATATTTACTAACTTATTTTTTTGTAATTGGATTTTAATGATAATGTACCCAAATAAATATATGTATACATTTATCAGGGGTTGATCCAGGTTTTAATTTTTGGGGCCCATTTTTTTTTTTTAAACAAATTATTTTTGTGAAAAAAAGAATTGTCGCTAGAAACCTTTCATTTTAGCAGTTACTCTGTCTAATGTTTAATATGGAGTTAATAGCATTTTATTAAACAATTATAGAGACTCATTAAAAATAATACTGTAAACATGGAAAAATTTTGCAAAAGTATTACTTTTATAAAACAAAATTTTGTGAAAGGGCTGTTTTTATAAATCTCAATTTTGCAAAGGGGCCCATTTTGTGGATTTGAATTTTGTGAAGGGGCCCATTTTGTAGATTTGAATTTTGTGAAGGGGCCCATTTTAGGGATTTGAATTTTGTGAAGGGGCAGCAAAAGGGTCCCAATTTTTGCATAGATCAACCCCTGCATTTATTTAATATTCACATCACAGGGATTATTAGAAATTATATATATATATACCAAATTAGATTAAATTTTAAATAAATTATGAATCTCTTGCCAAAATCAAAAATTTCTCTGTGGCTTAAAGCTTTTAAGAATACCGCAGGACCAGCAGAAGTAGTGCATATTACAGAGTTTGACATTATGTAGATCATTTTCCATAATGTGGAACTTACCCATAAGATGTGTAATTTAATGATATTTATAACTTACTACAGATTTCAATGCAAGTTATTCTGGCAAACAACTTGTATATTTAATAAGTACAAAACTTTGAATAAATACCATAAAATGCAAGAACTTGCAACAATTGTTTCGGGACGAAAATAGACATGGTCCTTTGTCAGGCAAACAAAATAGGCACGAGTATTGCAAACAAAGCGCCAATGAACCAAATTTGTTTGCAGCACTAGTGCTTACTTTGTTTGCCTGGTGAAGGGTTGTTTTCATCAGACCTGAAACAATTGTTGCAAGTTCTTACATTTTATGGTATTTATTCAAAGTTTTGTATATTATTACTTTTAAATGCCAGTTCTGTGGTGCTTTTTTATAACGTATATTTATTTTAAATATATATAATTTAGCGACATTTATAACTTAATGAAGGAGTTATATCAATAAAATTAACAATTTGTGCATTAATCCTATATTTATTGTGCTATTTAGAATTGTTTGCTTGTGATCGCATATATTTTCACACATCTATATGTAATGTTTGTGATCAATATTGTATTTTCTTTAAACTTTAAGTCTAAAATATTAATTGTATGTTTTAATATCTTTATTTATTTATTTTTTTTTTTTTTAGCCATCTGTTCGATTGACTCCTGCAACAATACTGTATGCTGGTAAAAGCCCTGATGGCAGTCACATATTAGTAAGTGATGTGTAGTAGTATTAATATAAATATTGTAAGAATACATTTTGGGTACTTACATATTATCACAACCATATTAGCGATATTCTATTGCAGTATACAGTTCTTAATGGATATTAATCATTGGCATGCAATTAAATTGATCAGATGATGATATTGATGTTTTTAAATTTTTTAGTGATATGTTTGGCATTGTCAAAATAATTCTAGGCAATAATAAATCTGTCAAGGATAAATTATATGAGCTTATTGAATAATCAATTTTGAAAGATTCCTGCATTTTTTGCATGCTTCTAAAAGTAACATAAATTTGAAAATAATGTAATCAGACTATAAATGTTAAAATATAACTTCCAATTCGGCATCTTAGACACGTGCGAAATTGTGGTTGCCAATTTGGGGAGTTATCCTGAAGGTTGGCCTTGGCATGGTTGCGATAGTACGTAAGTACCACTTTTTGTCGTATTTTTTGAATTAGTGAGACTATTATTAAGAAACTTTTGCACAGAATATCTGAACAAATCACACAATATACATTTTTATTCATTTTTGCCGGCTATTTTGGGTTTTCTCTTGAATTCGAAAGGGAAAATTTCCTGAACTTCAATAACCAGTATATGGCAAATGCTTTGTGTTTAAAGTATAAAAAAAAAAGTATATTGTAAGCTTCTATTAAATAATGTGAAATATGGTTACATTACTTACTTACTTGGGATGTTTGGAAATATTTAGTGAAACATTAATTTAAGAAAAATGAAGTCACCATTTATCAAATTATTTTCTAAGATATAACATTTGTATGAATGCTTGAAAAATATTTTTAATTTTAAGCATTTTAGAAGCAGTATGTGACTTTTCACAAACTATGCATTAAATTATATGAAATTTTTATTGAATAAATAAATAATTGTGGATTTGTGTTAAGAATGTTTATGAAAGTTCCACTTAGGTTTAAAAAAAAAAAAAATAGGGAGGGGCTACTATCTAGGACAAAAAGGCAAGGTGCTGTTAAAATTGAGAGCATATTCGTGGATGTGAAGATGCACATTTCACAAAAATAAAAGGGCATTTCACTTTGCTTACTACAACATCTTAATACAGCTATTTCTTACTGGAGGATTAAACTGTTTTTAAAGAATTTATCTGCATCTAATGCCTTACGAGATCTTGAGAATCGTACAACTCTATAGAAATGGAAGAATTTAAGTCCTTCTCTTATTCCTGATAAATCAAGACATAAGGCAGTTGCAACTTTCCACCTATCTACAGGACATAACTGCCTTGCCGCTCATTTGAAGCGCATAGGTATCTTAAACGACCCTACTTGCCCACTTTGTGATTCTGGAAAAGTAATAGACAGGGACCATCTGTCCCGTTGTAGGGCTCTTCGATGTTCTACAGAAGAGTCGAGATATTGGGAGGCAAGATCGCTCCTTAGGCAATGACTTCGATCTTTTGTTCTATGTTATATTGTCTATAATTTGTTTTGTAACTTTACAGTCCTCTGTAACTTTTGCCTAACCATTGGAAATTAAAATAATATTATAGTTTAAAAAAATTAAAGAATTCGCTTTTATAGAAATGTGAACTAAAAAGCACAAAATATCTTAGTATTAAAATGCAGGGTAAAAGAAAATCGGGTAAGTGACTCACCATAATATCTACATACATTTAAATCTTTAATTAAAATAGTTTAGAATTAAATAAAAACCATTTTTAAAAAATCTCCCCTGACTGGGCTCGAACGCTAGACCTTTAGGTTCGTAGCACGGCGCTCTACCTCACAGCCACGGCGTTCATGTAGGGAAAATCTTTTTTTACAATATAGATTTTTTGTTTGCTCCCAGAGTGGTTACAAACATACATACAGGTGAAGCTAATAAAAGCATGTTAAAAAAAAAAAAAAAAAAAAAAAAAAAGTAAAAAATGCATACAGATAATGCAAGTTTTATTATGTTTACAAATGCATGTCTTCTGGGCCTGGGGTAGACGCTTCTCTGGTGGGGGCTCCTTACTCAAACTTTAAAGCAAAACAACAACAACAACAACAACAAAAAAGTGTTGAAACAAGTTTTACATTTCATTTGTGGGCATGAAGTAGTTGTCCTGCTTTGCCACAGGACTGTTGCCTTGCATGCCCTTCCTTTAGGCTCTGCCTATCTTAAGCAATTATTTCTGCCCCCTATACTTATATTTATGCATGTATCAATAAATTTTTTGCTTCTTTATTACTTTTGGAGGTTGCAGAAGGTTCTGAATATCGAAAAGAAAAACAATTAGACTGCTATTTTTGTCTAGGAAAAAGCATTGAGGGGCAAATAAGTATGGCATGTGTTAGAAGCAAATAGGGTGCATTTTTGCTCATTAAAGGGCATCAGAAGCAGTCATTGTATTCTAAAGGGTAGGCAGGGTGTGATGCCTTTCTCAAAGGCTCTAGGGGAATCCTGTTTTATCTCGTAAATTTTTTATCTCGTAAATTTTTTTATCTCGTAAATTATAACTATGTTTTATGGTAATTAATATAACCTATCTTTATTGTGAGTTTAATTATAATTTTTTATCTTGTAAATTATATCTATGTATTATGGTAATTAATATAACCTATTTTTATTGTGATTTTTTATTATTCCAGCGAAGTGCCCAATATTTGCACAAAGAATTACCTGTGCGTATTGCCCACCGGGTTGCAGGTTTTAGAAGTCTTCCTTTCATTGTTGGATGCAATCCTACTATACTTGCAGTTGTAAGTAAAAATTAATTTTATATATTTTTTTAAAACGTCTTAACATTTTAGGTTATTTTGTAAATCATTATTTTTATAAAAATATGTTTTTAGTTTAAATTAAATCTACTGAATTATGGATTTGTAGTCTGTTTTGATGTCATTTTGATGATTTATTTAAATTTTTTACAAAAATAAATTTTAAATGCAATATTTTTAAAGAAATGTCATTGAAAGGAATAAATTTTGTACTATTACTGTTATATATTTTCTTAGATTAATACAATCCGCGTTTGTAATGATCGATAGATGGCTCTTTCTCAACTGCAGTTGTTAGTAAATATAATAGCCACGTGTATTGTTCTTTCTTGTTGTTCTATCATTGTTTCAACGTGAAAGCTATCAGTGATATGATAATTTCACCTTAGCCAACCAGAGGGCGAGCATTTCATTACAATCGCGGATAGCATTTTCATTAGTATAGCTTTCTTGTCATTATCACTATCTGAATTTTTAAAGAATAGTCATCTTAGTTCCTAAAAATTGTTGGTTTGCTTAAAAAATGATCTTAATCGAATTAAATTAACTGAGATTTTGTGGTTATTTAGTTAAATCAGATTGCACAAAAACTTTATTTATTTATTTATTTTTCAACTTAGCCTCATTTTAAATCCCTTTTTCCTGCTATCAAATTATTAAAAATCTATTTATTATTTTTTGGCAGATATGCAAATCAGGGCTCGAAAATTATATTGCCCGACATGTCTGTGGCATGTAAAAATTCAGATTGGGCATGTACTTTTTCCTCATGCAATAGTTGCATGCCTGGCTAGGCATGCAACTATTTAATCAAAAATAACTTTCTAAAAATAATTTTAAAATATAGCATCTTGTCTAAGACTAACTTAAATTAAAATAATGTCAATATAGATAAATAGTTGTTAAATTCTTTTCACTAGATATTTGAATGTTTTTATTAATATGCTTTGAATAAGATACTTGGGCAGTAAAAATTTAATTCGGGCATGTATTCTCCAGACTACACATGCCCAACGGGGCATGTAAAAATTTTGAGATTTTTCAAGCCCTGATGTAAATTAAATAATATTTCTATGAAACTTCTTAAAAATTTCATTCTGTATCTTTTCTTAATCAGAACAAATTACTCTTAAATAAAAGAACTTAATATGGTAGGTAATAGAGCATGTGAATTATCATGATCATATGCTAATACTATAAATATTTTTATAAAGTAATAAATAGATAAAAACTTAAGAAGCAAACACCATAAATTACAAAAATTTCCAATTGTTTCTTCATCAGGTGAAAAAAGTAGAAATGACAGCAGTATCAAAGCAGATGTGCAAAACAAATGACAAGATTAAATAGAAAAGAATTTTCAGTTGTATCAAACTAGCTCAATTCTGCGATTTTACTTTTTATTCCTCCTTTTCTTTTCTTTGAAAATCTCTAAAATTCTTTCACATTTTGGATTTAAAGTCTCTTTCAAACCTACCAACAAAATTAAATTCTCTTTATTTAACGATCCCATTTCTGCAGAGATCTGATCTGGTGTTTATTTCATTCCTTGTTCATTTGGCAATTTACATTACATTGGTCAAACTGAGAGGTATTTGTTTTATAGAATAAATGAGCACCATCGAAATATATATAGCATTTGAAATGTATCCTAAATGAGTATCACTTAAAAATGTATGTACCATAATTTCGTGTATATAACCCGTGGGTAATCTATAAAAAAAAACCTGACTTTGTATGTCCTGCGGGGTATCTATCGTGAACAAGGAGAAAATCAACACCAGTCTCATTTTTGTTTCGGAAGTCTCTATTATTAACGTATAATAACGATGAAATTGAGGACAGTGAAAAGGAACTTGATGAGGAGGATAATACGGATGATGAAAATGAACTATCCCAAACAGTATTGCAACATTTTAATTCTGATACGGAATAATCAGATTTTGATGGATTTGAATCAATTTTGCAAATAAATTTATTATTAATCTATAATTTTCTTATAAATTGAATAAAGGTGTTAATCATTAAAATTTACTCCAGTTCATAATAATTTATATATAGAGAAAATACTAAGAAAATATGTTATGATTATTTGCTTTTTCATTATAGGTAAGTAAATTTATTTGTTTATTATTTAAATTTAGTTGTATATTTGTTTATTATTTATACTTAGTTGTATATTTCTTTATTATTTGTATCTTTACCTACTTATTTTTAAGATGATAATAGCAATTAGTATTAAGATTATAAATAGCGATTGCCGATCATGTTATTTTAGAAGTGCGGGGTATCTTCTAGTGTGGGGTATCTTTCGGTTATAATTATTTTTAAATGAATTTTTTATGCTGCGGGCTACCTTCCGCCACGGGTTATATACGCGAAATTACGGTAATTTCTAAATTGTGTCTTGCTTGCCACTGCTTGTCCTATAGTTCAGTAGTTCTACATCCACATTAATGTGGTAAATTTGTAATTTCTTTTCTTTGAATTTATATACAGTCGAACCTAGTTAATGTGAATCTCAAGGGCAAAAAAGTTGTTCATGCTATCAGTAACTCAGAAACTAGTCTTCAGTTTGATGGAGATTGTGGAAACAGTTCATGTTAAAAGTAATTCACGTTAAGCGTGTTTACGTTAACGAGTTTCGATTGTATAAATATTATCCATCGGAATTGAGTGTTGTAAAAAAAATTGTATTGCTAATTCATTTTAAAGTTTAATAATTAAAAGTATGTTCTAATGTTTTTTTCTTTCTTTTTTTAGCATGAATTATACATCAGAGCTTTTTACATGCTGAATGAATACCCTCCGGTAATTTGTTATATATATAGTTAAGCAATATTAATCTAATCAAAGTCTTATATAACTGAACTTAAGAAACTTATATTAAATACAGCGGCGAATCTAGGAAAAAAAATTGGGGCCCTTTTGTTGTTGCCTGCCCCTCAAAAAATCCCATTACATAAAAAAAAGCCCCTTCATAAAATTCAAATCTTCAAAATGGGCTTCTTCATAAAATCTAAATCTTTAAAATGGGCTTCTTCATAAAATACAAATCTACAAAATGGGCTTCTTCATAAAATACAAATCTACGAAATGGGCTTCTTCATAAAGTTCAAATCTCAAAATTGGCTTCTTCACAAAATTTAAATCCATATAATGGTTACCTTCACAAAATTTTGTTATAAAAAGTATCCTTTTACAAAAATTTTTCATATTTCAGTGTTATTCTAAATGATGACCTATACTTTGGCTCAATGAACCACTATTAACTTCATATTAAACATTATACAGAGTGACTGCTAAAATGGAATCAAGATAATTACATAAAAATTTTTTCATTAAAATATTTTATTTTTCATCAAAATGGGCCCCCAAAATAAAAACCTGGATTGACCCCAGAAGTATCTGATCTATGATAATCACAATTTCTCCATTTATCCTATTTATTTACATGTGTTTGTGTGTATAATGCAGGGTTAGCAAAAAAACAGTTTTTTTTTTTTTTTTTTTTTTTTTTTTTAAGCCAGGTTTTTATTAGTATATGTTTCCCAGGCATATTATACATATTTGTAGATAAATTGTCACGTTAAAAAGTAATTAATACTCTAATATTAATTATTACTTCATCTAAAAATCAATTAATAATAATAAATAGGGATAAGATTTGTCAGCCTTTCTTGTAGGCTGTGATTTTCTTTCTGTAACAGTGTACAAGAAATAAACCTTGTACTTTATAAAACAAACTTTGTTCTTTCAGATATGAAATTCTGCTACATCTCATCTAATTAAATAAGTTTTCACATAGCTATGTTAATAAGACTTTTTTTTTTTTTTTTATGTTTAAGGATAATTATTTATTTTTGTAATACAGGCTTTTGCCAGCTGAATTCTTTTATTTTGTTTTAATGTTTATCTTTTTCATAAAGTTTCATTTATTAATTTTATCGCACTTTTGTCAATCTCAATCTTGAATAAAGAACTGTTATATCAGAGTGCATTAAATTTTATTATAGCTAAAACCCAGTGGCAGAAACACCGTGACACAGCAACATAGTCGCAGACAAAGAAAAACAGCTTGCGGACAGTTTTTCTCTGCCCTAATAAAAAAATTTGTCCACAACTTTCAGGCAGTCTTTGTTTGCACTAATAAAAAAAAATTACTTGCAACTTTCGGACAGTCTTTATCTGCAGTCATAAAAAAACTCTCTGCAATTTAAGGACATTTTTACCAGCGACAATGCACTACCGATGTATGACGTCTTAGACTCTCTCTGGTAGGAACTCTAGAGCCCCCCTATTTTGAGCCCCCACTGTTTTGTGTGCCTTGGTAGGACATATTAAAATGATGAAAATGGTAATAACAGTATTACTGTAAGTTTTCAAAAATGTTAATGTCTTTTTTAGAATGAATATTAAATCTAACATGCCTTTTCCTACAATTTAATGATTACAAATTAACTTAATGATAATAAAATTCTTAATTTTAGGAACTAGAAAAAAAAAAAAAAAAAAAAAAAAAAAACAGTACAATAAAAAATGTTATAGAAAGAGATTTAAGAAAAAATTATACTTTTGGGTATATAATGGACTATTACAATCCATTTGAAAGTTACTTATTCAGGGTTGCTACGGTACCTGGAAAACCTAGAAAACTCAGGGAATTTGACAATCTATTAAAAAACAGGGAAAACTCAGGGAATTCAAAATTTACTGCAAAAACGCCAAAAACAGGAAAAATTCAGGGAATTTTGAAATCTTTTGGAAAAATTTTTCATAATCAAATATTTTTTTTAATTTTAATGCTTTATAAGGAATCAATTATGTTTTTTTCCCCAACTATAGTAAGTTAATAAAATTAATATGCTCTAAATATGTTCAATTGACTTGTAAACATGTTAGATTCTAATGTTGTGTGATTGCGTGTAATCTATTTTACTTCAAAAACTGACAAGGAAAACTCAGGGAATTTTTTCTCCTGATTTCTGTAGCAACCCTGTTATTGAATAGAATTTATATATTTAATACTTTAAATAAAATTTCAAGTTTTATAGCTTTTTTCAAACTAAATTTGATGTTTTAATCTTACAACTCCAAAAGATGAAAACATTCTACATCGGATGTAGAATCTTTTGCAATAAGAATTATTTAAACATTTTTCAATACTTAGATATTAAAATTTTTCATGTCATTTTCTTAATTTTACCGGCATTCTAGTAATGTTACATTTTAATAAAATAATTCACAAAAAAGTCCTTGAATGGAGAACTTTTTCATGAAATTTTAAAATCAAATATACAATAAATTGTCCCCCAATATACAATAAATTGTCCCAATTGTCCATTTAAAATCAAATATACAATAAATTGCACCAAAAAAAAAAAAAAAAAAAAAAACTGCCTGGACATATTCTAATGTAGCTTCTTTTTTATTTGATAATTCAAAATCGGCATATCTTGCTTTTGGATTTAGTATATAGTAAAGAAAATGAGCTGTTATTAATTACTGTATTATAACAAATATCTAGTTTTTTAAAGACCATGTTGTTCAGTTTTGAATAAAACAAAAATGAGAGCAATTTTTTTAGTTATACAATTTTACACCTATATCTTGTATGAAATAAATGTACTTTTCATAGTAATTTTTCTTCTGCAAGTTCTAATTTTTTTTTCTTTGTTCATATACAATAATTTTTTATATAGCCAGTCACACATAAAACACATAACTAAAACCTTCTCTGAAGCAAGATTACAATTGAAATAAATTGAATTAAAAGTAAAAGTTATTTACTTAAAAATAATTTAGAAATTTCAATTAAAGAAAGAAAAATAGAATATAATTTTTGAATTTTTTGGAAAACAAAACAAAACTTTGAATAAACACCATAAAATGTCATAAACTCGCAACAGATGTTTCAGGTTGGAAGAATACATGACCCTTTTTCAGGCGAACAAAGTTGCTTTAACTGGCTGCAGTCGTGCGTTGCCGTTTTGACTGCAGCACTCGTGCCTACTTTGTTCGCCTGACGGAGGGTCATGTGTTCTTTCGACCTGAAACAATTTTTGCGACTTTATTGCATTTTATTATGTTTATTCAAAGTTTTGTAATTATTACTTTAAAACGCTAGTTCTGTAGTGCTTTTCTGTTATTGGTTTAAATCATGCTAACCCTGGCATAATGTACATCTTATTTTCCTTTTTTTTTTTTTTTAGCTTGAGAAAAATTAAAATTTTCTCTGTCAATTACACAGCAGGAAATCTAAAAAATTGAGATTTAATACTGTAGAATTTCTGTCTCAAGGAATATCATTAATCTAAATTAGTTGCATCTATTTGCAAATGTTGCCTTTCTACCTATTCTGTTACAAAGTTTATTAAAAAAAAAAAAAAAAATGTTGGAAAAAAAATAAATAAATAAAAAAAAGAATGTTTATTAAATCAATATGGCACAGAGTTAAGCTGCATGTAATTTTTCTCGTTATCAGTTAATAAATTTATCCCTTGTTTAATAAAGATGTGTTTTTGTACTTAGTAAGTTAAAGATTAAAACCATTATTTTCTTATATATAATAAAGATGATCTATTAAGCATAGTAGAAGCCAAGCAACAGATACAAGATCACTGAAACACCAATGACCAATAATATATATATTTAAAATAACTAACATATATATATATATATATATATATATATAGATATATATTTTAAAAACTATTAAATTGTTCTCTGTGGATTAACCTTTATTCACTAGTTGCCAAAATTTTGTGCTATCCGTGGGATATCTATATCTATAGATGAAAAATAAAATTGCTTCTAACACAATTAGTTGAATAATATTTTATCTAAACTCTTTAACCTTTGTATATTCATCCCCCCCCCCCCCATCATTAGTAAATGAAATAAATTATTTTGGGGAGGTGCTGTAATTGATTTTAAAAATTAGTGAAGTTCTGTGTGTGTTAAAAAGTAGTTTTTTTTTTTTTTTTTCTTAAATCATATTTAGTAAATTAAATGTATGTTGTATAAATTATATATTTATATATAATGGATTATAAAATTTATGAACTTTAATAATTGAAATTTTATTTTAATTATTTTTCTTTTTTAGATAACAGATTTTGATGTAGAAAAAGGCTATTGTGAAATGTTACAAGGCTTGTTAGATGACCATAAAGATGTTGTTACTCAATTAGCAGCTGGTTTTAGAGAATGCAGAAAGCATATCAAGGTGATTTTGATATTTATATATGCATGTGATTTTTTTTTTTTTTTTTTTTTTTTCACAATTTGTACAACTCACCTGGTAGCTGAATGATTGATGCTGTGGCTTTCAGATACTAAGTGCTGGGTTTGAGTTTTGGTTAAGACATGCATGTTCTTAGTAGTTCACTTTAATCCACTTTAAACTATAGTTTTCAGTCTAATGCACCTTAAAGTGCAAAAAATGACCACAGAGGGACAACCCATTCAAAGACTAAAAATAACCCTAGAGTAATAATCTTAATCCATCTCATATTTTTACATTCAAAAACTATTTAAGTATTTGTATGTCTGTCTGAGACTGTCTGTCTGAATTTCAATTACCAAAATCATGACTTAACGGCCCTCTTCACCTACTGTCGACGAAAGCCCGAGCCAGTGTTATTCTATGGGGAAATTTTCTTTACAAATAACTTATTAACTAATACATATTTTTAAATTCTGTTTTCACATTCAGAAAATTCCCAACTGTTAAATTGATGGACCTTTTTTAAAAATGTATTTTTTTAATTTTTAATACTTTATTTTGAAATTGCAAAATGAAAAAATTTCACATATTGAAAATTCGTATTTTGCAGCTTCAAAATAAAACTATAAAAAATTTAAAAAAAATTATTTTTTAAAAAAGGTCCGTCCATTTAACAGCTGGGAATTTTCTGAATGTGAAAACAGAATTTTAAAATATGTATTAGTTAATAAGTTATTTGTAAAGAAAAATTTCCCTTAGAATAACATTAGCTTTGGCTTCCAGCGTCGGTGAGTGAAGAGGGCCCTTAAGTTTAAACAATTGACTCTATTAAATTGTTTATGATATTTTATTTTGTAATAGAATGCAGTTCTTTGATTATCTTGTCCTCCCTTTTTCCCTTTTTATTACCAAATAAATAAAATGATTTTAAAAATTGTTGATAGATGGATAAAAACAGTTATCTCTATTTATCTCTCTATATAATAAATTGTTAATAAAACATTGCTCAGATCGTTATTTAGAGGGGGAGGGGGAGAAGAATGAAAAGCAAACAATACACAACAAAAGAATCTAATTGAATAGATTTTTTTTTACCAAACAGATTTTTTAATATTCATTTAACATTGAATCTAATTAATATATAAAAAAAAGGAAAAATATATATTTGTGTGTGTGTGTTGTAACAATTCTGAGGGATGTAGACAAATGAAATGTAAAAACACACAGTTTGAATAAAATTTAAGAAAATGAGGGAGATGTCATAACTTCTAATTTTAAGTCTGATTAAAAGAATTCTATGTCAAACACATACATATAAAATAAATTGTAACTGTTGCTAAGAAAGGAACACAGCTTCATTTTTAATGCAACAAATATTTTTTTTTTTTTTTAAGATGCTTTATGTATATTTAAATTAAAAGATAACACACACACACACAAAAAAAAAAAAAAAAAAAAAAAAAATCTGAGTTTGAATGGCATTTTTTAGAAAGTCAAATAAAAAATGAATGACAATGTCCAACAGGAATCAAAATCCAAATTTACCACTTAACCTACCAGTGCACAGTGGTCGGAATTTCAAAAAAGCTGGCCAAAAGTCGAAATTAAAGAAAACAAGTGAAATTGTGATGTATATATATGTTTTCGAGGTCGCTGAATCCGAATCTGACATTGGTTTTTTGAAAACTTCAAAGGCAAACTCAAAAACAAGATGGCGGATCCAATATGGCAGACAAAAAATTAAAAAAATAATATAAGATGGATAATTCTTACATTAAGGGGTTTTTGAGGGCACTGAATTCAAATTTGACGTTAGTTTTCATAAAAAAGTGATATTACACTCAAAAACAAGATGGCGAATCCAATATGGCGGATCAAAAATAAAAAAATTGATATATGAAGGATAATTTTCACATTTAAGGGTTTTTGAGGGCGCTAAATTCAAATTTGATATCAGTTTTTATAAAAAAAAGTGATCTTGCACTCAAAAACAAGATGGCGGATCCAATATGGCAGACCAAAGTCCAAAAAATTAAAAAATTAAATTAAAAAGTTAAAATTAAATTAAAAAGTTAAAACGCTTTTACACATACAGGGGCAGGCGGGGGCACCCAATTCTTTAACGGCTGAATAAAATGGACATCCCTTAACACTCTCCACTTTGAATCAATGCGGGATCTTGCGAGATAAAAAAGTTTCCATACTTTGAAACTTTTGGTTATGTTATAATTGAGGTTAACTTCAAAAAGCCGCTCGCTCAGGAGATCACTTGATGCAAAAAAATAGGAATACAGCATAAATATTATCTACTAACCTCCACAATTGTCGGCCATATTTTGTTGAATGTTGTTGTTGCGAAATTTTCCGAGAAACACTATTTGTTTAACTGTTAAAATGCATTAACAATTAAAAAGAAAAAATTGTCACGTTTTCCGCCAGCCTACACTTAGAAATATGTAGATAGAATAAATTTTCCACCTCACAGTTTCATTCAGTGGCTCCCTCTGAAGGTATTTCCGCGGTACTTACGTCTAAAAACGCGCCTAAATTTTTCGACTTTTGGCCAGCTTTTTTGAAATTCCGACCACTGTGCAGTGTAGTATATGGAAGGCTAAGTTCTTACCGGCTTAAGTTACCTTCACTGGTTTTCCCAAGTTATCTTGGGATGGCTGGTGAAGGGATTAAACTACTAGAATGTGACAGTTTTAAGAAGGTAAAAGAGTTTATTCTATTCCTTCATTTGTTTAAGATACCCCCAAACAGAAAAATCAACAGAAAAGATGGAATAAAATTTAATTAAAAAGAAAAAAAAAAAAGGTGTGCCTGTACCATGATCAAAGTTAACCTTTTGCCAATATTTGTAGCTCTTCGATCAGTGGTCTGAACACAAGAATGCACACAGACACATTTCTCTTTATTTATATAGATTAAACAGAAACATTCTGTATACATTTAAAGTACATTTTGTACTTGATTATATTTAGTACTGCTGTATGTGACACATTACTGTCTCAGTAGATTGTAATAATGCTAAGTCTCATTTTCGTAATATGAAGTTATTATAAATAATTATTAAAATGCCCTAATTCATTACTTTATTTCATTCATTTTACTTTTAAGCATAACTAAATCAATAAGTATTTTGAAAATAACTGTGCAAAGTGAGATAATTTTAGAAATGAAAACAAATCTTGATTGTCAGACTTAAGTCTTGGATAACCTATGCATTTTAGAATGAATTTCATTGAATAACATATTTTAAATATAACAATCAATGAAAATGGTTTAAGAGTCAATCAGAATATTTCATATCAACCACTTGACTACGGCTACATACGATGCATACGTAGCCAAGTGATTAATAATGCAGATATTCCTTTAAATAATATCGTTCAAATATCTTGACTGCATATTTTATCGAGTGATTCATTTGCTGCATTATGCTAATTTTGTGAAGCTTGTTAACTATAATTCATGAGGTTGAATTTCTAATTTCAGAATGAAGAACTTGTTCGTAACTTTTTGGATAGAACACTGACTTCTCGTCTTGGTCTTCGTATGCTGGCTGAGCATCATCTTGGTCTTCATAATGAAAACTCAAGTTCACATGTAAGATTTCTTTCTCTCTTCCTATATTTTCTTTTTATTATTATTATTTATTATCATTATTATACAATTCTGTGAACTTGTTTGCTTTGTTTTTATTTAAATTCAATTAACTATGTTTAATATTAAATAATAATAATAATATTTTTCTTGTAATATTAAATTTTAATTCCCTTTTCTTTTCGTATTAAGTCTCATTTGATCAATTGATCCTGCAATGTTACTGGGCTAATTAAAACCATTCTATCAATAACTTTTTATATTTTACCGTAATATTTATTTGATTTCTGGTATCTTACAGCAATGTTGCATTTTTATTGAATGATTATAATATCATAGCTGCCAACATTTCAAATTTTTAAATACAGATATATCACCAGTAATTTTGTAAAGGAACCTGTCACATATTTTTGACATATAAATAAGATTAAATAAACTGGAAACATGTATAAAATCTCTCGGGTATAAGTCTCCATTGTAAATAACAAAGACTTAGCACCTATGTAATATCATACATGCTTTCACAAAAGATTTTCATGTCGTATCGTGACAGAATGAGTAACATTTACTAATACAGGGTGGCTATAGCAGTCAGGGAAAATCAAAGAATCAGGGAAAAGTCAGGGAATTTAGAAAATCTTGAAAAGTCAGGGAATAGTCAGGGAATTTTAACAAATTTTGTGAAAATGAGCTATATTAATCACTAAATTATTAATGATATTTTAAATCACTAAATTTTTTGCTAGTGTCGTGAAATTTTCATCGAAAATAAACGTGAGAGTTAAGGAAAAATTGAGGAAAATCTCAAAAAATAGTCAGGGAAGAGTCAGGGAATTTGAAAAGGTTTAAATGCTAGCCACCCTGTAATAATAAAAAAGAAAAAATAATCTGGTGTGGTCCTCACACTGGTTTCTCATACCCTATATTACTATAGGCATACTTAATATTTACTGTTTTTGCAATTTAAGCTGTAAGGTACATAGTACTGTATTTGAACGTTAGTAATGTACTTTAAAAACATTTCAAGATAATTTCAGAAACAATTTTATATAATATAAATATATGTGCATGGGAGGGCTGCAACTCCTCTCAAAGTACCATTTAGAATATTGTAGCTACATTTACAGAAACATTTAAAACTGTTATTGAATTGAAAAACTTATTTCAAATTATTCAGACAATTGCTATCCACATTACTTTTTTTAATTTATTCTTAAAGAGAAAAAAAAAAAAAAAAAAAGAAAGAATGAATGAATGAATAAGCTTTGAAATCGGCTTGTTAATTTTGAATTTCTTCTGCCACAAATGGAGGACACACATACACATGCAAATAGACAAAGACTTAACAGGGTTCCCACTGTCCTTGAAAGTCCTTAAGAAGTACTTGAATTTTGTGCAAAGTCCTTGAAAATCCTTGAATTTTCCACTCTAACAAACAGGCTTAGTGCGAACCCTGTGAAGGCTAAACTATCTACATCTCCACATGCACACATCGTCTAATATAATGATTTTGTCATAAAATGCTTATTTCATTGTCTTGCTTTTGCATATAGTTTCAACTTATTATTATTATTATTTTTTGCCAGTCTCATACTTGTTTGGTGGACTGTCATTAATTTTGAGCAGAAAGTAACCAGACCAGGACTCAAACCTAAAAACTTTGGAATAATCATGACTCCAAATCCTGAACTAATGATTTTTTGACTCTTGTAAAAGTTAATTTGGTCAATCCATCAAAAATGTATTGTGAAAACAGGCAAAGTTATTCTAATTATAAAAAAAATAACTACTAATGAAAGTAGTTACTAAAGTTTTGTGTATAGGCCTAGCGCTCTGCGATTTTCCCCTAGTCCTTAGAAAATTTCAAATAGGCCTTGAAAAGTGCTTGAATTTTTTTCTTTTTTATGAGTGGGAACCCTGCTTATCTAATTTTGAGTATCCATGTATATTGTGTATAAATTGTATATATATCAAACAATGCATTTAAATTTAGTTTGGACTTTAATGTCAGATCTGTCACATTCTTATTTGATAAATTTCGGAAATTTAATTCGCAAGATTTATTTCGGAAATTTTTTACACATCATTTCATTTCTTTCATGCTAGAATTACTGTGGTAAGATTTTCAGCAGTTCAAGAGGATTTAATGTGGATAAACTAAATGTAGAATGCAATTTGCATGTGCACTGAAATTCAAAGAATCTATACTTTGATAATGTATTAAAATTGTTTGTCTAATTCTGCGAAAAAGTAAAATAATACTGTGTACTTAAATGATCTGTGTAAATTGCATACTGATATTTGAGGTATTTTGTTGAAAGAGTAAATATAATTATACTCAAATATTTAAAGTGTCCATATAAAAATTTATGAGCAATGTTTTTTTTTTTTTTTTTAATTGCATGAAATAATTCTATCTAATCTAACTTATAACCTAATCTTAAATATATATATCCACATAAAATCTGAGTTTATATTATTATAAATATTGTCTTTTAGGCTAATTATGTTGGTATTATAAATGTTTCAATGAAACTGAAAGATGTGATTGAAAAATGGGCTGATTTTGTGAGGTAAATTTATTTAACTGTTATTTTTGTATATTTGTATTAATTAAATATATCTATAATGTATATAATTTTTTTCAATATTTGATTGACAATATTATTAAATAGCATTGTTAATATTATAATCTTGGCAATAATTTTTAAATTGCTTTATCATAATTAAGAATTTGAACTGGAAAATTCATTATTTACACCATTCACTGCTTTACAGACATTTAAAATATATTAAATCTGGGATAATTGTATGAAGTTAGGAAAACAAATATGATTAGGAACCATTAAAATTAGCTTTGTGAGGAAACTACAATCTAACATTGGTATACTTATTAAAAAATTTACAAATTCTTTTTAAGATTTTAAAAGTATTATTATAATCAGGGTTGCTACAGTACCTGGAAAACTCAGGGAATTTGAAAATCTATTAAGACCAGGAAATCTCTGGGAATTTGAAAATCTATTAAAAGACTGGGAAAACTCAGGGAATTTCAAAATTTGTTGCAAAAACAGGGGAAATTTGGAATTTTTTAGAAAAACAGTGGTAAATTTTTTCATAATTAAATATTTTTTTTAATTTTAGTGCTTCATAATAAATCATTTTTTTTCCCCGACTGTAGAAAGTTAATAAAATTAATATACTCTAAATATGTTCAATTGACTTATAGACATGTTAGATTCTAATGCTGCAGGATTACGTGTCATTTACAGTAGACTCTCGTATAACGTGGGGGATATGTTCTGCGTAATAGGAAATCGCGTTATAGGAGACATACATTGAGCAGACGATTTCAATCCGTAATGAGACCAAAAGCGTCGTGTGTTGGCATAGTAACGAGATAACCCTTATCTGCAGTCAAAAGTAAGTAACCTTGAACAGGTTGAAAATAGAAAAGATGTTGTCACGTGCTGATCTTACGCGTTATAGGAGACTCTTTATCGCATTGTATGAGTAATAGTCGTAGATTTTTTGTCGCGTTTTGCGAGAGCGCGTTATATGACAGTTTACTGTATTTTACTTCTGAAAGAGACAGGGAAAACTCAGGAAATTTTTTCTCCAGATTTGTGTAGCAACCCTGATAATTTATTAATATAATTATGTGAAGTATCGGTAATTATTCATAGCTTGATTTTTTTTTTTTTTTAATTATTATATTATGTATATAATTTAAAACATATTTTTATAATACTTATATAAAAATTAATAAAATTTGTTTTTATGAAGCTCAAAGGAGAAAAATAAAATGGTGAGTTACTTTCCATTGTTAAGTAACTCTCAAATAAACTGGAAAGTTATAGTTAAGGCTGTACGTCAGTCACATAGCACCCTTTCTCCCTTCCCATGTTATCCAATGGGATTTTCGTTGCTTTGTTTTATAAAAATATCTCATTCAAAAATGAAGTTTTTTGAATATTACTCTTTGAACAGGTCGTCTTTTAGCTTAGTGAACAATTTTTCAAAAACATTAATTTAAATATTTAATTTCAATATATAAATAATGAACTCTTGAATCTCTAAATAAAATATTTAAATTTATTTTTTCGAAAAATTACTCACTAAGCTAAAGGACGACCTGTTCAAAAAGTAATATTCAAGAAACGGAATTCTGAAAACTTCAATTTTGAATGAGATATTTGTATAAAATGAAGCAACGAAAATCCCATTGGATAACATGGGAAGGGAGAAAGGGAGCTATCTGACTGATGTACAGCCTAAATTTTATGTCACATGTCACTTTTCCTAAAATTTTCAGTTGATTGCCGAAATAAGCAATTATCTTACTTGAGTTTATTGAACAAATTTCCTTAAATTGTCTGATTTTTCTGAAAGTTCTATTTTAAGTTCGCCCATTTTTGTATTGGATCCTTTATATGTTGTAAACTGTGAAAGGATATTTTGAAGATGATCACCATTGCTTTTCATGAAATATTCATTTTCAGAATTAAATTTTTTAAATATAGATTCCAGAAAATGTTGTGTTTTCATTGTCAGTAGATGAAATTTACACTTTTCTTAGAGCTGATCAACAAATAAGACTTAACATTTTGAGGTTTATTTCTTAAATGTGGGTTTCTTTCCTCACTATTTGAATTTATGTTTAATTGTAGTTAATTGCATAAATATGTATTTTTTTTTTTTTTTTCATTTATTTCAAAAATGCAGTATTATTTTGCAGCTGATACACAAAATTAAAATTTTTTTCAAGGTTGATTTCTGAGAAAATTCTATATTTTTCCTCAACTGGTATCCGTAATGTGGGATCATTTTGACTCTGACTGTTTTTTTTTTTTTTTTTTTTTTTTTCTTTTAACTGCAGAAATATATGATTTTTACACTTCAGTTAATAAAATTTGGGCTTATGAAGCTCACAGGAGAAAAATAAAGTGTCGAGTTACTTAACATTTTTAAGTTGCCATTTTATTTTATTTAATTGCCACACGATGAGCTGTTTTTTTTTTTTTTTTTTTTTTTTCAGGTCCATCTGCAAAAATATTTTAGTGCATTTGTGTAGCTAAAGTTAAAAACAGTTCCTCCCCATTAATTGTAATCTTGTTTTCTTTTTAATTGAAAAATACAATTACAATGAATATTAGTTAGAGCTTGTCCTTTACATTTAACACTTTAAGCATTTTAACCATATTATTTTATTTTCTGGTAGAATGGAGTAGAAGGCTGATTTTTACCAACTATGTGAAAAATACCAGAGCTGGGAATCGAACCCCGGGCATTCCGCTTAAAGCGCGGATGCTCTAATCACTGAGCTACCCTGGCTGATAACCAGCTCGGCACTTCTCACATAATTTACGTTGGCAAGGCCATGGAGTCTGCATTAAAGCAGCTATATCAAGTAACAAATTTGAATGTGGCATAACTCCAAACAGCCACGAAATTTTAATTCAGAAATTTATGTTGTTTTACCAGGTTGATGAATTAAATTTCTGAATTAACATATTATTTTATTTTGTATAGTCAAAGTAAATAGCTGATGTGACTAAATTTTTTAATATATATATTGTTTTTCAAGAGAATGAGGTTAAATAAATATCTGTAGTATACAAAATCAAATTTTCCTACTTGTACTGTGCATAGTATTAATTTCATGAATTATTAAACAGATATGTTGTGAAAAAATGCTTAAAGGGTTAATTAAATACTTTATTTTTGGAATAAATACTTAGTTTCTTATGAAATAATTTATTCTTACTGTTTAATGTATGTATGCATTTCTAATTATAGACAAACAGCTTTGCATAAATATGGAAAATCTCCACCAATAAAGCTGAATGGTCACATTCAAGCCATATTTCCTTACATACAAGCCCCACTTGATTACATAATTCCTGAGTTGCTAAAGAATGCTGTAAGGTAAAAAAAAAAAAAAATTAATAATTATATATATTTTATTTTATAGCTCGTAATTTGTTCAGTTCCTACTGTTAGTTCACACTCTCCCTATATATATCTTGTACAAATCTTGCAATCGATTTTTAACTAACTTCCCGACTAGCTAGAAATTTGAAACTTCAGACCTACAGCCAAATTCAGGTTTAAAAATGTTTATATATTACCATTACAGTTGAACCTCGTTAACGTAAACACTGTTAATGTGAATTACTTTTTAACATGAACTTTTTCCACAATCCCCGTCAAAATCAAGATTAATTTAGTTATATGAAAATTAGTGAACTGATAACATGAACAAATTTTTCATCCTCCTTGAGATTCAGGCCAAGGAGGTTCAACTGTATTTAACACATAATAATAGATATTATAAATCATATTTGTAAAAATATGGTACAGGAAAATAACAGCAAAAAAAAAAAAAAAAAAAAAAAAATGCTATGTATCTTCATCTCAGTTTAAAACTTCAAAACTGATAAGAACTCTATATAAATTGGGTCTTCAAAGAACTTTACTCCAATGAAATGGTGGGAATAAATAGTGTTGTATACACTAAGCTAAAAATTTCCTCTTTTTCACTAAAATGATTAGAAAATTTTCTAGGCTAGGGGAGTGGCATAAAAACCTTGGGACAAATTTTAAAATGACATACCTTGGTAAGCTAAATGATTAAATGGATTAAAAAAAAAATAGCCTTAAATATACATATAATTTACTACAACTAATTTTATTTGTGAAATGTTGAGGTAAATTTTTAAATAAATATAGATTGACAAAAAGATTTGGACAGGCCAGGAATGTGACTTTCCATTCATTAAATTTTTTGTAGTAAAATGTAAATGAATAATAATTTTTATATGCATGGGACTTTGGGAATCCATTGGAAAAATTACTAATAATAATTTGAATAATAATTTCTATGTTAAGCAATTTTCGTGATATTTTGCTTGGTCATGATGTTGTTGGTTTCTGGAGAACCACCATTACATGCATTACTTTATTTCTTTTTTCCTATGTCTTTTTTCCGCTTGCTTTGTCAGAAGAAAATAAATAAATAAAAAATCATATACTGGATGAAAATTGAAAATTTTTTCTGTCTGTCTGGATGCTTTTTTCTTTTTAATTGTTCTAAAATATCTACAATATTATTTACTTTATAATATTTGGATTTGTTAATAAGATACTCACAAAATATCTGTAAAATTTTTATTTATTTTGATCGTATATCACTTTGAAATCCAACTCAAATTGAAGAATATTGCTGAGGGAAACATAAAATTACAATTACCTAAAATACTAAATCTTGTGTAACAAGGTTCTGCTGTCAATGTTCTTAGAAAAAAGGTGCTGAAATCAAACTTAAATTGGACCCCAAGAGGTTTTCTTTTCGAAGCTGGTAGATGTTAGGTGTCGGGTATGATCCCAGGTTGCACTCGATGTCCTGGCCATTTAGAGTTTTCTGTGGTTTTCTCTAAAATTGGCATGAATATGGGTTCCCTTAAAAAGACCCAGTATGGAAGGCATATTTAGGATGAATATGGGTTCCCTTAAAAAGACCCAGTATGGAAGGCATATTTAGGCTGTGTTCATTGGCCTAGCTGTTCAGAGTTTTTCTCAAAAAATTCAAGTCAATGTGTGGTTAAGTAAGATACCTTAAATTGAAACCTACTGAGGACAATCTACCCAAGCTTAATTCCCTGGTGCATGCAATTGGCTTTAATTCTCTCACCTACGCTACAGCTTGTGTACTGTTATCGAATGAATTTTGTTTTGCTGAAATTCAACCTTACCGATTAATGTTTCGTGAGAAAAATAAATTTGACCTATTTAAATCAATAAAAAGTAATACAAATTAAAAAAGCTTAGAATATTTATGAAAATTTAGTACTGAATACCTATTTTTGTTTAATTTTTGGGGTTTACTTTAACATCTTGGTGCACTAACTTGCTTATTATATAAGTATTTTATTATGTAAGTGTTTTGCAATGTAAACTATTCATTATTTTCTATTAGGGCTACTATTGAAAATCATCTTGATGCTTCTGAGGACAGTCTTCCACCAGTAACAATAACCATTGCAAATAATCAAGTGGATTTTATAATAAGGTAATTTATTATTTTATAATATAATAGCTAGCTGCACAGTATAGCAAAAATGTTCTATAGTGCAGTTTTAATGTAATCATTATCAATATTTTCATATAAATTACAGTTGAAAAATAAAGTATTTATTTCTATTTGTGCATTTTTAAGATCAAATTTTCAAAACGTTGAATTAAAATTTTTATATATTTCCAATAAGTCTGGATTGCCCACTCAGATGCCCCATTTTATTCCAAGCTGTTTTAATTATTAATATATAAAAATAAATGTGTGGCACAGAATGTTCTATTTTGGACCTTCTACCATAAAAAGCCAACCAATCTATGAGATCGAGGAGTAGTTTCCTCATTCCCCTGGTTTTTTTTTTAGATAATCTGAAAATTAATGATTAATTAAAATTCAGACATGCCGAGTCTCCTGCTTTTTGCTTGTTTTTCTATGCTCCTGATTTTCCACTGCACTTGTTCTGCTTATCTGATGTAATTTTTATCTATCCCTCTTAGCATAATTCTTAAAATTTGTGGAATTGGGTAAAAAAATTTGAAAGAAAATCTATCTATTTTGACTTAAATTTTAAACAACTGTATGTCTAAGGTTTGTTTTTGATAGTTTGTTTTACTGCAAGAAACCTGTATAATTTTAATACCGATGCTTTGTAAATACCCCCTAACCTTATAAAGCTTTACTTAGAATTAAATGTGCATTATTTTACTCATTTTCCTTACAAACTTTCTTGCTGGAAAAAGTCTCGTGATTTCTGTTAAAAAATCTCCTGCTTTTTTGTCATTAGAAGTTGGCATCTCTGTTAACTAAATGTTTTATTTATGAACCAACTCAAGTATGTATATACATGAAACCTAATATAAATTTTAAGTTAAATGTCACATGTTTACCATTCGTAAGGTATTATATTGAGTATTTAAAGTAAAAGGATATTTTAAAGTGAAATTAAATGAGGAACTTCAGAGGATATATGATATTCACAAATATAATGAAATACTCTTATTATTGTTATAACATTATAACGTACTATTCTGTGATAGATTCACGCATAATTTTAGAGAAAAGTAAAAAATAAATTGAAAAGTTTTACTGATAAAAGTTAAGAAAACATAACGACTTGTCAACACAATTTTTCTCTCCCCTTCTCCTGATAGTCCAAACCTTTTTCTGCTTTGTCTACTTTTAAAGTTCTCTTCTAAGTAAATTAATGATTTACACTACCTTATAGATTTATTAGGTTAATTTTCTGCTGTTGCCATTAAAAAAAAAAAAAAAAGAATCCAAAATAGGTAATATTTGAACAAGCAACCCATGATTTTATGCATAATTTTAGAGAAAAGTAAAAAATAAAATAAATTGAAAAGTTTTACTAGTAAAAGTTAAGAAAACGTGACAATTTGTCAACACAATTTTTCTCTCCCCTTCTTCTGATAGTCCAAACCTTTTTTCTGCTTTGTCTAATTTTAAAGTTCTCTTCTAATTAAATTAATGATTTACACTACCTTATAGATTTATTAGGTTAATTTTCTGCTGTTGCCATTAAAAAAAAAAAAAAAAAAAAAAAGATATATTCAAAATAAAGATACATTCAAAATAGATAATATTTGAACAAGCATGAATTAAGTAACCCATAATTTAATTACTTTTTTTTTTTTTTTTTTTTTAAATTCCACAAAACGAACTTAAGTTCCAAAATAGAATAGAAATATTACATTAGGTACAAAGCAACTTATAAGAAGGTATATTCATACCATTGTCAGAGTAAAAGAGGTTTTGAAGGACTATAGGTCTAACCCAAGGGCACAGCCAAACTGGGGCTATAGGAGCTCAAGCTTCACTCCCAGGTACTTTGAAATTAAATTTTTAATTATTGAAATAAGCTAATTCAGGGTTGCTATGGCACCTGGAAAACTCAGGGAATTTGAAAATCTATTAAAAAACAGGGAAAATTCAGGGAATTTTCCAAATTTATTGCAAAAACAGGGAAAAGTCAGGGAATTTAAAAATTTTTTGGAAAAACATTGGAAAATGTTTTCATAATCAAATATTATTAAAATTTTTAGTGCTTTATAATGAATCAATTATGTTTTTTTTTCAAACTATAGTAAGTTAATAACATTAATGTACCCTAAATATGTTCAATTGACTTGTAAACATGTTAGATTCTAATGCTGCATGATTGCGTGTCATATATTTTACTTCTAAAAGGGACAGTGAAAACTCAGGGATTTTTTTTTCGTGATTTGTGTAGCAACCCTGTAATTGGAATAAATTAAGGCCTTAGCCCCCTGCAAACTGCCTTTGACTCCTGCACATAATGTCTACAGTTATTCCCCTGCTCTAACTCACATGTTGAGGAAAACTGTTCCTTTATTTGTGGTCTAACTTAATATTAAAGTCACTTTATTCCTATAAATCAATATCACATTAACAGCTCACTATAATAATAAAATTGTACCAAACTTCCAAATAAACTACAGTTGAACTTTGTTAACATGAATCTCCAGGGGATAAAAAATTGGTTCACGTTATCAGTAGTTCATGCTATCAGTAACTAATCTTCGTATATCTAAATTAGTCTTCATTTTGACGGGAATTGTGGATACAGTTCATGTTAAAAGTAATTCACGTTAACGAGGTTCGACTGTATATTATTCTGCAATAAATTCCACTTTTTGTAACGGTTTCGCATTAACTTTATTTCTGAAAGCTTTTGGTACCTTAAAACCCCAGGAGGAGAAAGTGTTTATTTAAAACTGCGACACACGTTGCAGAACAATTGATGCTTTTGCAGAACATTTCATCTATCCCCTAACTGGATGATGTTGATACAGCTAACATTCTAAAATTAATAAAACCTTGATATGTTCAACTGACCTGTAAATCTGTAAGCATACTAGAAAATTGCTGGAAACAGTCATTGTTTCAATGTATAGACAAAATTGATAAACATTTTGTAAGTAGTATATCCACATTAATGTGACAATATTAATGCCAACAGCCATTGAAAACATTGCAAATTCTGGGTGTATTCCTCAGTTTTAGATTATAAAAATTTCAAATCATGTTTTATTATAAATATGTAATAAATATTTTACTAATAAGTATTATTTTTATGCTTATTTTTCATTTTATTGTACTTTGACAAATTTGGACAAAATACCTGCAGAACATCTGCAAATTTTAATATCTCATTGCAGAACATCGGATATAATTCTGCTCCTGGGCTTAAAACCTAAATCAAACTTAAATTGATATTTTTGCAGAATCTCAGATCGTGGTTGTGGCATCCCTCATGATAAACTTCCTCACATCATGGAGTATCATTTCACCACTGCTAATGACAATACAGACCAGCGTATTGATGGAGGGTTATTTGGACAAATAATGCAGGAACCAAATGATGGTCCTGCATCTGGGCCAATGCATGGGTAAGTGAATATTCTAAATAACTTTCTTTCTAATCTTTCAACTCCTTAAATATAATAATTGATACTGACCTTGATTAATTTTTTCTCAATACTGCGGATAAATTTCTAATTATAGAAAATAATCCCAAAACTTTGTTAAATAGTTTTTAAAACATTAATGGAAAAACTGAATTTTCAGCAGAAAGCAGGATTTTGTTAGACAATATATTAATTTTTCCCTAACAAGTTAATAATATATAATACATATTTTTATTTACAAAAGGATTAAAATTCAATTAAAAGCAGTTAAAATTACCTTACATTATATCCTTAAAAAATGAGCTTTATATATTTAGTACCGACCAAAACCATCTTCAGAGCTTGCTTGACGACTATTGCCTGGTGGTTTATTTTCATTCCTCATCGCTTTCGTCCATCATCTCTTCACTTCCTTTCTTGGTCTGGATTAGCTGTTGCCACTTGTTTCACAACCAGTAATTCTGTAAATGACATCGAGCATAGTTTTATCCCGCCCGAGTGGCAACAGCTAATCCAGACCAAGAAAGGAAGTAAAGAGGAGATGGACGAAAGTGATGAGGAATGAAAATAAACCACCAGGCAATAGTCGTCATGCGAGCTCTGAAGATGGTTCCGGTCAGAACTGAATATATAAAGCTCATTTTTTAAGGATTTAATGTAAGGTAATTTTAACTGCTTTTAATTTAATATATATTTTGTTATGCTTAAATATGCATTGTTTGAAAATATTAAAGAAATGTTTAAGTATATATTTTGTGGAAACTTCAGAAAGAAAAAAAAAAAAGGTATGGCTATAGTGTTGTAAATATGATTATTATTATTTTTATGTACTTATAACAGTTATATCTGAAAGTTTATTACTTAGTATCAAAAAGAAAGATGCTTGAAGAAATGCTGAAGATTTCTGCAACTAAGATTTTGCTGTGGTAAACAATTATTTATTAAAAATAAATAAATAAAAATATGAGTAAATAATATGAAACATATACAAGTGTAAATTACAGGCTTATAGCACATAACATCTTATAGTTTTAATGCATCATTACATATGATTGGCAGAAATGGAGGTCATTTTTTGGATTCTCCAGCCTCAAAAACATAGTATACCAAAAACAATTTTGCACAGCTTTTTTTGGGGTGGGGGTGAGAAGAGGGAAAGACCTGTGTAATAATTTTGAAAAATTAATTAAAAATTTATTTAAATTTTTTTTTTTTTTTTCCCCCTTTTTTTTTTTAGGACTAGGAGAACTATTAGTTTCAATCTCGGTAAAAACGCCATCGCCAGTTTCTGTAGACCAGTTTTGTGTAACACCAAAATAAATTAGAAATATCAGTCCTATTGTTACAAATTCAGTACCAAATGAAAGGGGTGATTTTTCTAAATCCAGGGTTACAAACAGTTCTTTAATACGACAGTTAGATTTTTTTAAACGTGAACTAAAGTAGGAAATTTAGGTGGCAACACTTCATTTTAATTCATTTCAGTCATTTTAAAAAGTACGTGGCCCAGTTTTACGGTCAAAAAATGAGATAAAAAATAAATAAAAAATAAAATTTTACAGATTAAAATTAATAGTCCTCCGTACTAAAATAAATTTTTACTTTTTTTTTTTTAAATTTATTTTTGCCTCTTACACTATAAATAAGCCTATTTTATTCTCTCTTATCATTCTTTAGGTTTGGATTTGGACTCCCAACTTCTAGAGCATATGCAGAATATTTAGGAGGATCTTTAACTGTAGAAACAATGCAAGGCATTGGCACAGATGTTTATTTGCGTCTCCGTCACATTGACGGCAAATTTGAGAGCTTCCGTATTTAATGTTTTTTTTTCCCCTTTCTTTGTGTGTGTGATGTGATACAAGACATTCAAGTATTTTTTCTACAACTAATTTAAATGTTTATTAATGTTGCTACATTTATAATTTGATAATCTGTTTAAAATAAAACTGTATAATGTGCTGGACAACTCGAGGCAAGTTGTGACTACTTTTATTACGTCAGACGGAAGAAAACAAAAAAGCTCAAGTTAAGAGCTATTTTGACTTGATGCTTCATAATCATTAGCTTTACTTTCTAATTGAGATTATTTTTTATGAGCTTTTATGTGAAAATAAATGTGTTGCAGATTTTTTTTTTTTTTTCCCGCTTAGACTTTGCTCAATAAGTGCTTTTATGTAAACCGATACTTATTTATTTTTACAATTTCATATTTCAGACTTTGTTATTGATCGAAATTGTGTATTTTCTAAGGTTTACATTTTATGATAACTGGAATTTGTGTTCAGTTTATATTTTTTGTTCAGCATTTACATTATGCTTTGTTATATCTACTTAGATTTATGTATACACTTTTATTGATTTTGCTTATAATCGTAAAAGTTATCAAGATCTGACTTTTTTTTTTTTTTTTTTTTAAATACTCTATGTTATATAGCTAAGTTTTTCAAAAAATGAAAAGTAGTGTATTATTATTAAGTTAAAAAGATTTCATGTAATATTTAAACAGATTGTTTGAGAGTTGAAAATGTTATCGTTATCAAATAAAAGGTGTTTTTGTGCCAAACCCATATTTATAAAATAAATTTGAATTTCTATCACATTCTTTTTTTATAAATTCTCCATTTCTTTATACTTTATAAGTTGACTTACACCTTAAAATGTTGCACCGTAAAATGCTTCAAAAAACAGGTGTTGACTGATGGATGTTTTACATAATTAATAAATAAAAATAATTTTTAATATAATAAACTTAGTAAGCAAACACAATAAATTGACTAAAGAATACAACAATTGTTTTAGTTTGTTTTGAAATAATTAAGCATGAGAATTCACAAGACAAAAAGAAACTACAAGTGTTAATGTAAAAAACAACAGGGCACAAATAAACAAGAATTAGCAGATCCTGTTAACAATTACAATGTACATCGCCCATCCTTCCCACTTCTCTGGGATTTTATTTCTTGACTACTTTTCGTGCATTTAATTATTGGTGTTAGTTGATTTTGTGAAATGTTCTCATTGGTTATAAGAATAACTCAGCTCTCTAGAGAGCTATTTATGTCAGAATATCTGCCTAATGCTATTGCAATATGAAAGTTCATCAGGCGAATCATTAACGAGGGTTATTAGAATGTTATTGTGTAAATCTGTGATTATTATTGACATCAACATACAATCTGTTTACATATCAGCATCTACATAAATATACATCACAAAATTGCTGATAAATTTTTACTGCTTCATTTTACTTTAGACATCAGAGATTAAAATTGCAAGTTTTATGGCAATCTTCTCTAGACAGGGTTCCCACGAGTCAGGGAGAACAGGGAAAACCTGGAAAAGTCAGGGAATTTGAAATTACCAAAAAAAGTCAGGGGAATATCAAGGAAAATTGTAAATATTGTTCAAAAACCTGGAAAAATGATGATATAAACCTGGAAAATGCTTTTTGAGCATTCAATTTATATCGCAAGTGACGTTACTATGTTGTCTTTTATGTTGCGAGCTATGTTCTGTCTTATGCCATGAGCTATTTTTTATGTTGCAAACCTAATTTTATGACTGGAATTTTCTAAAAATAGACCTGGAAAAGTCAGGGAATTTTATTTTTGAAATGAGTGGGAACCCTGCTAGAGAGTTTCTTACACCTTTTTGTTTTTCTATGACGGGTGAGCCCTCCACCAAGAGTAATGAATTTAGGTAGCAGCTAGCACTGTCAGTCAATTCCAGAGTTCCAAACCCCTACCCTTTCTGCTTTTTGTTAACCAATTATTTTCTATTAAATTTTAGACCAGCATGAATCGATTTTCTACTTTTCTCATGCTTGGGATTGTATATTTTTTATTTTTCTTTCTTTTCCATGCTGAGCTACAGTGTTCACCGCTGCAGTTCAGCATGGGGAAAAAAAACTTAATAATTTCAACCTTAACGGCCCTCTTCACTTACCGTCGCCGGAAGCCTGAGTCAATGTTATTCTATGGGGAGATTTTCTTTACAAATAACTTATTAACTAATGCATATTTTTAAATTCTGTTTTTCCATTCAGAAAGTTCCCAGCTGTTAAATTGATGGACCTTTTCTAAAAATGTATTTTTTTAATTTTTTATTTTGAACTTGCAAAAAGAGAAAATTTCACATATTGAAAATTCGTATTTTGCAGCTTCAAAATAAAATATAACAAATTAAAAAAATAATTTTTTAAAAAAGGTCCGTCAATTTAACAGCTGGGAACTTTCTGAATGGAAAAACAGAATTTAAAAATATGCATTAGTTAATAAGTTATTTGTAAAGAAAATTTCCCCATAGAATAACATTGGCTCGTGCTTCCGGCAACGGTAAGTGAAGAGGGCCCTTAAACAATTTGTTGCATATTTTTGCAATATAATAATGCTTACTTACAAAACTATTATTATTTGTATTAATCTTCTGAATGTCACTGTCATATATATATATTTATCATCATCAATTTCAGCCTTTTATCTATACACTGTAGGATGAAAGCTTTCTCTAAGGTGATTATATATATTGAAAAATTAGATAATGATGGATTTTTGGTCTTAATTTTTTAGCGTAGTTGCATTTTTAATCTCAGCTCGATTAGTTATTGTTTTAGTACACTGTAAATTTTGTATGATTAACAGCCCTCTTCACTTACTGTCGCCGGAAGCCCAAGCCAATGTTATTCTATGGGGAAAATTTCTTTACAAATAACTTATTAACTATTACATATTTTTAAATTCTGTTTTCACATTCAGAAAATTTCCAACTGTTAAATTGACGGACCTTTTTTAAAACTGTATTTTTTTTATTTTTAATATTTTATTTTGGAATAGCAAAATGAAAAAAATTCACATATTGAAAATTCGTATTTTACAGCTTTAAAATAAAATATAAAAAATTAAAAAAATAATTTTTTAAAAAAGGTCCGTTAATTTAACAGCTGGGAATTTTCAGAATGTGAAAACAGAATTTAAAAATATGTATTAGTTAATAAGTTATTTGCAAAGAAAATTTTCCCATAGAATAACATTAGCTTCGGCTTCTGGTGGCAGTGAGTGAGGCGTGTCCTTAAATATTACAGTTTTGCTCTTTTTTGAGGCAACCAGAGGGTTAAAAGATTTCTTTTCATATTAATTTTGCTATTTACAACTTTTGACAGCTATCCAATAGCATTATGGGGAATAATGCAACATGTTTAAACCATGACATGTTCACGTAATGTGTATAAAAATGTGCTAGAGACAAAAAAAAAAAAAAAAAAGGAAAAGTATTATTGAAAGTAATTCACAACTTGCAAATTAATTTTAATGACCACCTGTGCTTTCTGCTTTTGTAAATGAATAAAGTTATGTAATAGACGTTTTAATATCAATTTATGTGTGCATGTTCAGTTTTAAATAGGCACATATATTAATGAGCTTAATTTTAATTTCATTTTATACAGATTATTTTCTGATTTTATGTAGTAGTGACTGTATTACAAATATGTCATAATTAAAAATTATGGATATCTGCACATACCAATATTAAAAAAAATATATATATATATACATATTTAACTTTTTAAATTTCTAGTTTTACTTTAAAATCTTTTGATTGACTTTTTACATGAATGTAGCAATAAAGAGAATTAAATTGTGTATGTGATTTTTTAAAATTATTATTTAAGATGCAAATCAAAGCGTGTACAAAAAAAGCAATGCAATTTCTATGGAAAATGTGTCTTCCTAATTGCTGCCTATTTGGGGTTAAAAATGACAACAAAGTGTCTTTTATTTCATACTAAAATTATTGAAAAAATAATAAAATAAATAAAAGTATATAATACTATGCCTGATTAGAAGATTACATATAATTTTGGGACTTCGAGCCTTTTATAACCTATCCATTAATGGTAATATTGTGTTTGGCCATAGCCTCCTAAACTAGATGCCTGTTGCGTTGCTCGGAAACTTGGCAACAGCTGAAGCGGTAGACAGCACCACCTGGTACACAATGCGGGACTATTTTATTCATATGTCACCAATAATTTTAAGAAGAAATATATGATACATATAATCAACGTTTCTTTGATTCTATTCGCCTTTTATGTATATTAAATCCCACTTTTAAAATTTTTGGTGGCGATTGAATAAAAATGTTGCACAATCTATACCATGTGGCGCTGTCTACCGATTGAACTGTTGCCAAGTTTCTGAGCCATGCGACAGGCAGTCTAGTTTAGGAGGTTTATGGTTTGGCTGAATATTTTATTTTGGCTATCCTTAGGACGAATATATTTTATTTTGGCTACCTTTGGGATAAATATATTTTATTTTGGCTACTCTTAGGATAGATATATTTTATTTTGACCATCCTTTGGATAAATATATTTCATTTTGGCTATTCTTTAGAGCAGATTGCTTTTCTGTCCAACCCTTGCAGGCAGTTGGTGCTACTGTAGGCAGACATTTTCTTTTTTTAAATTAGATTTACATTGTGTTGCTTATTTTGTATTCACTTTGATGCAAATTTTGTGATGATTCATAAATAAGTCACAGATGCATGTTGGGAAATTTTACATTAAAAAAGCATATAAATACTTGTAAAGCACTCACATTATTTTACCTTCTCTGTTTTGAATCTGTTCAATTTGTTGGGAAAATGTTATTAAATAATCTTTGCTTTAAATGATATACAAATCATGCTTCTCTCTGTTACAGTGGTATTTTATTTAATTATCTGAATTGTATATTAAGTTTTTAATTTAGGAAAACATACATAATATTTTTAACTATTTTTATGATTCTGCATTTTTGCTCTTGTAGTGACATTATTAATCAATTTATTATTATTATTCATCTCTTTTTTTTAAAAGTTTAGTACGAATTTTAAACCTATAAATGCTTGGTTAGTAGAAGTTCTACAACACTTTAAAATTAATTTTAATAGTCAAACTGTAGATAGAGGATTAATATTAGAAACCATGCTTTTATATCAATCTATATTTAACTGTTATTTTTACATTAAGAAAAGTAACTTATCTAAAAATTTTGATATTTAAATATTTGGAGACTGATTTTATTATAAATAAACAAGTATACAATGTGTAACATTAATTTAAATATTTGTTGGACAAATCTATTTAAATTATCAATGGATTTTATTAATTAGTAATTTTTTATCAATGCTGAGATTAGTACACTTTCCCCTTTTTATTTATTTTTTTAATTGATTTCCGACTAATAGAAATTTTAGTTTATAAGATGCTAGGTTAGTAGAAATTCTGCAATACTTTTAAAATATAGGAGATTAATATTTGAAGTAATGTTTTTATACCACTCTGTATTTGTTATATTCTTTCTAATTATATATATATATATATGTGTTTCAGACATTTTTTGTTATAATGTAATTTATAAATGATTTCTTCTTAATTGATTCAGTAACATGAGTTATTTACAGGAGAATATGTAGTCCTTAAAAAATAAACTGAAATATATATTTATTATTTTTAGCAGTTCTAGATTAAAGGTACTTGTTAGGATTTTATGAACGATGCTATTTATCTAACGATCAGGTCACAGTCGCTTTATTATTATTTTTAAATAATTTATTTAAATAATTCCTGTCTACATTTTTTTTTTCTAAATTGAATATATATATATATATATATATATATATATGTGTGTGTGTGTGTGTGTATCATTAGGGTTGCTACGGTACCTCGAAAACAGGGAAAACCTGAAAAACTCAGGGAATTAAAAAATTTATTGCAAAAACAGGGAAAATTTAGGGAATTTTGAAATTTTTTGGACAAACATTGGAAACTTTTCTCGTAATCGAATATTTTTTTTAAAATTTTAGTGCTTTTATAATAAATCGATTATGGTTTTTTTTTCTCCAACTATAGTAAGTTAATAAAATTAATAAACCCTAAATATGTTCAATTGACTTGTAAACATGTTAAATTCTAATGCTGCATGATTGTGTGTTATCTATTTTACTTCTAAAAGAGACAGGGAAAACTCAGGGAATTTTTTCTCCTGATTTGTGTAGCAACCCTGATCATTGTTTTTGAGATTACTATACCAAATTTACAAGCAATTCTGTAAAAAAGAAAATGTTTTATTAAAATTTTTTAGTAAAAAACTGGTTTTGTTCATTTATGGCTCAACATGCAAGAAATCAGGATTTGTGCTTACTGACTATAGATTTTTTTTTACTCATTTGTGAGAGTGGGACTCAGTTTTGATCAAAATCTGGGTCTTCAGGACCTGAAACATTTTGGAAGGAAAAAATAGCGAAATTTCAACATTGTTTCTAATTTTGCAAATTCAAGGAGGGGGGGGAGAGACTTAGTTTATGGAATATTTATAACATAGAAGAAAAATGTAAACACAATCTTATCCCTTTTCTTTTAGAACTGCTCACCACTCTTACTTTCATACTACTTTCAGTAAGCACTGCAGACGCTGAAAGTTTTTCTTTATGAAACAAGTAAAAACAAGTTTAAGGAAAAAAAGTGGAAAAAAAAAAATAATGTTGATTTTACTAGAAGAACCAAATTTAGTAGAAGCTCATCAGCTTTTGTTACAAACAGGAAAAAACAAAAAACAAACAGTCATAAAAAAGACAGAAATTTCAATAATCCTTAAATTTATGTTAGTCAGTATTGTTTATTTTCTGAGTTAAGGAAATACTTTTTGATATCTAGTTTTTCTGGAAATGTTATAAGACATGCCAGAATTTATTGAAATATTTCCATCATGTTCAGTTATTTCCATCATATTTATGTGTTTTTGTCAATCTCAAGCCAAGTTTTTTTTTTTTTTAATTAAAGGTGCCAAATCTGATAATTTAGAATCTTTTATATCACATTTGTAATATATTTGCATATTGATACTTGCTATATATTTATATAATGCCTATTTTGAAATCTTTTATCAGAAGTGAAGCCTTTTCAAAGTTAAAAAAAAAAAATGTATGCTTTTGTATAGCCAATATTTTTTCCTATCAGTATCAAAACATTTTATTTTGCTTCTGACATTGAATGAATGTTGTAAAGAATGTATAATGTGCAGTTTTTGTCTGCAATTAAAGCTTATTTTTGTTTTAAAGTTTCTTTTGTAACTAAAAAAGAAATTTTTTTTATCAAATAATAAAATTGCCTATTTTGTTTTTGAATGTTTAAAATGTTTTTAAATTTCACTTTGTGTTTTTAGATATACAGTATGCTCCCAATTATCTGCGAAATTGAGGGGCACTGTTTCTGCAGATAATGCAAATCGCAGATAAACCACAAGATGGCTGGTAATAAGGGCTAAATGATATAAAAAAATACATTTTAGCTCAAAAATGCAATGTGTTATGCATAAAACATAATGCAAACAGTGGAAACATTCGCAGTGTAGTAAAAATATTTGTATTTTATATACCATATTTTCCGGAGTATAATCTGTGGATAATCTGCTAAAAAACTAAAAAAAAAAAAAAAAAAAAAAAAAAAAATTAAATGTGGGTTATCTTCTGCTGCAGATTATTGCTTGAAATATTTTTTAAAACCATCTGACAGCAGATATCGGAAATTTATGTTAACAAGATATAAGCAAATACCTTCAGATTGTGTATCTATTTGGCCGATAGTGATTGGTTCATATATGACATATTTATGCTAGTAGGAGTGGCTTCCGTGTTCAGGATATACTTTTCTAACCTAATGGCACCATGCTTCTGTTTATATTTACTTGTTATTAAAACGGCATTGTTTTTGCTTGAAGAGCTTTTTAAACTTACGAGTGTCAATTATTTTTTTTATTATAAGGTGAAACCTTTTGTATTTACATTATAATTATGTTTTTAATAAACAGTTATGATAAATAATGAGCATGACAGTTTATCAGAAATTTGCATGTTGATTACGATTTGTTTCCGCAGCTTATACGGTGATGCAGATTATCTGATGAAAACTTTCGTCAGGGCTGAAAATAGCACTCTGCAGATTATACGCTGCTGAGGAGTATAGGCAGGAAAATATAGTACTAAAGGATGCAAACACACTAAACAAAAAGTGTACTTATGGTGAATCCAAGTAACAATCTGATAGGTAATTAATGCACAACAAGTACCCCAAACATGCCAACATTTAAATTTATGATATTCTGGAGCATTGTAAACATCTGCCATTTTTTCACACCATTTTATTTGCAGTGAAATTTTCTTCAGTATGTAATTATGATTAAATAAGAAGAAAAATACCTTTCAAGAAAAGTGGTGTGCAAGAAAAAAGGCAGATACTAAGAATGCTCAGAATAAATTAAAATGTATTCATGTCTTGTAACATATTGTATCATACAAAATAAATAAATAAAACAAAAGCAACATAGCTCTTTATATTAACTTCTTTTTTTTTTTAAGAAAACCTTTTCTGTTGATCCCGACTTTTTTCTACATGTGCAGATAATAGACAATCCTCATAATTTGCTCCCAGATAATCAGAGGATTACTGTGTTAAATATTTAGGTAAATATGATTGATACTATAATGTGAGATACATATTTATTTTATGATTATAATGAATATCTGTAGTATCTGATTAGCTCACTTTTCAAGCTTAATTAGCATTCATTAAAATCATTAAGAAATACTGAGAGTTGTTCTTAATGTTAGTGTTTAAATTTAAGCTAGGAATTAAAATATCCCTTCACATGTTACGTGCCAGGCTGGAAAACTTACACAAGGAAAAAAAATATAATTGGTCATTTGTGTTTCAGTGATCTTGTATCTGTTGCTTGGCTTCTACCGTGCTTAATAGCTCATCATTATTTATATATATATAGACATATAAAACATCTTAATAATAAAAGCCCAAGTTTCTAGAAAATAATGCTCGGAACTGATGCCATTACTAAAACAGTTTATTTGAATAAAGAAACAAAATTATTCTTCGTTTGGAGAAATGAATAAAATAATGAAAGAAGAATAATTTAGCCAATTAATCAAAACATGTAAATCCATCGAAAACTGGAAGTTTGTACAAGTGTAATGAGTATCTACAGAAAAATATAAAATTGAAAAATCAGCAACTGACCATAGAAAAATTGTCAGTTTAACAAAATTAAACTTTTTCATAAAAATTTATTTTTAACACAGAAATATCTTTTTTTTTTTTTTTTTTAAATAAGACTTTTGAAAAGATCAGACAGATTTCTGTTAAAGATAGAATGCTTTAACACTTAAAAAAAAAAAAAAAAAGTGACAATGCATTAAAAAAAATCTAGATGATGATTTAAACAGGTGAGAATTTTCTGCGGATCCGCGATTTTCCGCTTTTTTGCGATTTTCGTTTATTTCGTGGTTTTTTGTTTTGTTAAAATCAAACTCCAATGATGATCAGTTTTCAAACGCTCCACGAAAAACTTTAGATTCTCAATCTTATTCCATCCAAAATATAAATGCCAATATTCATTTTAAGCATACTTTATCAGATTCTATAACATATAAAAGAACAGAATTATTCGATATTTCTCACTCATGTAATTTTTTTGTCCCCCCCCCCCCTTTTTCATCTCTAACCATTGCCAATCAAACATTCTGCAGGAAGCCTTTTATTTTTGAATATTTTTCCATCCACAACAAAAATATCAATATTAATTTTAAACTTACTTTATGATATTCTAGAAACCCATAAAGAAGTAGAATTGTGTTTAATATTTCTCACTCATGAACTGCTTTTTACCCCCCCCCCTTTTTTTTTTCCCCAGTTTCCACCACCAGTCAATGTTATTAAATGTTGATTGCTAGCTAATGTTTTTTTTTTTTCTAAACACGTGTTTTATTGTGTTCATATGTTATTTTTTTAGTTTAATTCGTCACTTTTAAAATATTTTGTATAGCTTTTTCCTGTGAGCATTATTTTTCATTTGAAATAAATTTTATGAACGCATTTGTATAATTTTTCCCGTGCACGTTATTTTTCATTTGAAAATAATTTTATGAACACGCGTGTTTCCTCTTTTTTCAATTTTCTGCACTCTCATGCCTGTTTAAAAGAATAGATGTAATTTTATGTAAGTCCACCAATTGGCAATTTTCATTCTTGGCTATTGTTATAAACTGCTAAATTATGGTCAAACATTTGGCTAAATTAGAGGAAAACTATAAGAAAAATAATTAAAATGATTATACCGCAGAAGATATTTATAATGCAAACCTAAAAACAAGGTTTTGTGCTGTATAGAATTTTTCTTTATGTAGATCATGTTATACATATCATAAAATTTGCCTAGTAAACATTACCAATGTGTCTAAAACATATCAAAACAGACAGGGTATTTTTAAGTTAAATTCTTTGAAACAAAAGTTGTTTGGATCATAATTTTCATTGTTAAGTTTTTTTTTTATAAACTTACTCTATATATGATTGTATCAAATCATTCATTATATTACTCATTAAAAAAATAATAATAATTTTTACCCGACTACCATAGACGATGGAAGTATTGTATTCGGTCCAAAAATTCAATATCGAGTTTTCACCTGATTTACAGGTTTTAAGATCTCCTGAGTCCAAAAAAGTAGTTTTTGGCAATTGGTCAGTGTGTGTGTGTATGTATGTGGGGAATCTTCTGGCTATCATATCTCCGAAAATAATGAAAATAGCACTATGAAACTTCAGAATTGATACAGGTCTGGTGTACAGATGAACTTTCAAAATTTTGGTGAAAATTGAAAAACCTGAAGTGGGTCATTGGAAACCAGAAGTGGTACCATAAGTCCATATCACAAAAATGGCTCTAACGATTTTTTTTAAATTTGCTGTATAAACACTCTATTAGATGTCTTTTCGAATGATATAGTTGGTTAGTTCAGGAAAATTGATAGGCATTCTGTACAAATAGCTCAATTTTAGGTCTCGCAAATGTGTTCCTTTAAAAACGGCTGTACAGATATTTTTCAAACTTGTCGTATTAACTCCCTTCTAAATATCCTTTTGTATGTAATTATTGTATTCCAATCAATAATTGAGTATGCCAAGTTTTGGTAATAGTTAGTATCTCAAAAATGGCTCGAAAGATTTTCTTGAAAATTTTTGCATAAATCAGTTTTAGATATCCTTTCTCAAGTATTATGTGGCTATTACAGAAAAATTAACATGCTTAGGTAGGTTAATTTTAGGTCTCTAAAATTGGTGTTTCAAAAAATAACTCTGCCATTTTTAATTTTTTTCTTATTTTTTACTTTGCTGTGTAAACTTTGTTTTATATGTTTTTACATGTGTATTAAGTTTCTCATACCAGAAAAATTTTAGGTTTCTACTTCGTTAGGTCAATTTTATGTCTTCTGATCATATTACCTCCAAAAAAATGCATATAATACATGTAATAGTGGTTAATGGAAGTCATGTGGTTGTTTCACAGCAGACTTTTTTTATTAAAAAGCTTCAAATTAAAAAGATAAAGGTAAACAAATGTATCACGTTCCCTCCAGATGAAAGTACGCCTATTATCAGGATGAACAGAAAAGCAGGACTCGTCAGAGAAAAGAATATTGTGCCATTCGTTTCTCGTCCAGTTGACATGCTCTGTTGCCCACTCCCTGCGGGGCCTACGATCGATGCCTTGCTGTTAACCTAACGCATACCATTGGTCAGCGAGCATACAGATCTGTACCGTGGAGTTGGTTTCGGACAGTTTAAGTTGAAACTCTTGTGTCAGTAGCCGAATTAAGTTGTTGTTGAAGAAGAGTGGCATTCATATTTTGGTGTTTCTGAGCCATCAGCGTTAAATATCGATCTTCAATGGGCGTTGTTGCAAATCTACGACCTTCCCCTGGTCTTCGTCTTGCATTTCCAGTCTCTATGAAATGGTTCCAGATCCTTGATATCACACTTTATGTGACTCCAATGGCTTCTGCTACTTTGACTTGTGTTTTGCCCTCTTCTAACCGACCAACAACTCTTCAAGCTTCTGATTCATTTAAAATCCTTTGTTGAGACATCGCACTCATCAAAACAAATATCACTTACGGAATGTCAATCATTTTTTTCCACTTTATCTTTCATTAAGTTGAAGGCCAAATTTCATTCACTGCCACTAAAGCATTGTTTTTGACGTCAAACTAAAAATTTGTGTACTCCGAAGTTTGAGAATGTCAAAAATATGAATTTTTGACTGTCTTCTTCCATTTTCTACAAAAAAAAAATTCTTTTATACCGTTGTTTTATATAAAACTTACAATATCCTTTAATTGTTTTGAGCAGTGTATGTTAGACTGCAAGTCTTTGTATGCTTGAAAGACCGAATTGAAGGATGTAATAATAATAATTTAAAAATGATCTATATACGAAGTTAAATAATATGGTGTGTCACTCACACTACTGCCTCTTACTCTATAATGCTATAGGTACGGATTGGAGATTAAGGGTTAATATAACGAGTACTGTTATGTAAATCTATGTTAAAAGAATTCAACTTAGGCTTCGGAACAGCTTTATTTGACAAATAATTCTTTGTGAGGGGGGGCTACTGCCCCCTACACCCCCCATTCATTATCGTACCAACATTTATAGAGAATTCAAATCTGTTATTAAGTTCAAAAGTTCATTTAAAATTATTTAGACAACTTTCACACGCATCATTCCTTAAAACTTATCAATCTTGAACAAACTTTTCTAGTAACAAATGTATTCACTTCAAAATACATAATTTGGATCACCTGAAATTATTTGTTTTTTATTTGCTCTAATAGACACAGGCGAAGATCAAACTATAAAACTCGACTTCAATATTCAGAAAGCCTCAAAACTTGTAAATATACAAGAAACCAATCGATGAATATTGAGCTTAAAAAATATATATATATATGCATTATTTACCATATGGCTTTGAGTAATTAATTTCAATTCCTGAGCAGCTTTCCTGGACATGGTAAAATATTATATTATATTATATAGTAAAACACTTCCACTAACAAATAAAAAAGAATGTTATGGTTTAAATATTGGTAACACTGTAAATCTTCTGAAAGTTATGTACACATCACATGGTGCACATAAATATAATCCTACAGTAATAACACACGGATAAACCTGAAATACACTTCCATGAATTTTCAAGTATTGTCGCATTATAATCTAGTTCTTTTGTATAGCCTTGTAAAAGAACAGTGAATGATTTCTATATCATACTCTACATGAAACATGTTTTTATGCATATAAAAAATATATATTCGTTTCATTTGGTTTAGGGCAGTCTATAGATGTTAAACTCTACTTACCTACAATTTCCTCCGCAAATGCAATGTATTTGAATTCTCTTGGGTGTCCCTGTACACGAGCCATTTGCTCAATCTCAGAGAAAAGCTTAGTGTAGCATGCTCTACCTTATGGGTAAGAGAAAGTAAAAATGTATAATTGCTTTGATGAAAGTATTGAGTTAATCATATTAGGCTGGACAAAAATACTTTCAGATTGAATATTGCTCATCCTCTTTTGACCCTTCCTAGTTGTGGCCGTCAATCAATTTAATCATTTAATAACTATGGTATAACAAATATCACATCCATCCTTCTTCCTTATACAGTGGTGGACATAATTATAAGACACCTATCTAATTTGACAAATAGTGAAAGAAGAGATTCAGAGCTTAAAAATGTTTTATCAAATACGTCAAAAACATAAATTTATTCAAAGGTTTTTAATGTTTAAATAATAAATTTATTCTGTTATCATATATAATTATTTTATAAGAATGATATTTTCATACAATTTGAATTTAATAAAAAAAACTTAAAAACATAATGGATAAAATTATAAGACACCAACCGTCTTTTCCAAATACAGTGGTCAACATAATTAGCAAACACTAATGGTCTAAAAGAAAATCCTCTAACATGATTATTCAATATTTGGTGGAGCCGCCATTGTTTTTTATAACATGAAAGATGCGATTCGGCATCGAATCTATCAATTCTAACAAAATATCACAAGACAGTTCTCCCCAAGCACATTTTATAGCATTCTTTAGGTCTTCGACATATATAAACTGCCTCCCATTTCGGTAAACCGCATGAGCTGAGATCCCCCCACAAGTTTTCGATGGGATTTAAGTCTGGGGAGCCAGAAGGCCATGGGAGAACATTGATACTTTGCTCTGAAAGTCACTTTTTTGTTTCTTATGATGCATGAATCGGCGCGTTATCGGGCTGGAAAGTGTAGTTTTCGCCACAAAGAAGTTCACTGTATATGGCTAGTTGATCTTTAAGAAGATTCTTATACTTTTCGGAATTCATTCTTGAATGCACAAAAACAATATCCGTTTTCCCTTGAGCCGAAAAACCAGCCCAAACAATTACTGAGCCTCCACCCATTTGGCGGCTCATTAGTACATGAGGAGACTTCCGTAAATCATGCCCATAATATTGAAACCCGTCAGGACCATCCAGATTAAACTTTTTTTCATCAGAAAATAACACACAGTACCATTTGGAGATCCAAGCCATAGTTTGTTTAGCGAAGTTTAGACGCTCCATTTTGTGCCGGCTTAGAAGCGGTGGTTTTTTCTTCAATTTTTTTATATTTCACATAGGAAGCATTATGCAACACCCTGCGAATGGTTCTCCTTGAACAATTCAGTTTCAAAGCATTTTTAATGCCTGTAGTGGTCATCTTATTCTGTGTAGCGAGCAAAAGCACATGGCGTCTGTCTCGCGAGGTCAAGCAACACTGTAAAAAAAACCTATTACCAGCTGCAATCTGTGATTTATTTTATCCAATCACAGATTGCAGCTGGTAATAGTTATTTTTTTACTGTGAAGGAGTACGTCCAGATCTTTTAATCACCGATCCATTCATTTCTCTTTTCAAAACATTTCTAATTGCACATCTATAGTTTATTCAACGAAAGAAGAGAACGAAACTAAATAAAAGGGTTGCACAAAAATAGCCAAGAAGGTTCACTTTCAGCCGAAATCCCCAATTTGGAGAATTTAATTTTTTTTTCACACTTTCTGTTTGGCACTCCTGGCAGAATGCCAGGTTTTTCACCGCAGCCAAACCGCACGTGCGCTTATTTAGTTTCGTTCTCTCGATAGAATGAATGGACTATAGAGTGTTTAATAACTTTTGAAATATTATTAATTGAAGCACCAGTTCCATTTAATCTCCAAATTTTGCAAATTTCACTTTCTTTTAATTCTGTACCTCGTGGCATGTTTGTAAATGCATGAAGTCAGTTATCGTCTGCTTTAGTTAACTGCTGACGTCATAACAGCGTGCATAAAATTTGCATACTGCACATTATTTAAAAAAAAAAAGCAGGCGTTTTAATTAAAATGTTAGGGTGCCTTATAATTTTGTCCATGGTATTTTTAATTTTTTTTATTAAACTCTATAAAAATATCATTTCTGTGAAACAATTACGTGTGATAACAGAATAAATTTATGTTTTTGACGTATTTGATAAAACATTTTTAAGCTCTGAATCTTTCCTTTCACTATTTGTCAAATTAAATAGGTGTCTTATAATTATCCACCACTGTATGTATTTAATAATATGCTAATGGAATCTGAAATAACTAGGTATGAATGCATTTGTACAAAAATAAAACCAGTTTTATACATTTAAAATAAAACATAATTTGTTTTATTCCACACACACACATTTCAAATTGTCTAACAAAAGCTGGAGTCTGAATCGGCAAATTTTTAATGACTTTGACTCCACGGTATTGGTGCTAATACATGAAAAATTGCTGACAGACTGCATCAAAGGGGCATAAAATTTCAAGAAAAAAATTATGAGGTAGAAAAATGGAAGTTTTTTTTTTGTAGTTGTAGGATACAAATCTGTATGTAAAATGACAGAACACACTGATAACTAGGGAATAAAATCATGGCAGACGGCTACAAGGGTGCATTGTAGCTTTAGCAATTTTAGCGACCGCCTGCCTTACTTAACTTTCGAATATATCGGTACTTGAAAACGATGAGGTAGTTACATGGAAGTTTATATGATCTCTTTCTAATTTCAGAATAAAATAAATAGGCTTCAGCATAATGATATTCAAATGTTATTTATCGCAATAATTCATGAAAAAAATGCTGGCAGAATGTTTCATAGGGAAGAAAGTGCTGACAGACAAATTTAAGGTGGCATAAAATTTCAAGAAAAAAATAATAAAATAGAGGAATAAAATTTTTTTTAATAGTTGTATGACTTTAAAAAAAGCTGTATGCAAAATGGTAGATTGATAACTGGGGAATAATATTATGGCCAGACAGCTACAGAAAACGTGATGTAGTCTCAGTATTTTTATTAACTGCTCACCGCTCTTAACTTTCAACTAATAATCAATACGTAAAATGATAAGATGACGTAAAATAATGAAATAGAAATAAATAAAAAGTGACGTAAAAAAAAAAAAAAGTCATAAGCATGAAGAGAATTTTTTTTTTTTTTTTTTTTTCCATTGTAGTTTATATGACATTCACTTTCAAGTAAGATAAAGTCAAATACTAGGCGAGAGGTAGACACTCGTCGATATCCTCAGGACACCTATGCTTGTGGCGACGATAAATAGATAGTACCAATCATCGAGCAGATATACTAAATTAAAGCTCGATGGTCCCAATAATGGCTAGATGGAGGAAAAGTTTCCTATATGAGCTTTTACCCCGCATGCTCTCTGATTTGGCCTTCTTTTCTTTTGGCAAGTCTCTGGCGACAATTTCACGGAAACATGCAATAACCCTGACGCAGTGTTGGGCATAATTGATTAAAAAGTAATTGAATTACAATTAAATTACAATTATGATGATTTTACTATCAATCGATTAACAAGTAATTGATTACAAATAAATTTAATTATTACAAATAAATTGAATAAGTAATTAAATTTATTTATAATCAATTACTTGTTAATTGATTGGCAGTAAAATAATTATAATTGTAATTTAATTGTAATTCAATTGTAATTCAATTACTTATTAATCAATTATGCCCAGCATTGCCCTGGCGCAAGCTTTTCCTCTGATTTTTGCTTGCTTTGCATTTTGCTATCAGCGCCATTTTTAAATTCCATAATTTTTAGTACTTTTTTTTTCTGCTTGTTGTGTTTTTGATTATAAAAGATGAACTAAATATGTGCGAAGTGTAATATAAATTTGACAGTTTGTAAAAATTATTATCGACATTTTAAAAAATTTCACCCCGACGAAGAAAGTATATATGATCTTGCGACAATTGTTTGTCCGATGTGTGATCAAAAGTTACCTATAATGTCGTTGTTGACAATTAAGACATATTTCAGACAACCATAATATTAGTTTGAAATTTCAGGATTTGACTTTTCACTCTACGCTAGATTTTGAAACTGGAAATCTAAAATTGAAAGGTAAACATGCTCACAGTTTGTGAAACATAGCGGTAAAAAAGAATGAGATAGTATAGAAAAAGTTTATTTTTATTGTAATAGAAGTGGTTGCTATGAACAGTTACTGAAGATGCTAATATGATGAACGATAATTCTGTAAGGTCATTGTGCCTAAATGCGATAACCCATAAATGCGACAAAGTTCTTCTACTGAAAATCTAAATGCTTAAATCACAAACTTATAAATCATAATGGAACATACACATTTCAAGAACGGTTCGCGAAACTTTTCATTAAATTTTAAAGGTTTTTTCTAGTAGAATTTTCTTTTGCAGTAAACATTGTCCATTATGGCTTTCCGATGTCTTTTCCTAATTGCGATGAAAAATTTTCAAATAGTAACTGTAATTTTATCCTTTAATCTTTCAAGGTCAAATAACCACTGTTACGTCATGTGCTTGAATACCCTTTATACCTACCAGAAGAAAATAAAAAAAAATACTACATTTTTTTAAAAAGAGGGGTTAAAAATTTTTATCGCATTTAAGGGTCTATTTACACCATTTTCCTAAATGCGACAAATTTTATCCCTTAAATGCGGCAATTTTTACAGTTGATATATTAAGGGAAGTTTAAGCATTTTTTCCTTTTTAACACTTTCCAACAAGGTTTAAAAGTGACTTAGGCTTGTCTGTCCCTCTGTCCGTCTGTCTGTCTGTCTGTCCGAGCTCTTATTCCTGTAGGGACACCCGAAAGTATTCCAAAGCACTGTGTTCTATGAGAGGTATTGCTGTAAACCATATTTAATACCTTAACTGTATACAAATCTTAGTGAAATTGAATCATGTTATTCAAGTTCACTATCGGATGTTTCATATATAAAATGGAATAAATACCACCACTAGTTTGTACACAGGGACACTCGAAAGTACTCCAAAGCATTGCGTTCTATGAGAGGTATTTCTATAAACCAAATTTTAATAACTTTACTTTCCACAAAGTTTAATGAAATTGAAATATGTTATTCATATGCACAAAAGAATGTTTTGCATAGAATATAGCATGATTAGCATTACATTTACAGGGCCACACAAAAATATTCAGTTACATTAAGAGCTGTTCATAAAAATTTGCTATAATTTCAATTTCGTTTACATTAAGCAGTTTTAACATTGTCCAACAATTTTCATCTGTGAATATAATTTCAATTTAAGTATCTGTCTGTTCGTCTGTCCGCGCTCTAGCTCCAGTAAATATTTATGTAATTTCTTGAAACTGATATATGTTATTTAAGTTCATTATCGGATGTTCCCTACTGAAAAAGGAGTTAATATCTCTACTGGTTTGTGTACAGAGGCACCCAAACCTTTTACAAAGCATTGTGTTCTATGAGAGATATTTCTATAAACCATATTTTAATACCTTTACTGTACACAAACCTTAATGAAATTCTGAAATGTATTCAAGTTCACTATCGGATGTTTTATATATTAAATGGAGTATATACCACCACTGGTTTGGGCACAGAGACACTTGAAAGCACAGCAAAGCATTGCGTTATATGAGAAGTATTTCTATAAACCAAATTTTGATAACTTTACTTTCCACAAAGCTTAATGAAACTGAAATGTGTTATTCATATGCACAAAAGACTGCTTTCTATAGAATATAGTATGTTTAGTATTAGTTTTACAGAGCAACAAAAAAATATTCAGATACATAAAGAGCTATTAAGAAAAGTTTGCTGGAATTGCACTTTCGTTTACATTAAGCGTTTTTAACATTTTCTAACAATTTTTAAGTGTGAATATAATTTCAATTTGTGTGTCTGTGTATCTGTTTGTCTGCCCATCTGTCTGTCTTTCGGCGCTCTAACTCCGGTAAATATTTATGGAATATCTTGAAACTAATATATGTTTTTCAAGTTCACTATCGGATGTCCCCTATTAAGAATGGAGTGAATACCTCTACTGATTTGTGAACAGGGGCATCGGAAAGTACTGCAAACTATTTTTTTTTCTATGAGAGGCATTTCTATAAATCATATTTTAATACCGTTACTTTACACAAATCTTAATGAAATTGAAATATGTTATTTAAGTTCGCTATCGGATGTTTCCTATGTGAAATGGAGAAAATATTACCACTGTTTTGTGTACAGGGAGACTTAGAAGTATTGCGTGCATGAGAGGTATTTCTGCAAACCAAATTTTAATAACTTTACTTTGCATAAATCTTAATGAAATTGAAAAATGTTATTCATATGCAAAAAGGAATGCTTTTTATAAATACAGTATGATTATTATTAATCTTACAGGGCCACATAAAATTATTAAGTTACATTATGAGCTATTAATAAAAATTTGCTGTAATTGCATTTTCTTTTACAATAAGCATTTTTAACACTTTCTAACAATTTTTAAGCGCGAATATGATTTTAATTTGGTTATCTTTCTGTCCGATTGTCTGTCTTTCTATCTGGCTCTCGTCCCGAGAGTTCTTAAATATTTTCAGAATTTTGAAAAATTGATATATGTTATTAAAGTTCACTATGGAATGTTTCCTATTAAAAATGCTATTAATATGTCCTACACAACGTGTTTGTGTACAGGGAACTTCCAATGCTTTGCGTTTTAGGACAGACATTTTTATAAATCACATCTAAATAACTTTCTACTGTAAAAACTATAAATAAATTGAAATGTATTTTATTTTCTAAAATAATGTTTTGTATAGAATATGATATGATCAACCTTCAGATTTACAGGACTACACTAAAATATTCAAATACATTAAGGGAAGCAATTATAATCTAACAGCTTGATTTTCTTTTGCATTAAGCCTTTTTAACGTTCTTCAACGATGTCTGAGAGCGGTTTTAAATTGAATTAGTCAATTTGTATATTTTCTGTGCTTCTCTCCTTTGTTTGATAATGCAGGCAAAGAATATTGAAAGTTATACGATACAACAAGCACGTACAATTGGAGAGTATTAATAACCAGTGCGTACTGCATGATTTTTCGTTCTTTTTTTAGCACTTTCCAGCAAAGTTGAAAAGTGTCAATGACTTCGGTTTGTCTGTCTGTCCGCAGTCGAACTCCTGTAAATTTTCATGGAATTTCTTGAAGCTGATATATCGTATTCAAGTTCACTATCGGATGTTCCCTATTGAAAATGGAGGGAATTCCTCTTCTGATTTGTCTACAGGGACACCCAAAATTTTCCAAAGCACTGTGTTCCATGATAGATATTTCTATAAACCGTATTTTGATACGTTTACTTTAAAGAAATTTTAATGAAATTGAAATGTATCATTTAAGTCCACTTCCGGATATTCCCCATGTAAATTGAAGTAAATATCATCACTGGTTTGTATACAGGGACATCCGAAAGTATTTAAAAGCATTGCGTTCTATGGAAGGTATTTCTAAGCACCAAATTTTAATGATTTTACTTTGCACAAGTCGTAAATATATATATATATATATATATTATTCATATGCACAAAAGAATGGCTTCCATAAAATACAATATTATTAGCATTATATTTACAGGGCCACACAAAAATATTCAGATACATTAAGAGGTATTATTGGAAAATTGCTTGAATTGCATTTTCGTTTACAGTAAGCGTTTTTATCACTTTCTAAATGTTTTTAACACTTTCCAATAAAGTTGAAAAGTGTTAATGACTTAGGTTTGTCTGTCTGTCTGTCCGTGCTCTATCTCCCGTAAATATTCATGGAATCAGAGTTACACATACACTACTCAGAAAAGAAGAGTTAAACACGGAGTTACACACTCTGTTATAAAAAGGCAAAGTTACACACACAATTACACACAAACTGTTAATAAAAATGCAGAGTTACACACACACTGTTAGCAAAAAATTAGCGTTACACACAGCGTTACACACATTGTCAAAAAAAAAAAAAAAAAAAGAGATTTACATACGGAGTTACACACACTGTTAATAAAAAGGCGGAATTATACACAGCAAAAAATCAGTGATACACGCAAAGTTACACACATTGTTCAAAAAAAAAAAAAAAAAAAAAGAATTGAACATTGAATTACACACACTGCTAATAAAAAGGCAGGATTATACACAGAGTTACATGCACTGTTAATAAAAAGGCGCTGTTAATAAAGAGTTACACACAGAGTTACACACACAGAGTTAATAAGAAGGCAGAGTTGCACACACACTTTTAATTACGTACAGGGTTACACACACTGTTAGTTACACATAAGTAAAATTACACACGTTGTTTGCTAAAAATCAGCGATACACACAGTGTTACATACACAATTTAAAAAAAAACTGTTAATAAAAAACAAAATTACACATGGAGTTACACACACTGTTAATAAGAAAGAAGAGCTACACACACACTGTTAATTGCATACAGGGTTGCACACACAGTGACAGTTTCACATAGCGTTACGTACACTGTTAGAAAAGTTCAGCAATACACACAGAATTACACACACACTGTTAAATTAGTTGGCATAGGTGGACTCTGCTCAGTTCCCCATCATATTTATGTTCTCAGAAATTTCTAGTGCGAGACATATTACTAGTGGATCTGCAGATCAGGAGCCTCAACGTCCTATTTGCATCAGACATTATTCAATAGGTCATTTTTATTTATTCCTTATTATATAATAGTATATATTGATTCGATCGACTTATTACCAAAATCAAATACATTCCTGAGGGGGGCGGCAGCCCCCCTCAACCCCCCGTTGTATCTCTCTTTGTATACCTATTTGTATATGATATAAAGTGTTACGAAATTGTAAATAATTGCATTTATTTTTGTATAAATTCTTTCAAAGAGGTTTAGTAAGTTGATAAAATGCTAATTTTGTGCCTTTATAGTCGTTTTAGTGTTAAAATAGCCAAATTTTCCTTTAAAAACGCATTAAAAAGCTCCTATAAGGGAAGAAATAAATTTGGCGCCAAATTTGGCGACTATTTCCCTCCTTGGCGATTTTTTTGGCGATCTTGGCGAGAAAATCCTTATTAGGGATATACCAAATATGGAAGCTCTAATCTCATTGGCTGATGTGATACGAGAATTTTCCAGAACAGTCTGTTTTCGATAGAAAAGTATAAAAGGATCATTATTTTCGCCAAGGCGGTCAGTCTCAGATCTATATCAGTTTCGTCAAATGCTTGCTCAATGGGATCATGAATATGTGTACCAAATTGCAAGTCAATAGTGTTATTTTGGGGGCCGCTATCGCGGTACATACAAATTCTTCCCATAGGCCATAATGGTAAAAAAAACTTTGGCGTGTCCCTGTACACGAACTTACAAATGGAATGCACACCGAAAACTATACAGCTAATTTCGTGGGCATCATAAACATGTGTACAAAATTTCAAGTCAATAGCGTGTTTTTTGCGGCCGCTATCGCATGACAGACAGACAGACAGACGGAATCCAAAATCCTTTTGAGTCTCAACAGAGGGCCTCCATTCACATTTCGGCAAAAATTGGAAGTCAATAGCTTGATTTTTGCGGTGGCTATCGCGGTACATACAGATTCTTCCCATAGGCCCTAATCATAAAAAATCTTTGGCGTGTCCCTGTACACGAACTACAAATGGAATACACACCTAAAACTATACAGCTGATTCCGTTGGGCTCATGAACACGTGTACCAAATTGCAAGTCAATAGCGTGATTTTTGTGGCCGCTATCGCGGTACATACAAATTTCTCCCATAGGCCGTAATGATAAGAAAAACTTTGGCGTGTCCCTGTATACGAACTACAAATGGAATACATACCAAAAACTATACAGCTGATTTCGTGGGGCTCATGAACATGTGTACCAAATTTCAAGTAAATAGCGCTTTTTTGGCGGCCGCTATCGCGCGACAGACAGACAGACAGACAGACACAACCCAAAACCGTTTTGAGTCTCAACAGAGGGCCTCCACTGACGTTTCGGCAATAATGTTAAAAGAAATCAATTTGACCAAAGCTTCATACAGTGACAGAATGAAATCTCCGCCTAATCCGCGTTTGTAATGATCGATAGACGGCGCTTTGTGAACACTGCAGTTGTTAGTAAACATTAGCCACGTGTGTTCCAATAGTGTTCTTGTTATTCTACTTAATATTCGTACTATAATTTCTCCGCCATTACATTATGGAAAATTGATTGCTTTTGGAAAAAATACTTCAGTTTATTCAAAGTTCGATTCGGAAGTAGATTTTAAATGAAGTTGAACAAATATTAGTTTCAAATCATCTGATTAATTCTTTACTTCCATTAGCCGAAGCAACTGAAATTTTAAATTCGTCATTTGGAAATAAATGGAAGCTCAATTCTGGATTTCTTGATGCTTTGGATTTACACTGTGGCACACAAAAGTATGTGTTATCTTTTTTACCGTATTTATTCATTTTTATTCAATAAATATATGTGAAACTAAACATCGGCTAGCAATGGCGGCTATATGGAATTCGAATTAAACCATGTTTATTGTAATTTCACCGTAGCCCACCAGAGGGCGAGCATTTCATTACAATCGCGGATAGGCTATCCACCGTTCATTTCGATATATTTATCTTATTCTAATCTATTAATTTATTTTATCAGGGTCAATTTCGTTGTTTAGTTTTCATGCTACTATTTCCAATGCAATAATCCTCAAATTCATATTTATATGAAAAATTTACAATTTCGCTATGTTGATAAAATCGTAAATTACGAATAATTTACGAAATTTTTCTATTAGAATATTTGTATTCAATCATGTTCAAACAAATATCATAAACGTAATTTTGAAGTTGTCTAACGTATTTAGGATCCTCAAAATGGAAGTTTATGCTCAATTTTGCTTTATTCTGACATGTTAAATAAATCGTAAATTCCAAATAACTTACGAATTTTTTTAAATTGGAAAAATCATAGTCTATGATATCCATGCCAGTATCCTAAATATTATTTCGAAAGTGGTTTGACATCTTTACGATGAAAATATCCCTCAAGATTGACGTTTATGTGAAATTTTGCTCTTATTCAGCCGTGTTAAGAAATTCGTAAATTTCCAATAACTTACGAAATCTTTATATTGGAAAATTCATAGTCATTAATATTCATGCCATTGTCCTAAATAATGTTTCAAAAGTAGTCTGACATCTTTACGATGAAAATATCTCTCAAAATGGACGTTTATGTGAAATTTTCCTCTATACTGCCATGTTAAGAAATTCGTAAATTTCCAGTAACTTGCGAAATTTTCAAAGTAGCATATTTATAGTTACTGATGTTCATTCCGGCATCAAAACTGATATTTTAAAACTGGTCTGACATTTTTACAGTAAAAAGTTTTCATTTAATGCACGTTAATGTGATTTTTTGTCCTATTCTCCCATGTTAAGAAAATCGTAAATTTCGAATAACTTACGAAGTTTTTAAAATCGAATGTTGCAAATGAATAGGGTTCTTGCCAGTGTCGAAAGTAATATTTTAAAACTGATCTGACCTCTCTGCGACAATTTGTTCTTGAGATATCGTGTACACAGACTAACAAACTAACGGACTGACCCACTAACAGACTAACACACTAACAGACTAACAGACACGCTACAGACAGACACCATACAAATTTTGTCATTTTCGGATTCCTCACACCTGAAAACGTGTAGAAAAGTCAAAAAACCGAGGTCGAAATTTTTCACGATTACCTAAGTTCCCCATACCTATAGTATGATGGGGAACTAAAAAAAAGAAGAGTTACACACTGTTAACAAACAGCAGATTTAGACACAAAGTTCCACACACTGTTAATAAAAAGGAATAGTTACACACACTGTTAAAGGCAGAGAGTTACACAACATTTAATCTTGAAATAGTTATGTGGTATTAAGTATTTTATAAACTAGAAAAAAAGAACGAAAAATCATGCATTACGCAATGATTATTAACACTTTCCAATTGCACGTAATTGTTGTATCTTATAACTTTGAAAGTTCTGTGCCTAAGTTATAACACAACAAACAAACAGTAGTTCTGAAAGGCATACAGACAGACTAATTGAATTCCTAATCATTCTTAAACACTGTTTGAAAGTGTTAAAAATGCTTAACACAAAAGAAACCGTCGCCCTTCGATTGTAATTCCAGCCCTTAATCTATCTGAAAATTTCAGTGTAGCCCTGTAAATTTGAAGGTTAACAAAATCATATTTTATACAAAACATTATTTCAGCAAATTAGCAATAAATGCCAATTTCTTTATGATTTTACAGTTGAAAGTACAGTATGAAAGATCTTTAAATGTAAATTATAAAAATGTATGTCCTAAAATGCAACGCATTGGCATTTTTTGCGCGTTCCTGTACATAAACATGTTGTACAGTACCTATTAATGCCCTTTTTATTTGGTAACATTCACAGGGTTGCCAACTTTTGAAAAACAGTTTGAGGAGTATTCAGAGAAATTTTGAGGAGCATTTCGGCTACTTTGAGGAGCAATTTTAAAAATTTAAAAAAGAAATAAAAAAAAAAAAAAAAGAAAGAAAGAAACTACTAACAAAATAAATTAACAATAATCATATCGAATTTTAAGTTACTATTCGGTATACTGAATATTCATTATTGAGTAATAATCAAACATTTAGTGCATGCCTATTCAAAAGAAACTTGTTTAATTACAAGAACAAGACAATTGATGTGAAAATAATTTCAGTGCTATACTTCAAACAGATACAAAAATTGGATTTTTTTAAACAAAATCTTAAATTTTTGGAGTAACAAAAGTCAAAATAATGAACAATTTTAATAATTTAGATATTAGAAAATGTAATAAAACTGAATCTACAATAAAATAATCATTGTTATTAAGGATGGAAAAGGATTGAAATTGTACATTAAATTCAATTTCAGTGCAAACTGACAGCCATCAACTTTTCTGAAACTCTTTTTTTTTTTTTTTTTTCCCCCCTTAAGATTATTGCTAAATATACCTAAAAAATCGAGAGTTTCTCGTAGGGGGGGGGGGGGAGGTAGAATTACGTTTTTACCATTAATTAAATAAATATGCTATTCTTCCCATATTTGACAGAATTCGCGATATTTTTTCGACCGATTGCCGAAATTCGTAATTATTTCACTGCAAATTTACAAAATATACGTTTAATAGCAAATAATTGCTAATATATACTATAATTTTGCTCTAATTGATAAAATTCACTCTTCTTTAAAGGTAAATGCTAAAATACGCGATTATTATGCGGCCGATTGCCGAAACACGCTATTATTTAGCTATTAACCCACGTAAAATGCATTCTTCTGAAAGCTGAATCTTAAATACTCAACTATTTTGCCACTAATCGGTGAAATTTGCATTTTTTTTTTTTTTTTTTTTAAGTGGAATCTCGGAAATCGGAAATAATTTTGAAGTAGATTTCGCAAATAGGGTAGATTTCGCTTTCCCACTAATAATCAAAAATTTACGTTTTATATGCTATCATTTGGCTGCTAGCCAATAAAGGTTTTTTTTTCCCCAGTTGATTTCAATAAATCGCGATATTTTTGTAGCCGATGACGGAAATACGCAGTCATTTCGCCGCTAATTAACAAAATTTATGTTTAATCGCAATTAATCGCCGAAAAAGGCTTTATTTTGATGCTAATCGATTAATTTCTTGCCTTTTTTCAAACATAATTTGCATTATAAGTATAATTTTGTGGCTTTTTATAGAAATACGGAATTATTTTGCAGCTAATTTTTAAAATTACGTAATCGTAAACTAATTGCTAAAATATATGTTATTTTTCTAAAAATGTGTAATTATTTAGTCATAAATCGGCCTTTTTTTTTTTTTTTTTTTTTTTTTTTTTCTTTCTTTTTTGATTACTGAAATATCATTTTTTGCGGCTTACTTATAAAATACGCAATTTTCTTGTGCTATTTTTGTGACGAATCCATTTTAAATCCGACGATTTTTGTGAAAGTCCCATTTTCAGTTATGAAAATTTCTTAGAATCACCCACGCACTATAAAAACTAAGTTATCGCGTATTCACTTATCGTAAGAAAAAGCACAGAAAATATTCTTTCTCTTTCTCCAACGGTAGATACTTGGTACAAAGTTCGAAATTTTCCATGATTTTCTCCAAAACTCGCGTGATTACGGCCTAAGACACTTTAGAAAGTCTCCCACGGAAGATACCTCTTCCTGCTCCTGATTCCTTGCATTGTCAATCGTACTTAAAGTTCAGTAGCTTTGAATCCATTATTTTTATCGATAAATAATTAAAATAAACAATTTTTTTCGTTAGAAAGTATTATTTTTTAGCGACTTATTAAGCATTAAGATAACTGAAACATTGATAGAGTTTAAATGAAAATCAAAATACCGCATAATCAGAGCCATGAAGATAATCATAGCATTCGGTTTCTTTCTTCCCTCCCCCCCCTTTCAGCTTGCGGCTTTAATTACGCACACTCTCAGCTAATGTAAACAAATACTTGTTCTCGTTCTGAGTCAGCAATATTTAGATTACGCAATGCCTAGCACAAGAATGTTTTCTTTTTTTTTTTTTTTCTTTACTATTTATTTATGAGTATTTACGATGAAGCGTGTGGTTCTTCAACTAGATTGTAAAAGTTAGTTTTTTTATTTTTTTTTTATTTTCAAGAGGCGTTGAAGCGCTTTCATAGATAAAAAATAAAATTAAAAGAATAATGTTTTATGCGGCAACTGAGGGAAATGCAAAATCAAAAGTTGATAAGGATTGGATCGCGCAAGGGAAAAAAAAAGAAAGAAAAAAGATAGTTTTTTTTTTTTTTTTTTTTTTTTTCAGTGTCTGCCACTATTCAGTTTTATGTAGTTAATAAAAAATATTTAGCCAGGTGGTCAAGACTGAATTTGCGGAGCATAAAAAATAACTCGCGGAGTTGCGGAGTTTTTAAATTTTTTCGGAGAAACTCCGCAGAAATCGGAGCAGTTGGCAACCCTGCATTCAATAGTGAATATGAACAACATATATATTTTTTTAAAAATTCAGAAAATATTTCCGGACGCTAAGTGCGGTACACGGACAGATAGACAAATGGAGATTCGGGCACATAGATACAGAAATTGAAAACACGTTAAGACTTAAACAAGAAAGAAAAATCATGCAGTACCTATTGATTAGTAACACCTTCCAACTGTACGTAATTGTTGTATCGAATAACTTTTAATATTCTTTGCCTACGTTGTGTGGTTGAGACGTCAGAAAGTCACCACAGTTGTTATAATTAAGCTGGATCCAGCAAAGTAGAAAGTGGGGACGGTTAAAATCGCTTCGTCGCCAGTGACTCGGCGAAAGTTGAGGTCGAGTTAGCTTTGTGTCGGCAGGGTGCTGCAATGAAAGACTTAGATTTTGAATGTTAGATAAATTAGAAGTGATTTTAAAAGGACGGATTGAAATGAAGAGAGAGGAGGATGTAGGAAGAAGTATAAAATGGCGATGGTTTTAGTAGATGGGAGTGGATGTTGGAGGATATTATAGTGGATGTTGGAGGATATTATAGTGGATGTCGGAGCATATTATAGTGTGGATATTGGAGTATTATAGTGGATTGTTGAAAATCTTACTTTGGCGAATATTGAGTAGTAGAAATTTAGATGAGTGAGGAATAAGTCATGATGAGTGTTAGTACGAGTACTTGCTAGCGCTCGTGAAAGTGAATTCGATCTGTAGGGAATCCTCTGATCGAAAGTGAAGTCGCAGCAGTGGAGTTACGAGTGCAACCGTCGCTACACCTTCAATTGCTTGCTGGGGTGAGATATTTAAGATAATCTAATTTAATTGTTGATATATATTTTTTGATTGAGTAATACACCGACTGAGCTAGTTTAAGTGTCAGGCCAACCTCCCCATTAATCTGCTGAAATAAACTTTAGTTATTGTTAATTCAAGTCTTGTGTTCTCTTACTTATCCATTTAGTGATCTAATTAAGTTAAGATGGAGTTTGCGTCAACGGAAACTTTACAACGTTATCACACAACAGACAGAAGGACTGAAAAATATACAGATAGACTAACTGATTTTAAAATTACTCTTAGGCATTTTGGAAAGAGTTAAAAAGGCTTAACGCAAAATAAAATGCAGCCATTAAATTATAATTACAGCTTTTGATCTCTCTGAATATTTTAGTCTAGCCCTTTAAATCAGAAAGTTAATCATACCATATTCTATACAAAATATTATTTTAGAATATTAACAATGCATTTCAATATTTTTATGATTTTTGCAGTAGAAAGACTTAACTTTCAAAAAATTCTGTCCTAAACCGTAATGCATTGGCATTTTTTATTTTTTTTTTTTGTCCCTGTGAACAAACTAGTTGTACATTACCTATTAATGTCGTTTTGAATGGGGAACATTCTATAGGGATAATGTTTATAAAAATAAACACTCATAAAACACAATGCTTTCGAATGCTTTTGGGTATCCCTGTGCACAAACCAGAAGAGATATTCACTCCATTTTCAATATGGAACATCCGATAGTGAACATTAATAAAATATATCAGTTTCGAGAAATTCCATAAATACTTACAGGTGTTAGAGCGCGGGCAGACAGACGGACAGACAGATGGAAGATACACAACCTGAAATCATATTCACACTTAAAAATGTTAGAAAGTGTTAAAAACGCTTAATGTAAACGAAAGTGCAATTCTAGAATTGTTTTATCAGTAGCTCTTAATATAAATGGATATTTTTGTGTCACCCTGTAAACCTAATGCTAATCATGCTATATTCTATGCAAAGCATTTTTTTCTGCATATAAATAACATATTTCAATTTCCTAAAACTTCGTGGAAAGTAAAGTTATTAAAATGTCATTTATAGAAATATCTCTCATAGAACGCAATGCTTTGGAATACTTTTAACTGTCCCTGTACATAAATCGGCGGTGGTATTTCCGCCATTTTATACAAGAAACATCCAGTAGTGAACTTGAATAACATATTTCAATTTAATTGAGATATATCTACAGTAAAACCAATAGAAATACCTCTCATAGAACACAATGCTTTGAAATGCTTCCGGCTGTCCGTGTACACAAGCCAGTTTAGGTATAAACTCCATTTTAAATAGGGAACATCCGATAGTGAACTTGAATAACATATATCACTTTGAAGAAATTCCATAAATATTTTTATTTATGAGATTTAGAGCTCGGACAGACAGACAGGCAGACACACTGGCGGACAGGCAGATACACAAAACTGAAATCATATTCACCCTTAAAAAATATTAGAATGTGTTAAAAACGCTTAACGTAAACGAAAGTACAATTCTAGCCATTTTTTTTTTAATAGCTCTTAATGAAACTGGATATTTTTGTGCCACCCTGTAAATCTAATGCTAATCATGCTGTATTCTGTGCAAAGCATTCTTTTGTGCATATAAATACCATATTTAAATTCCCAAAAACTTCGGGGAAAGTTAAGTTATTAAAATTTGATTTATAGAAATATCTGTAATAGAACTCAATGCTTTGGAATACTTTTGAGTGCCCCTGTATATAAATCGGTGGTGGTATTTCCTCCATTTTATACAGGAAACATCCAATAGGGAATTTGAATAACATATTTCAATTTCATTAAGATATGTCTACAGTAAAGGTATGAAAATATGGTTTATAGAAATACCTCTCATAGGACACAATGCTTTTGAATGCTTTTGGGTCTCCTGTGTACAAACCAGTAGAGGTATAAACTCCATTTTCAATAGGGAACGCCCGATAGCTATCTTGAATAACATATTTCAATTTCATTAAAATATGTCTGCAGTAAAGGTGTGAAAATATGGTTTATAGAAATACCTCTCATAGAACACAATGCTTTGAAATACTTTCGGGTGTCCCTGTACACAAACCAGTAGAGGTATCATATTCACCTTTAAAAAATGTTAGAATGTGTTAAAAACGCTTAAAGTAAACGAAAGTACAATTCTAGCCATTTTTTTAAATAGCTGTTAATGTAACTGGATATTTTTGTGCCACCCTGTAAATCTAATGCTAATCATGCTATATTCTGTGCAAAGCATTCTTTTGTGCATATAAATATCATATTTAAATTTCCAAAAACTTCGTGGAAAGTAAAGTTATTAAAATTTGATTTATAGAAATATCTCTCATAGAACGTGATGCTTTGGAATACTTTTGAGTGTCCCTGTACATAAACCGATGGTGATATTTCCTCCATTTTACACAGAAAACATCCTATAGTAAACTTTAATAACATATTTCAATTTCATTAAAACATGTCTACAAAAAAAGTAGGAAAATATGGTTTGTAGAAATACCTCTCACAGAACACAAATGCTTTGAAATACTTTCGGGTGTCCCTGTACACAAACTAGTAGAGTTATAAACTCCATTTTCAATAGGGAACGTCCAATAGTGATCTTGAATAACATATATCAGTTTCAAGAAATTCCATAAATATTTACGGGAGTTAGAGCGCGGACAGACAGAAGGACGGACAGACAGACGGACAGACAGACAGACAAACCGAAGTCATAAACACTTTTCAGCCTTGTTGGAAAGTGTTAATAACAGTTTTCAACCTTTTTTGGAAAATGTTAATAACATTAAAGTAACTGCCATGCATTAAATGCATTATCGCTTTTAGGGAGTTTGAACATCGCATTTAGGACATAGCACCTTAAATGCGACAAAAATTTCCTAAATGCGACGCTGGTATATATTTTCATAAATTACTGATATTTTTTTAATTTCTTGAAAAAAAATGACACAAAACACTAGTTTAGAACTATGAGTATAATATTCAACCATTTTTTCTTTCTTTTTATAATTATTTGTTTACTAAAATGTCATAAGTTTCCTAAATGCGATAAACTTACCAAAAATCACGTCGCATTTAGGCACAATGACCTTAATTAATTACAAAATAAAAATTGTTAAACAGAAACGTTTTTATCCTAATACTAAAAGACCAAATGATGATTGAAAATTTATTGTAAATAACGTATAGTATGTAATATAAGAAAATAAGCTGAATTTTATATATGATTTTATTTTGTGAATTATATGCATGATTATGATACGATTATAACTTGAGAACTTACGACGGAATAATTTGTAATCAAACATGCTTTTTCCTTATTAATAAAACTCGCCAAAAGAGTGATAAAGCCAAATGCAGTGAAGTTAAGATAGTTTTCTATGCATGTGCGATGGGAGCTTTTCCTCTATCTAGGAGCCAGTGATAGCATTAGCATCGTGATAGTCCCTTTTAAGCTTTGAACCCTAATTTTCATTATTTGTTGGGTCTTCGATAATAGCGCCATAGTGGACTGGAATTTTTTCTTTCACGTAATTTTATTTACGTCACTAGCTCTCTCTGTATGGGCTTTTCCCACCGTCGTCTGCTCAATCACATGATAGAGGAAAACGAATTATCGAATTCTGAGAATCGAATTCAATTAAATATTGTTCTTAAGAACAAAAGTGTTAATATTTATTATAAAATTAAATAAAAGTAATATTGTGCATTTGTAAACAGTAGAATAATTGTATTTGTAAATTTAATAATTTTTAAAAACACTTTATGTGTTTATTTATTTTCACCTGTAAGAATCGATTTTTGTATGTTTTTGTGTAACTGTTACATTAACTGATCTAGCAATAAATAATAGCTTGTTCTTGTGGAATGTTTATGGATTATAATTTGAAATTTTAAAATGTTTTCACGTAATTTAATTGCATAAAGGTGTTACAACAAGTTAATTAACTTAGTTACTGGTCTAAATGGATTTACGTAGTACGATATTGGGTACAACTATAGTATTTCCCCACAGCTGAATTTGGCAATTTTTTTTGGTGCCGATTTGAACGATAACGATGTCGTTCTGAACTGTTTGCGATATAATATGGCAGCCTGCATGCTATTTATTTTGATTTTATGATTTATGATTTATAATTTAGCTTATGATTTTATCATTTATGGATTTATGCTATATGATTTATGATTTAGCCATAGTCGGCAAAAATAAATCGCCAAATTCAGCTGTGGGGAAATACTATAGTTGTTACCGATATTGCACTGTCACTGATTTAAATACCAAAAATCAGAGTATTTAACATGTTCTTCATGAACATCAATAACAAATATAAACTAAATGATGATTGCAAATGTATACAGCAAACAGAAGATGATGAATAATGATATAAAATGGATTAAAAATGATGATGTATAAAAAAAATAACACAGATTAAATACGATTGATCAGAAATAAGAATAGAAAATATGTTATTTCAGCAATCGCTATAGATAAACAAGACTTCGTCTGCTATTTGTTTTTCCTCTATCACGTGACCTCTGACGTCAGGTGGGAAGAGCCCATTGCGGTAATGTAACATATAACAAACGTGCACAAAAAAAAAAAAAAAAAAAAAAAAAAGCGTAATTTAATATTTTAAGAAAAAATATTTAGTGTATTATTTTATAACTAGCAAAACTTACCTGTGTGAAATATTCTCACTTTTTTTCTTTCCTTATTTACCTTTAAAATTTGAAACTCATAAATGTTATACCAATTTCCCCACCTAATTAAAATTTTAATTTCTCAGAAGCCAAATTATTATTAAAACCAAATTAATATTGTACAATAGTGAAAACAAAATCATTCAAAAAAAGGTCTCCAAATAAAATTAATGGTTCACGGCCCAATTTTCATACTTTTGCACAGCGTTCCCAACTTTTACAATTTATTCACAATCATTTTTAGCCCCGCCTTCTTTTCGCACCAGAAATTTAGTAGATTATTTTTCTTTAATATGTGACAACAATTAAATAAGAAGAAAACATTTTTCAAAATTTCCGGTATGGGAATGAGGCGAAGCTAAAAATTATTGTGAATAAATTATAAAAGTTGGGAACGCTGCTTCCGCAGGCAGTACAGCTTCAATATAGTACTCCCACGACGCCTTTTAAATTTTTGTCGCCATGTTGGCGAGGACTTTTTATTAACTTTGGTAGATTTTTTTGTTAAAAAATAAATAAATAAATTCCTATTTTGATTATATTTTTTATGATTGTGTTTTTCAGTCAATTTATGACACAAAAGCTCATATTCTGTATATATCTTTAAAGTATTGCTAGGTTTAAAATGATGCATGCAAAGATTCTGTAGAAGCAACTGTTAAAAATATTTTTTTCCGCAAAATAATCTCACCAGATATATGTCGTCGTTTTTTCTTATTAGTTTATTGAGCTGAGTTCGCGTGCTTAAATATTGTCCATGTATAAATATTATTTTTTAACCTCATGTATTTTATTAATTACACCATTATTGTATCGTTTCGACAAAAAATAATTGAAACTGCTCCACGTTAGAGAAATATTATATCGATGTTCCTGTTAGGGAGAAGTGCAGTAATAATTGCAGGAAATTTATAGTTCTACTTTAACTTGATACAAAGATTCTATTTCATATTTTTCAGTGCCAGTTTTTTAATGAACATAGCTATGCATTTTGTCTTTCTACTGACAAAAAATTTTGTACTGAATGTATCCATTCATTTGGAACAAAAGAAAAGGAAAAACAGCTTCTGCTGTCACTAATTCCTTGAGATTTGAAATTTGCAATTTTGTATAGAATATGACATTTTTATTATTCAGATTTACAGAACTGAAATAAAATATTCAGATACATTAAGGTTTACGATTGGAAATTGCTAAAAATGCATTTCGGTTTGTGTTATGCATTTTAACACTTTTCAACAATGTTTAAGAGTGATTGTGAGTTCAATTAGTCTAGCTTACCTTTATGTCTGTCTGTCTGTCCGTTGTGCGATAATGCAGCCAAAGAACACATAAATTAAAACGATGCAACCAGTACGTACAGTTGGAAAGTGTTAATAATCAATGCAAACCACATAATTTTTCTTTTTTTTTTTTTTTCTCTCAGTTGGCTTGTCTGAAAAATGAAATGCTGTTGTAAACATCAGTTTCACAAAGCGCACTATTTCTTCATCTTAGTTGAAGATAATTTAAAATGGATCCTGTTAATAATTGTGTTTTATTTGAGAGATGATAGTTTTACACTTCTGAAAATTAATTAAATAGCATATTAAATAGCATATATAGTTACGCTCATCAATGACTGACTCTATCACGCTTTAAAAGGCTAAGCGATTTCCTTGGACTCTGTCTGTGTGTGAACGCAAGTTGTCACCTATTTTTCATACTTTAGTTAATTTTAAAAAATCTAATTGTCCGATCGATAAGATGTTTAATCCGACAGATTCAGAAAAAAATTGCCCCTTACATTTGGTACCTTATTTGTAACGAATTTTTGATTAGATTTTTTAAAATTAATTAAAATATGAAAATAGACATAGCTTTAAAATCGACATTTAAATTTTTAATTGTTGCCATTTCATTTTTCAGCATAAAATAAAATATGCTTTCACGAGGAAAAAAAAAAAAATATATTAATAATAATAATGACCATCTTCTGTCAGGAACAATTCCGGTTAGACCGCTTCAAAACAGTGACTTTTGATAGCCTTTTTTTTCTTTTTCTTAGAAATGCTATGTATTTTTATTTTTATTTATTTTATTTATTTAGTAGCACAGGCTACGCCCGCTTCGTTAGTCACTATTTTTAAATGAATCACTGTAATTAATGAATTCTCAAAATTGCATTAATTTTTATCATATGATTAAAAAAGAGAAAAAAAAATTCTGATCGGGAAAAATTCGCACCGGGTCCCCACTGCCTTTGGCAGCGTAGACCCGTGCGCGATTCGCGCGAACTAATGCATATATGAACGCTGCGCGCGTGTATTCCTTCACCATCCTTATGATTTTGAAAATTCCATATTATTACTGATAAACTTTTATTCTTAAGAAAAGAAATAAAAATAAAAATAAAAATAATTTCTGATCGGGTAAAAACTCACACCGGGTCCCCTCTGCATTCGCCCGTTAGCGGGTCAGTATTTTTAAATGAATCACTATAATGAATGCATTCTGAAAATTGCATATTTGTTAGAAATATTTTAATAGCTTTCTTTGTACCATGCAGTTTCAATTTGTGTGTTATGGGAAATAAGTTTTATTACATTTATGGAGGCTACCCTCATAATATGGGGAAAGTGTTAGATAAGTTCATTTTTAAAATATAGTAAAAGGCATATTTTTTTAATTTAAACTCTTTATATTGATAATGTTTACTTACATTACTTCTTAAGATACTTGACCTTTCATCTGTCACTAAAGAACTTTTATTTTCTTTATCTTTAATTGGGAAATTTCTACTGTTTAATATTTATTTGTCGTGATGATGCTTTGTTTACATTTGAGTACGATGTTTTCCAGTCAACCGGAAGTGGGTCAATAGGCCAGGTGGAAACTGTATCAGATGTCTGTTAGTGACGTCATGATTTATCGATTATTCGTTTATGATGTCTGGTGACCGCCTTAACAGGTGTGCATTAGTCATTGGCTGTAATTTGATCCACTGAGTGATTATAAATAGAAAAGAAAACACCCATCTCTCTCTTTTTAGATGTTTTAGCATGATTGTATAATCAGTTGCTTAGCCTTTTTGGGCTACTTATGTTTTAATCTTTAGTTATTTTATTTATGAATTATTTATGAATTGGTTTATTTTTATAAAGCTGTAGAAGGATAAATTTTTAAGAGATGGATTAATTAATAGCAGGCCTGGATGTCAGAGAGGTTTTTTTGATAATTTATTTTTTATCAGTGATTGCTGTTTAAAATATAGCCGTTCAAATTTATTTCCTTAATGTTTGTTTTTCTTTCTCCGGGTAGTACTCTAATATTTATCCCAAGTTTAAACACATTAATTTAGATTACTTTGCTTTAATTAATTAAAAGTATGAAGTAGTTGCCTTTCAATATGGATATTTGTTGTGTTTATATTATAATGTTTGATACTTTTCTTGTTAAGTTTTTCTGTTGAATAAATTTATTGTTATTGTTTTTAAAAAATTTTCAGTCTTTAATTATACAGTTTCTAAACACATATTTAAGTTTTTAAAACTGAATTAAAATGGTTTTTCATTGTGCTTAATAAATCTCTGCTAAATTAAAATTAAAGTAAAATTAAGTTTTTGCTAATAAGGGTTATGGGCCATGTGTTTATTAGTGGATAGTTATGTAATTAATACATTTAAATCGAAAATTACGATCATAGTTTTTGGAAATTCTATTCGTTTTTGGGTGTTATGAATTTTACTTGTTTTTGTTATAAACGGGTTTTAGTGAATCTTTTAGCATGAAATATGCCTGATTATAGGTATTTTAGATTCACATGCCCAATTTATGAATTTTTTTGAATTATTATCCACAGTAAATAGCTACCAGTATATAATCAGTTTATTTAGGTGTTTAGAGTTGTATTAAGTATAGATTTAAAAAATGGCTGTTAGTTTAAGCCCTGCTATAGAAAAGCTTAACTCAAATAACTATCCTGTTTGGTGCAAAGGTGTAAAATTTATTCTAATTGAAAAGAATTGTTGGGATATTGTTAATAAAACGGAGAAAGTACCGCAGATAGATGAAAAACTTGGTATTACTATTAAAAATGTTGAGGATTTTAAATCCAGAAGTAGAACGGCTTTAGCAACATTGTATTTAAATGTAGCCCCAGAATTTAGAGGCATTATTGTAATTGTACATGTCCTGTAGAGGCATGGGAAAAGTTAAAAAGGAATTTTATCTCTGACTCCAGAGCCAAGCATATGCAACTTTTTTCTAGCTTTATTCAGTGTGTAATTAATTCCAATGAAACAATAAACTCATATGTAAATAGACTTTGTAGAATTGCAGATCAACTAAGAGACATTGGCAGGGAAATCCCAGAGGAATATAGATGCTTCCAGTTGTTGAGACACCTCCCCAAGAAGTTTGAAACCACTATTCAGTACATCTTGAGGTGGAAGGATGCCGACTTTCAGTTCAGCTCAATTGTGTCAGAGCTAACAGCTGAAGAGACAAGATTACAAGTGCGAGAGGAAGATAGAAAACATGACTTGGCTGTAGAAGTATAAAATACTCAGTATAGAGGTAAAAACTTTCCTACTAAAACTTCATTATCTTGCTACCGATGTGGAAAAGTTGGTCATATGAAGAAAGACTGTAGAGTTAACCTATCTAAATCTAAAAATAGTAAATTTGTTAAATCTGATAAAAATGTTAATGGCTCAGTCGGCCGCGGTAAAAACAAAGTAACCCCTCCTCCATTTCACTATTTGGCTCAATTAAATTACAGTAATTGTAATGACGGTGATGACTGTTGGTTATCTGACACAGTTGGTTATATGTTGACACAGCAGCGTCACATCATTTTAGTAAAGATTTAAATTGCTTTGAAAATTATTGTCCTATTGAGGGGAAGACTTAATTGTCGCGGTAGATGGAGTCAGTGTCCCTATAGATGGGAAAGGCTCTGTTAGATTAAGTTTTAATAATACTGAATATGTTTTTGATGAAGTTTTGTATTCATCTAAATTAAGAAAAAATCTTATATCCGGTTCTAAATTGGATATAAATGGTGCTACTTTTTCTGGTGGTAGGGGCAAGGTGACGGTGTTCAGTAGAACTGGAAAATTTATGTTCACAGCTAAACTTAAAAATGGTATATATTATGCTTACCCGAAAGTTTTCAAAGGAAATGGGGGGCAGTCTTTGAAGCCAACTATCTCAATGACCCAGGCTAAAGATATTGAATATTGGCATACTTGTTTTGATCATATAAGTCCTGATATCATAGTAAATACTAGTCGTCCTAATGGAGTAAAAGGGCTTCCTAAATTAAAGTTTAAAAAGTTAAGCTGTGAACCATGTAAAATCAGTAAACAACGGATAATTTCATTTAAGTCAATAGAAGATAGTAATCTAAAAGAACCACTTGAAAAAATATTTATGGATGTCTGGGGACCCTTAAAAGTTGAGGGTAAAAATGGTGAAAGATTTTTTTTTGTCTATTGTTGATGGGTATTCAAAACAAACTGCTGTATACCCCATTAAAGAAAAGTCACAGGTGTATGAGGTTTTTGAAAAGCATATTGTTTGGGCTGAGCGTTTCTTAGGTAAAAAACTAAAGTTTATTAGAACTGATAATGGTACGGAATTCAATAATGAACTTTTTAAAACTTATTGTGATAAAAATGGTGTTACCCACGAATTCACAAATACTTTCATACCCGAACAGAATGGAATGTGTGAAAGATTAAATCAAACCATTTTAAATTGTGTTCGTGCCATGTTGAAAGATAGTAATTTACCATTTCGTTTTTGGCCTGAAGCATGTCTCCATTTTTGTCATACATGGAATAGAGTTATACACCGTGGACAACAAAAAACACCTTTTGAACTTTACACGGGGCACAGATCTTCTATAAGGCACCTTAAACCTTTTGGTTTAATCTGTTATGTTGGTGTACCCAAACAAAAAGATTACATAAACTTGAGTCTAAAGCTAAAAAAGGGATTATTATTGGATACGCTTTAAAAACCAAAGGGTATCGTATCTGGATTGAGGAAGAAGATAAAGTTATCGAGTCACTAAATGTAACTTTTTCAGATCAAATGTATAGTCACAGTGGAGCTGTGATGGGCACTCCATTAGAAAGCTTGGATTTGTTGTCTGATGAAACGGTTGATTGTAAGGCTTCCAATCCCGTGGAAATTGTGATGCATAATCTCAGTGTTTCTGATGATGATGAGCCATTAGTCCCTGCAGATCCTCCTCAATCTGATATTGTTTGGAATAGGAAAGCTGTCCCAAGGAAAATAGGGGATAGAGTGGATATATACTATTACCCTGAGGGTAAAAATACCCGTTTAAGATCCCTTAATGATGTTGAGAAATATTGTGATAACAATAAAATCAAGTTTGATGCTTCCTTGTTTGATTTTTCAGGGAAAAATTTGTCTCAAGGTGTAATTAATCAGAAGGTCGATTCCCCAGTCTCCAGTTTTATGAATAAAGATAAGGAAGTTCATGCATGGCTAGATATAGTTGTTCCTAAAACTTTAACCAAGCTGTAAAATCAAAACAGTCTTCAAAATGGAAGAGGGCCATGGAAGAGGAAATCAATAGCATGATAGATAGAAAAGTTTGGCATTTAGTTGTTTTACCTGAAGGAAAAAATGCATTGGGAAATAGATGGGTTTTTGCTCTTAAGAAAGATGAGCATGGGAAAATTGCACGTTTTAAAGCAGGGCTCGTGGCTCAGGGGTTTCACCAAGTAAAGGGTGAAACATATGACGAAACTTTTTCGCCAGTTGTCAATTTATCCGCCTTGCGGTTCTTCCTCCATTGCTGGTTTCCTGTTTCAAATGGCACAATACGCAATGTGACGTAAAAAGTGCTTATTTGTATGCTCCATTGCATGAAGAAATTTATATGGTTCAGCCACAAGGTTTTTCTGTTATTGGAAAGGAACAACTAGTCTGTAAATTAGATCGTGCTTTATATGGACTCCACCAAAGTGGTAGACTTTGGTATTACGAATTGAACAAAGTTTTATTAGATGTAGGCTTTAAAAAATTCAACTGGTGTAATTGTACTTATTATTTTGAAAATTTTATTGTACTTTTGGTATATGTAGACGACCTTGTTATTTTTGGAAAATCGCAAAAACAGATTGATAATATAATTGGTATTCTGGAACAAAAGTTTGACCTAAAAGTATTGGGAAAAACCAAGAAGCTATTAGGGGTTGAGTTTACATATGATGAAGAAGGAGTTCAGTTATCTCAAGAATTGTATATTAACGAGGTATACGAAAGATTTTGTTCCTTTAATATTCCCTTTTCTTCTCTCCCTATAGTGAAAGGTGTTAAATTTTCCAAAACAGGTTGTCCTGTGAATCAGCATGAAATTGACGAGGTAGCTAAATTACCCTATTGGAATGTATTGGGTTGCCTGTCTTTTATTGCTAGTAGAACCAGGCCAGATATTACTTATGCTGTCAACATATATAGTCAGTTCCAGAATAATCCAGGTTTAAATCATTGGTATGGACTAATTAAATTATTGGGATATGTTTTATGTACTAAAGTTTTTAAATTAAATCTTTCTTGTAGTGTTCCTGAATTAATAGCTTATTCTGATTCTGATTTTGCAAACAATCGGGATGATTTTATATCATTAGGAGGACAAATAGTATTTCTTAATAATAGTCTTATCTCTTGGCGGACCTTCAAGCAAAAGGGTGTTAGTCTCTCAGTCATGGAGAGTGAATTCATATCAATGTGTGAATGTGTCAAAGAGGATTGTCAAATGGATTGACCATATTTTGGAGGATTGTGTTGAATTTAAATTAATCCCAGGTCACCATAAGAGTCCAATCCTTTTTGCTGATAATCAGGCTGCTATAGACTTCACAAAGTCACCGATTGAAAACACGCGTTCTAAGCATATTAAAGTGAAATTATTTTTTATTCGTGAATGGTTGTTTCAATCCCTTTTTGATCTTAGACATATTCGTAGTGAGTTTAACCTTTCGGACCCGTTCACCAAGCCACTTACCAAAAGTGCATTATTTAAGTTTAATCGAAAAGTTTTCTTAAATGTAAATTTTAAAAGTAAATGGTTTTTTTTGGAACTTGGTTTCCTGCTAATGTATATTTTTCATTTTCATTACCGATGTGTTGTATATTTTTATTTATAGAAACTTTAAGTTTTTTTTTTTTTTTTGAGTGAATGAAGTCATAGGCCTATGCATGTCTGTATTTATGTTATGTGAATGTTTTATGGGATTTTAACTTGGTGTTTTTTCATCATTGTATGTATTATTTTGAATATGGTTTGTTTTTGTAATGGAAATGGAAAATATGTTCTATTGAATTTTTCCTTGTATATTAAACTTTGTCTTACAATTTTTTTAGTAGTATCCTGATTTGGTGGAGTTGCTATGCATCTGTAGTGTTGATGAAAAAATTAGAACTTTATGTAGTGCCTGACCTGGAGCTAGAGAACTGCTGATATCTTTATGGCTATTATGATCTGGATGACCATATCTGTTATCTGAATTCAGCTTCAAGTTTTTGAAGATTATTGTTAATCATTTATTTATTCATTTTTTTTTTTTTAATGTAAATTGTTTGGCAACTTCTTAGTTAAATCGAAACGGCATGGTGGGGGGCATTCTGTTAGAAATATTTTAATAGCTTCCTTTGTACCATGCAGTTTCAATTTGTATGTTATGGGAAATAAGTTTTATTATATTTATGGAGGCTACCCTCATATGGGGAAAGTGTTAGATAAGTTCATTTTTAAAATATAGTAAAAGGCATATTTTTTTAATTTAAACTCTTTATATTGATAATGTTTACTTACATTACTTCTTAAGATACTTGGCCTTTCATCTGTCATTAAAGAACTTTTATTTTCTTTATCTTTAATTGGGAAATTTCTACTGTTTAATATTTATTTGCCGTGATGATGCTTTGTTTACATTTGAGTACGATGTTTTCCAGTCAACCGGAAGCGGGTCAATAGGCCAGGTGGAAACTGTATCAGCTGTCTGCATAGTGACGTCATGATTTATCGATTATTCGTTTATGATGTCTGGTGACCGCCTTGACAGGTGTGCATTAGTCATTGGCTGTAATTTGATCCACTGAGTGATTATAAATAGAAAAGAAAACACCCATGTCTCTCTTTTTAGATGTTTAAGCATGATTGTATAATCAGTTGCTTAGCCTTTTTGGGCTACTTATGTTTTAATCTTTAGTTATTTTATTTATGATTTATTTATGAATTGGTTTATTTTTATAAAGCTGTAGAAGGATAAATTTTTAAGAGATGGATTAATTAATAGCAGGCCTGGATGTCACAGAGGTTTTTTTGATAATTTATTTTTTATCACTGATTGCTGTTTAAAATATAGCCGTTCAAATTTATTTCCTTAATGTTTGTTTCTCTTTCTCCGGGTAGTACTCCAATATTTATCCCAAGTTAAAACACATTCATTTAGATTACTTTGCTTTAATTAATTAAAAGTATGAAGTAGTTGCCTTTCAATATGGATATTTGTTATGTTTATATTATAATGTTTGATACTTTTCTTGTTAAGTTTTTCTGTTGAATAAATTTATTGTTATTGTTTTTAAAAATTTGTCAGTCTTTAATTATACAGTTTCTAAACACATATTTAAGTTTTTAAAACTGAATTAAAATGGTTTTTCATTGTGCTTAATAAATCTCTACTAAATTAAAATTAAAGTAAAATTAAGTTTTTGCTAATAATATCATCACTCATTAACATTACTCTTAAAAAAAGAAAAAAGGAAAAATATCATTTGTGATCGGGTAAAAACTCACACCGGAACCCTACTGCCTTCGGCAGCGGTGCGTGCGCGTATTCCTTCACCATCCTTATGATTTCTCAAAATTCCATGTTATTACTCATAAACTTTCATTCTTAAGAAAAGGAATTTTAGAAAAAGTCATTAATCATCGGGTAAAAACTCGCACTAGGGTCCTACTGCCTTCGGCAGTGCAGACCCATGCGCGCGGACGTGTAAAGATATACGTGCGCTGCTCGCACATATTCCTTCTAAAATCAAGCATTTATTCTTAAGAAAAGAAAATTTAAAAAATCATTTCTCATCAGAAAAAAGTAGGACCGGGTCTGCCTTCAGCAGCGCAGTCCCGTGCGCGCCTATTCCTTCCCCGCCCTTCCACAGCCCCTCCTAATTAACCTACATATACCAATTTTGAACGGTCTAACTCAATTAGCTGAGATGCAAAAGAAAACCTAATCAGGAGACCCTAAAACGTGTAAATCAGGTGAAATCTCGAATTTCACTTTCGATAATATAAAAGGACTTTAAAATATCTTTCGAATGATGTATTAAAAACAATTTAATCATAATTAGAATTTGAAATATTGAAATTTTAAAATATTACAGCGCCATCTGGCGGTAGAAATTTCTGTAATCTACTGTTCGATTACAAATCAACAAAGCTTTCAAATGATGCATTTCTTATGAAATTATTTTAATTAGTAGCTGAGATACAAAAGAAAACCTAAACAGGCGACCTCAAAACGTGTAAATCGGGTGAAAACTCGAATTCCACTTTCGATAATATAAAAGTACTTTAAAATATCTTTCGAATGATGCATTAAAAATAATTTAATCATAATTAGAATTTGAAATATTGAAATTTTAAAATATTACAGCGCCATCTGGCGGTAGAAATTTCTGTAATCTACTGTTCTATTCCAAATCAACAAAGGTTTCAAATGATGTATTACTTATAAAATTATTTTAATTAGTAGCTGAGATACAAAAGAAAACCTAATCAGGAGACCTCAAAACGTGTAAATCGGGTGAAATCTCGAATTCCATTTTCGATAATGTAAAAGTACTTTAAAATGTGTGTCGAATGACGTATTAAAAAAAAAAAAAATTATTCATAATTAGAATTTGAAATACACGTATTAGAATATTAGAATAACATTTTATTTGCAATTAAATGTAAATTAAAATGTATTTTTTTTTTTTTTTTTTTTTTTTTTTATTCTCCAAAATGTCTCTCAGTAATCCGACTTATCCCTGGTTTTCTCCGAAACTTGCATAATTCCAGGCTATATAACGTTAAAAATCCTTAGTACGATATGTGAGCAGAACCTAATAAGGAAACCTTAAAACATGTTAATCACGTGAAATCTCGAATTCGATTACCTACGGTAGTCAGTTAATGAAGGCGACAGAGATTTGTGGCGTCTACTCTTGAAATTCAATTCAAATAAGTTTTAAAATGACATATTACTTTTGGAAATATGTTAATTAGAAGCTGAGATACAAAGACGATATAAACATTATTATAAAACGATTTATGTCTGACTTTTTCGTGGTTTTCTCTGAAACTTGTGTAATTCCGGACTAACTACTGTTAAAAATCCATAGTATGAAATGTGAACGGAGTATCAGAATTCGAAACTCTGCAGAATATAAAAGAATAAAAGCGTTTCCGGTTTTTTGTCGTTTTCTCCGAAACAATGGTTCCTTTTATACATTTTTGCCCCCCCCCCCCTTCCGTCCCTTCTAATAATTTTACACTTGAAAATATCCTCCATCGATTTATCTTGCCTTAAAATCTAATAATACCAATTCCAAACACTGTAACTCTTTTTTTTTCTGCCCCCTCCCCCCTCAAGCCCTTCCTAATAATTCTACACTTTCAAAAATATTCACAATTGAATTATCGGGCGTTAAAACTAAATATTACGAAATTTCAATGGCATATCTCAATTTAAAAGACTGCAAAATATAAAACAAAACTTAATCTTACATTGTGTTTTGGTCACATGAGTCGTAATAAATATAATTCCCAATAAAAATGTAATTTTTTTGTTTATCCACATATTTTCATGAAAATTGAACAGTAGCTTTATAATATGCTGTCTAGGCCGAATATTAATTAAAATGTAACGTGAATGAAAATTTGAAAAAAATTGAAAATTGCAATTTTTCTCCCCACTATAAAACATGTGACATCTTAATCGGTTACAATCATTTCCCTTTTCATCTCACAATGCGTTTGAAATGATGTTGCCACAAAAAATTCATACCTTAGTTAATTTTAAAAAATCTAATTGTTGTAATGATAAGCCGCTTGCACTCTTAGATTCAGAAAATTTGCCTCTTTCATTTGGTACCAAATTCATAACGATCAGACTAATATTTCTAATTTATTTTCCACTTTTTCTGCTTTTAACTCCGTTTTAAAATATCTATTTTTATGCAATCGCGGTGAATTCTCAGTCATTAAGATCGCTTTCTGATTAGGCATGAGTCTACATTTTAATTAATATCTCCACAACTAATTAAAATTTTTAAATTCTGTTTTGTGGAGGACCTCGGAAAGGCTCCAGAGCATCCGTATGTCAATTTTTGTACTTCTGCGTTCAATAGGGGCTGAACGTATAAAAGAACAGACTGACAGACAGACAAATACAGTCGGACCCGGATTTAACGAATTCACTGGGACCAAAAATTTTATTCGTTAAATCGGGGTTATTCGTAATATCGGGGTCCGAAACGAAAAATAAAAAAAAATTACACTCACCTAATGGAAAAGTCCTAATGAGCAACTACACAAAAATATTCATGAGAAATTATATATTTTTTATTCAGTAGCTAAAACATGCACAGCAAATAATTATGCACTAATTAATTTGAAATTTTAAAGTACTGAGTAAGAGATGTTTGAAAGTTTCCTTGATTCCTGACTCGGAAAAGTTCTTTTTCTACCTTATGGAGAGAAGAAAATACTGTGTCATTTACGTCCTGCTGCATGAGGTATGTTTTCACAGTTTCTAAACCATGAAAAAGTAACAGTCTCAATAGGAGTTTCATTGTCGATTTCTGCATCAGAATCGCTATTCATTACTTCCGATGAATCAATAATTTCACTAAGTTCAGCTGCTAAAGTCTATCCCAGGAGTAACTTCTGATGGGGCGATATCTTCATCACTTTTATCACTTTCCTCTTGTGTGCCTGGAAATCCCGCTTTCTGAAAGCATTTTTCAATTGTATTTTTAGAAACTTGGTCCCAAGACTGTCTGACAAAATATAAAGCATCTAAAACATTGGCTTTGTATCTTTTTTCCTTATTTTCATCCAATGATGCTGTAATTTTTCTCATAAGCAACTTTCTGTAATTAACTTTCATAGAACGAATGATACCGAGGTCTAGTGGCTGAAGTACACTTGTGCAATTTGCAGGGAAAAACACAACTTTGACGTTTTCTAAATTGCAAATTGGAGGATGAGCGGGACATTGATCAATAAACAAAAGGATTTTTCTCTTTTGTATCTTCATGGACTTATCTAATGATGTCAAAAATTCTGTAAAGAGGGAAGAAGTCATCCCAAATTTTTTGTTTGCTGCATATCTTGTCGGTAAGGTCTTTACGTTTTTAAAACATCGTGGCTTGATTGCCCTTCCTATCGCAAATGGGTTCAACTTGTCAGTTCCATCAGCATTAACCGCAAGCAAAACCGTAAGCCTCATTTTGCTGTTTTTCCCGCCAAAACATTTTTCATTTCTATAGCAAAGCGTTTTGTCCTGTTGTAAGCCATAAAACAATCCTGTTTCATTTGCGTTGTAAATGTTGGAAGGTGAATATCCTTCAATCAGGCTGAGCAATTTTTCTTTCCAATTTTGTATTACATTTTCGTTTACATCCGCCTTTTCTCCGGAAACTTTCTTTTGGACTATGTCATATCTTTTATTAAAACGGTCGATCCAACCATTAGATGCAGAAAAGTCTTTCACATTGTGCTTTTCGGCAAGTTGAAGAGCTTTTTCTTTGATCAGAGGCCCACTAATGGCTATTTTCTTGGCACGAACGATGTTGAACCATTCTAATAAGTCAGTTTCTAGAGCAGAAAGAGGAGTGACTTTCATTGGCTTTCTTATTTTCGATGAATGTTCACCGCATTCAGCAGATGCTTTTTCAATTCTGCTCATTGTTTCACAATTGTAGCTAGTGTCGACGTGGAGATTTTAAGGCGTTCTGCTAAAGCGTTTTGTGGCCCAATGTTCTTGTCATATTCGCGTAAAATGTTTAGCTTTTCGCTCAACGAAATATGTTTTCGTTTCCGACAATCTGCCATGCTTCACTAAGTTTTAATAATCAAATGTGTTCTTCAAGCCAAGCGTCCAATACACCTCACTTCTCTCAAGAAAGAAAACAATTGGTAGGTAAAAATTTTTAAACTGTGCACCCTGCCTTATAAGGTGGGTAGAGATAAGAAAGGAATTTCCTGTCATGAAAACCACGCGATAGATTGCATCATCGAGCAGACATCTGCAGCTGTGAGGCTAAGCACTTCTCCATCGAAAATTGATGATAAAGAAAATAAGACAATCGAAAATAAGACAATTTTTTTTCTATTAAAGACAAGATGGCTATGTCATTTGGAAAGCAATCCAAAATTTTTCTAACTTAACTAAGAAAAAAAAAAAAAAAATTGGCAGTTGAAATATTTCGTTAATTCGGGGTTTATTATTCGTTAAATAGGGGGTTTTGCCTTCATTTTTGTTAATTTTCGTTCAAAATTCGTTAAATCGCGAAATTTGGTAAATCGGGGTTCGGTAAATCGGGGTCCGACTGTATTTCCATTTACTATTATAGATTTTTTATTAATCTGCATAAATGTTACATCATTAGAAAGATCTTTCAAAACTGAACATTTTTTGGGCTTACACTTTTCCCTTAATCTCAATATGTAAAAAGATTTTAACGAAAGTTTATAACTACCATTGCAATCCGCGATTGTTATGAAATGCTCACCTTCTGGTGGGCTAAGGTGAAATTACAATTGACATGATATCTTCCGGCTTTCGAATAGACGCCATTGCTTGCCGATGTTTAGTTTCACATATATTTATTGAATAAAAATGAATAAATCCGGTAAAAAGGATAACACTTACTGTTGTGTGCCACAGTGTAACTCCAAAAAAATCACGAAATCCAGAATTAAGCTTTCATTTATTTCCAAATTACAAATTTCAGTTTTTCGGCTAATGGAAGTAAAGAATTAATCAGATGATTTGGAACTAATATTTTTTCAGCTTCAGTTAAATATCTACTTCCGATCGAACTTTGAATAAACTGAAATATTTTTTCCAAAAGCAATCAATTTTCCATGATGTAATGGAGGAGAAATTATAGCACGAATATTAAGTAGTAACACATATAGAACAAAAATAAATGCACGTGGCTATTATATTTACTAACAACAAAAGATGAAAAAGCGCCGTCTATCTATCATTATAAACGCGGATTCTAAAATACCCATGGAGGATTAAATTAAAATGTAATATAAAATTCAATCATAAAAATTATAGGTTAATAGTTATTACATCATTTTCTTTCAATGATGATAATGTACTTATCTGATACAAACAAAGAGTTGATTGTGATGTCATATTTATCAAATTAGTTAAAATAAATAAGGTTACAAATAAGGTACATAAGGTTACTTCGTTACAAATATGGTACCTTATTTGTAACGAAGTTTTGATTAGATATTTTAGAATTAATTAAAATAGAGTTCTAACAGATGACGTCACGAGCAGGCGATATTTGTTTGCTGAGGGACAGTTGACCCCACTGACCCATTGTTTATCACTGCGGAATAGTGTTACAAATTTATTGTAACACAGTGTTGAAAATGTACAGTGCTGGAATAAATTATAAAGCCGATAGAAAAATTTACAAAAGTCAAAAGTAATGGAATTGTTGATAACGCAAATTCTATTTTCATTTGCATGCTCAACATCGAAGTAATGCGCATAAACTTTGTTTAGAAAAACGGAATAGGGAACATAAATTATGCTAATTTCTTACAACCAATGAAAAACAACTTGGAAAAAATTATAAAGCCGATGGTTCTAGCCTCCTTTGGCATAATGCCAGACATGAGAAAGCAGGTTCCTAGGAAAGTTTAGGTAAATATAAACGTGTTACGTGCATTCATTTTGTATTTGATGTGTTTAAAACAATGCCAAGAGGGAAAAAGTTATCCGATGGTGAACAAATTAAAATATTAACTTTAAATGAAGTTGGAATGTCTGGTTCTAATATTGCAAGAAAAATAGGAAGATCCAAGGCTGCAGTAAACAGTTTTCTCAGATATCCCGAAGATTACGGCAGTAAGAAGCGTACAGGAAGACCGAAGTCCTTAACTGTAAGGCAATCAAGACAAATCCGGAAGCTAGCTTGCGGACAAAAAATGTCGTCTGCCCAAATTCAAGAACATTTACAATTACCATGTACAAGCCGAACGGTAAGAAATGTTTTAAGTAGCAATCCCATTGTTCAGTTTAAAAAATTTAAAGGAAAACCCCCTCTTTCGAAGCACCACAAATATGCTCGCTTAGACTTTGCCCGAAAACATTTAACCGAAGGCACAAATTGGAGAGATATTGTCTTTTCCGATGAAAAGAAATTTAATTTCGATGGACCCGACGGCTATAAATATTTTTGGCATGATTTACGACAGGAACCTCATATTTTTTCAAAGCGTCAATTTGGAGGTGGCTCGGTAATGGTTTGGGCTGCATGTGCTGCCGGTGGAACCACTCCAATTGTTTTCAACCATAACAAGATGAATTCAATTATGTATCAAGATATGTTAGGAGATAATTTATTACCCATTGCTCCTCTTATAACTTCAGGAGACTGGACATTTCAGCAGGACAACGCTTCCGTTCATGTTTCGAAGTCAACTAAATCTTGGCTGGAAGCTAACCAGGTGAAATGCCTTCAACGGCCAGCTGTTAGCCCCGATCTGAATGTAACAGAAAATCTTTGGGGAATTTTAGCCCGAATTGTTTACAAAAATGGACGACAATTCAATTCAAAATTAGATTTGATGAATGCTATTAAAAATTGCTGGAATAATATTGATGCAAGTACTTTGTGTGGTCTGATAGATTGAATGAACGAGAGACTAGTCACAGTTATCGAAAAAAAAGGGTCTCACATCGATTATTGATGAAATACATGTATCGACTTTATAATTTTTTCCAGCTTTCTTTGTACATAAATTTTTCTTACGTCTACTAACCTTTTGTTTTTGTAGTTATTAATAAATTTGTTTTTTCCTTTTGTTCCTTGTAGCATATAATATATATGTATGAAATTTTGTAAATGTTTGATCTTTTGTTTTTTAATAATATCATATTTTCAAGTGGCTTTATAATTTTTTCCACCACTGTATTTGTAAAAGCATAAAAACATTCGACTACTACGCTTCCAAAGCCATGGAAAAATTAACGTTGTCCTTCAGCAAAGTACGACTGCTAAGAAGAAAGTGACGCGGTTGTTAGAAATCTATAGGAAAATAATTTCAAAATTGGACATTTAAATTTATGATTGTTGCCAAAAAAATTTACCAGTTATATATCTATATATATTGTGGGGGAGGGGGCATAAGAAGAAATAATGTTTTCACGCGAAAAATAAAAATAAAAAAATATTAAATTTGCCCATGCATATAAAAAATACTTATTAAAATGAGTCGCAGAAGGAAGTGGAATAAGTACTGAATTATATTACGATAAATACGATATATAATATGATACGTTATAGTAGACCTTTCGTCCAGGGTTAGTAGGTATTTTCGTTAAAAGAAATAGTTTGTTCGTTCGGTGCAACTTGCACATTAGTCCCCTGTGTCCAGCGAAGCTGGAACACAGATTATCATACAGATAGGACAGTGAAGCTAAAACGCGAACCGGAAATGTAGTAGCACCACTAGTGTCAACAGAGGGGAACTACATGTGTTAAGTCTACATGAATAGCATCTTTGATCGAAAATTGTTTTTCTATTTCGCGAGTAGTTAGTAGCAGGTTAGTATGGGAAGTTTTCTTATCCTCAAAACATTCACAGCTATTCTTCTAAGAAATAAAAATTATTTTTTATAATGTTTAAAAATATGTTTTGTGAAACATATTCATATTCAAGTACAAATTAAAATTACAAACTGTAATTCTGAAATAGCAGTATGAAATCATGAGATATTTAACGTTGCTTGGTTTAAATTATACAAAATGCTTTAAAATGAAAAAAAAAAAGTTTTTATTTTATGTATATTTTCAAAGTTTACTTTCTTAATATTTAGCACTTGCTTCTTAAAATAAATTGCTCTTGACAATCAAGTTTGTAAACAATAATAAAGTTGCCAACGAAAACGTATGTGGAGTTTTCTTTCCTTTACTTTTTCTACTACTTTTAAATTTACAAAATCATAACATTCACAGCTATTTTCTAAGAAATAAAACTAATTTTTATTATGTTTGAAAATAAATTTTTCCTAACACATTCGTGTTCAAGCAACACCTCCTGTAATAATGCCTCCGGGCTGAGCTCTACGTCATGGAAGATCGGCCGATTTTATCCAATCAACAGTTCCTATGATACATGTTGGATCGTGGGGATTGGATGAAGTCGGCCGATCTTCCGTGACGTAGAGCTCAGCTCGGAGGCATTATTACAGGTGGTGTTGGTTCAAGAGTACAAATTAATATAACAAACTGTAATGCTGAAATAGCAGTATGGTATGAAATCTTAAATATTTAACATTGCTTCGTGTAAATAATACAAAATGCTTTAAAATGAAAAAAAATATTTCTGGTTTACGTATATTTTTGAAATTTATTTGCTTAATATTTAGTACTTGCTTCTTAAAATAAATTGCTTTCGACAATCAAATTCGTAAACAATAGCAAAGTCCAAACGTAAACATCAATAAATGGTTAGTCGGTTGGATGTTGGGTTTAACGTTGCACTAATATTACGATATGAACATAGATACAATAAAAATAAGACGAGCGATTGCGTAAGCTGGAGAGCTCGAGAAACTTACAGCCGTTGACAATAGGGTCGCTGCAGTCAAATTCCGGTTACCGAAGAATATACGGGAGTGTCCTATCTGTATAATAATCTGTGAGCTGGAAAAGCATTCGTTGATTCACTACCTTAACTGATTTCACATTCCGTCATTTTTGACGGGGTTATATACTAGTATATATATAATATTAAATTTGCGTCTATATGATGTCGTGAGGATTTAAAAAATGACGTCTATAAAATAATAATAATAATTTCAAATTTTAAAGGTAACGAAGAGATAAATAAAGTGCGAAAACTTCGCACGTGCTTGCTAGCAAATGAATTAATAGGAAGTAAAAAATGAATAAAATGAAATGATCATTTTTCAACGGGCGCCTTAGTCACCCTACTACTAACTAGTCTATTTTTGGAGGTGACTCGGTAATGGTTTGGGCTGCATGTGCTGCCGGTGGAACCACTCCAATTGTTTTCAACCATAACAAGATGAATTCAATTATGTATCAAGATATGTTAGGAGATAATTTATTACCCATTGCTCCTCTTATAACTTCAGGAGACTGGACATTTCAGCAGGACAACGCTTCCGTTCATGTTTCGAAGTCAACTAAATCTTGGCTGGAAGCTAACCAGGTCAAAGGCCTTCAATGGCCAGCTGTTAACCCCGATCTGAATGTAATAGAAAATCTTTGGGGAATTTTAGCCCGAAATGTTTACAAAAATTTACTGCCCGAAATGTTTAGCTGCCCAAAATGTTTGGCCCGAAATGTGATAAAAGAAGATGTCTGTCTATCTGAGGATCTATACGTTCAGCCCCTACTGAACGCAGAAGTATAAAATTTGACATACGGGTGGCTAGAAGCCTTCTCGAGGGGATAGTGAAAACAGAATTTAAAAATTTTAATTAGTTGCGGAGATATTAATTAAAATGTAGACCTATGTCTAATCAAAAAGCGATCTCAATGACTGAAAATTCACGGCGATTGCATAAAAATAGATATTTTAACGGAGTTAAAAGCAGAAAAAATGGAAAATTAATTAGAAATATTAGTCCGATCGTTACGAATTTGGTACCAAATGAAAGGGGAAATTTTTCCGAATCTAAGAGTGTAAGCGGCTTATCGATACAACAATTAGATTTTTTAAAATTAACTGAAGTATGAAATTTAGTTGGAAACAGGCAGACGACTGACTGTGATGAAAAAGGAAATGGTTGTAATCAATTAAGATATCACATGTTTTATAGTGGGGGGGGGGGAAATTGCAATTTTCAAACTTTTTCTAATTTTCATTTACCTTACATTTAAATGACAGCATATTCTAAAGCTACTGTTCAATTTTCATGAAAATATATGAATAAATAAAAAAAATGACACATTTGTTGGAAAAAGATTAAGTTTTCTTTTATATTTTGCAGTATTTTAAATTGAGATATGATGTTGAAATTTCGTAGTATTGGTTTTAATGCCCGATAATTCGATTGTGAATATTTTTGAAAGAGTACGACTATTAGGGAGGGCTTGAGGGAGGGGGAAAAGGGGCAAAAAAAAAAAAAGTTACAGTGTTTGAAATTGGTTGGTATATTTCGATTTTAAGGCAAGGTAAATCGATTGCGGATATTTTCGAGTGTAAAATTATTATTATCGACGGAAAGGGGGGGGGCGAAGGGGAAAAAATGTAGAAAAGGAACGGGAGTTTCAGAGAAAACAACGGAATACCCATAACACCTTTATTCTTTAATATTTTGCAGAGTTTCGAATTCCAATTTCTGCTCACATATCGTACTAAGGATTTTTAACGTTATATAGCCCGGAATTATGCAAGTTTCGGAGAAAACCATGGATAAGTCGGACACAAATCTTTTTATTAAAATGTCTATATTAGCTTTGTATCTCAGCTTCTATTTAACATAATTTTACAAGTAATATATCATTTAAAAATTTATTTGAATTAGAATTGATGAGTATATGTTGCAAATTTCTGTCGCTAGAGGGCTCTTTGATAATTTAATAATTCAATATCTAGAATTCTACTTATAACGCGTCATTTGAAATATTACGGACTTTTAAACTGATATAAGCCGTTAAATTCCACACGGGAATTTCAGAGAAAATCACAGAAAAGTCAGAACAACACCTTTATTACAATATCTCTAATTCTAATTATGATGCAGGCTTTCGAATTCCGATACTCCGTTCACATTTCGTATTAAGGATTTTTAACACGCAAGTTTCAAAGAAAAAAAAAACGAAAAAATCAGACACAAATTTTGTTATAACAATGCTTATATCACCTTTGTATCTCAGCTTCTAATTAACATAATTTCATAGGTAAAATATCATTTTAAGTCTTTTAAACGGAAATTGAGGAGTACATATTGCAAATCTCTGTCGCCAGAGGACGCTTTGTCATTTTAATAATTCAATATCTCCAATTCTGATTATCAGTAAATTACTTAGAGGGAGAAATTTGGGAGACCGTAGGCCCCACCCGGTTGCGGATTTGCCACGATCAGAATTTTCAAGGTCCTTTATATGGTGAGCGAACAGGCTATTTCAAATCATGAAACGTAAAGCGGCGCCTTAGTCACCACAGAACGAAAATTTGCTACAGTTAAAAATTTCAAATATATTTGAGGTGTGAGCGTGGAAGCTATTGTAAGTTCTAAAACGGGGATAAGGTGCCGCAGGCGCCACCGAGCTGGACTTTGCTGAAGTCAGAATTTTGAAAGATCGTAACACGGTGAGCCAACAGGCTGTTTCAGATATTGGAACAGGAAGAGGGCGCCGCATTCGCTACCGATTGGTAATTTACTGCGATTAAATTTTTGATAAAGTTATTTTCACTATATGTCAATGAGCTGTTGAAGGACCTGAAACGTAAAAAAAAAGGCGCCGCAGACGCCACCAAGCGGGAGTTTAAAGTCGAACTTTTCCAGGATTGCGAACCAGTTGGTCGCCGAAGGCGGCTAGTTTAAAATAATTCTTTAAAAATAGAAATTTTTAAAGAAGTTTTCAAACCTTAATTATTTTATTTTTCTTCTCAAACTATTACAGGATTACGTACACTGGTTTACTTAATTCTTCAGATTGTATAATATGGAAATTGTATCCAACATTGTACCGATGCATTTATCTTAAGTGCTAATTTAATAAAGAAAGCTTAAGTTTCTTTTCAAATTATGATTTGGCTGCAGTTCTGATAAATAGAAAATAAAATGATAAATTATAATAATGTTATTAGTTTATCAGTATATCAAAGTCCTTAAAACTGCCAGCATGGACGTACACTATGGACCGCTCACGCTGTGTTATCAGAATGGCCCCATTTTGGTCGCTTTTAGAAGATGGCGCTCGCATCGACTGACTTTCCACTTCAGACTTCAAAGAGCGCTTTAACGCGAGAATTAAATGAAATAATGTTAAATATCTGGAACCAAAAAACATATATCAGTAAAATTTTTGCTTTAAAATAAAGCTAATACAAATGTCTAAAAATCGATTTCTGGAATTTTTGAAATTCGGTCCCCAAGGGGAGGGGAGGGGGCGAAACGTGATTTGACATGCGTTAAACGTGATTTTACATAATCCTATATAACTCAAACAAAAAAAACAGATATACGTGAAATTTTTGCTTTAAAATATAGCTAATACAAATGTCTAAAAATCGGTTTCAGGAATTTTTAAAAATCGGTCCCCCAAGGGGGGCGGGGCAAAACGTGATTTCACATGCGTAAAACGTGATTTCGCATAATCCTATATATCCCAAACAAAAAAAATAGATATACGTGAAATTTTTGCTCTAAAATATAGCTAATGCAACTATCTAAAGACCAATTTCTGGAATTTTAGAAATTCAGCCCCCAGGTGGGGCAGCAACGGGGGGGGGGCTATGGAGCAAAAAACAAATAGAAATACAGTTAGGCCGTTCAAAATTGCTACAGATAGGTTTTAAAGACCTGCAAGACGAATGGGGATATTTTCGATTGTGTAAAGTTATTAGGAGGGGCAAGAAGGGGGGGAGGGGGGGAGGGGGACAAAAAAATAAAAATAGTGTCAGATCGTTCAAAATTGGTACATAGAGGTTTTCGATACTTACAAATCGATTGCGGATATTTTTGAATTTGTAAAATTATTAGGAGGGGCGGTAAGGGGGGTGGGATGGTAAGGGGGGGTATGGGGCAAAAACAAATAGAAATACAGTTAGGCCGTTCAAAATTGGTGCAGGTAGGTTTAAGAGGCCTGCAAGTCGAATGGGGATATTTTCGAAAGTGTAAAGTTATTAGGAGAGGCGAGAAGGGGGGGTGGGGAGAGGGGGGGGGCAAGAAAATAAAAATAGAGTTAGATCGTTCAAAATTGGTTTATAGAGGTTTTCGATACTTACAAATCAATTGCGGACATTTTCGAATTTGTAAAATTATTAGGAGGGGCGGTAAGGGGGGTGGGATGGTAAGGGAGGGGCTATGGGGCAAAAACAAATAGAAATACAGTTAGGACGTTCAAAATTGGTGCAGGTAGGTTTTAAAGGCCTGCAAGACGAATGGGGATATTTTCGATTGTGTAAAGTTATTAGGAGGGGCAAGAAGGGGGGGAGGGGGGAGGGGGACAAAAAAATAAAAATAGTGTCAGATCGTTCAAAATTGGTACATAGAGGTTTTCGATACTTACAAATCGATTGCGGATATTTTTGAATTTGTAAAATTATTAGGAGGGGCGGTAAGGGGGGGGGTATGGGGCAAAAACAAATAGAAATACAGTTAGGCCGTTCAAAATTGGTGCAGGTAGGTTTAAGAGGCCTGCAAGTCGAATGGGGATATTTTCGAAAGTGTAAAGTTATTAGGAGGGGCGAGAAGGGGGGGTGGGGAGAGGGGGGGGCAAAAAATAAAAATAGTGTCAGATCGTTCAAAATTGGTACATAGAGGTTTTCGATACTTACAAATCGATTGCGGATATGTTTGAATTTGTAAAATTATTAGGAGGGGCGGTAAGGGGGGTGGGGTGGTAAGGGGGGGCAATGGGGCAAAAACAAATAGAAATACAGTTAGGCCGTTCAAAATTGGTACAGATAGGTTTAAGAGGCCTGCAAGTCGAATGGGGATATTTTCGAAAGTGTAAAGTTATTAGTAGGGGCGAGAAGGGGGTGGGGAGAGGGGGGCAAAAAAATAAAAATAGAGTTAGATCGTTCAAAATTGGTTTATAGAAGTTTTTGATACTTACAAATCAATTGCGGATATTTTCGAATTTGTAAAATTATTAGGAGGGGCGGTAAGGGGGGGGGCTATTGGCAAAAACAAATAGAAATACAGTTAGGCCGTTCAAAATTGGTACAGACAGGTTTTAAAGGCCTGCAAGTCGAATGGGGATATTTTCGATTGTGTAAAGTTATTAGGCGGGGCAAGAAGGGGGAGGGGAGAGGGGGGCAAAAAAAAAATTGAGTTAAATCGTTCAAAAATGGTACATAGAGGTTTTCGATACTTACAAATCGATTGGGGATATTATCGAATTTGTAAAATTATTAGGAGGGACGGGTAGGGGGTGGGGCGGTAAGGGCGGGCTATGGGCAAAAACAAATAGACATACAGTTAGGCCGTTCAAAATTGGTACAGATAGGTTTTAGAGGCCTGCAAGTCGAATGGGGATATTTTCGAAAGTGTAAAGTTATTAGGAGGGGGCAAAAAAAAAAGAGTTAGATCGTTCAAAATTGGTTTATAGAGGTTTTCGATACTTACAAATCAATTGCGGATATTTTTGAATTTGTAAAATTATTAGGAGGGGCGAGAAGGGGTGGGGCGTATACACTATGGACCGCTCACGCTGTGTTATCAGAATGGCCTTTAATACTAGAATGGCGCTTTAATACTAGAATTAAATGTCATATTTAGCGGTTTTAAAAGCACTGATACATATATATATATATTTTTCTTTTTCGCATCATCCCCCACAAATACTAAAGTACCACATGTTATTAAATAATCACACATTCTGTAAGATTATTTTGTATAAGGTTTTAAAAATATGAAAAATTGTAAAAACGTTTATCCTGATTGTGTATAGTTTTAATAAAGCTAATAGAAATAAATGACTTTTATAGATAAATTGTATATCATACTATCTGAATGAAATGTTTTTTTTTTTTTTTTTTTTTTTTTTTTTTTTTTTTACATTCTGACACACCGTATAAAATAAAATACTTTAAATTTTCTTACTTTTTAACCATTAATAGCAAGCAACTAGATTCAAGAAACTAGAAAAAATCATCAATTTGATAGATAAATAAAGCAAATTTCCCTGTGAATAAATTTAAATAATAAAAATATCAATAAATAAACGAATCCAATATACATATATATATATATATATGAAAAACCTATTCAGATATTTCACAGGAATAAAGAATATAGCTATGAAAAAATTTATTTATTTATTATTATTATTATTATTTTTTTTTTTTCAAAATCCAAGAATGAAAACATTCATTATATGTAAATACAGTGGAACCTGTAAAAGTGACCACCTTGGTAAAGTGACCACCTGACTAAAGTGACCATTTTCCTGACTAAAGTGACCATTTTCCAATTTTAAAGAGACTTTATAAAGTGACCACCTGCGTATAGTGACCATTTTAGCCAGTCCCTAGGGTGGTCACTTTAGACAGGTTCCACTGTATATCTATAGATATAACCAATTCGCTCACCCCCCCACCCCGAAAAAAAAAAAAAAAAAAAAAAAAAAAAATAGACGAAATAGTATAATGAAGACATAAACATATGATATTTAAAAAATAAATATGAAAATATGAATTTTCATATTTTAAAACAATGAATGTATTTTAAAAATCAGAATTTATTCCCAATTAAACAAAAAAAAAAAAAAAAAAAAAAAAATGCAAAGTATGTAAAAAAGACAAAATTTAAAAATTTATTATGATTTTTTTACAAAGGCGGTGCTTTTCCCTCTTCCGAGACTCCAATGGTGGTCGAGCGGTTCTGCGCTCAAAGCTGAGTGACGGGAAGTGCCTGGGTTCGATGTCAGGTCGCGCTTGTTTACTTAGTCATTCAGAGTTTTCCGTGGTTTTCTCCGAAAATTGCGTGCATACGGACTAGAATCCCTTAGAAAGACCCCCCACGGAGGGCACTCCTCTTCAGACGTAGGACATACAGTAGTCAATCGACCTTATTCCCAAATCCAATAAATCCATAAACCGAAATACAGCACTTTTTCCCTTTTATCAATATTTTTCATTTTTAAATTTGCACTTTAAAGTGATTTTTAATCTGTATTATTTACTACTCATTTAAAGCAAATAATTTATTCAAAAAATAAAATTAACTTATATATATATATTTAAATATGCGCGATATAAAAATCAATGTAATGAAAAGCAGAGTCAATCATAATAATTTGAGCATTCCCTTTCAAAAAGCTAAAGGAGCATTTTTTTTTATTAATTATTTTATTTATTTGTTTTTGGAACCAAAGCCCATAATACTGTATGGGGAATTTTTTTTAATTCTGAATATTTTCTTCTAAAGGATTCGAAAACTGCTTTTAGGTCATTCATCTGACTTTACAGCTTAAAATCAATGTTGGTGTTGGAGATTAAAGCCAGCTGACTGCATTAGGGTTCAAGGCGTGGGTGTGCCCACAGTGGCGGTCCTTCTAAAGGGCCTTTGTCCACAATTACGCAAGTTTCAGGAAAAAAAAAAAAAAAAAAAAACGCGCAAAACTCCGAACAGCTAGACCGATAAGCGCGATTTGTGATCGAACCCGACACTTCACGTCCAACAGCATCAATAAGTCAATTTTTTGAATCTAGAACAGATTTAATGGTCGAGAAATTTCTGAATGGGCAAATGGAATTATGAAAAATATACTGGATAATGTAATTCTATGAATATCCATCTTTGTAACAAACAGTATGATACCACTGTTTCTTGCATGTAAAATAATATTCTGTTCCTTAACAACATTATAGCTACTTGGTACTCATAATTTCTAAAGTATTCTCTCAGCTTTTTAATACAAGTTCCTATAGTAAGATTTTTTATTAAAAAATATTATATTGAAGCTTAGAGAACATTTTTCTGTTTCTAGAATGCATTTTTTTTCTACTTGTGCAACAAGAATTGGGGAAAAAAAAAAAACCTGTCATAACAACATAATTAAAAAGTAATGGTTGGGTTTAAGGCCGACTAAGTTCCTAGGACAATAGGTGGAATGCCCTCCGTGGGAATCTTTCTAAGGGGTTCTAGCCCGCATTTACGCGAGTTTCTGAGAAAACCACGGAAAACTACTAACGTCTTGGTCGATGAGCACGACCTATGATCGAACCTGACAATTCTTGAAAGGTAATAAAAATTACTTAAAAAAAATTGATTCAATTTATAAAATCATGCTTATCTTAGGTAAGGTGACCAGACATCCTCTTTTCAATAGGACAGTCTTCTTTTTCATCGCTCTGCCCTCTTAAACGAAACAAACATTACAGGACTAAAAAGTCCTCTTTTTTATGTTTTTTGTCCGCTATCCTCTATTTCAAATGAAAAGGATTTAGTCCTTAATTTCAAAATTTTTGCAAAACTGGGAAGCTCAATCGGCTGTTCGCTGTGTCGAGCGGTGAACACTAACTTTTTTCTGCGTTAGGTTCGCAAAAAGAACAACTTTCTAATAAACTTGCCAAAGTATATTATGGTTTATGTCTATTCAGATTCTTCGAATCATAAAACAATAAAAGTATTCTCTATATTTGTACGATTCTTTGATCTAGAACACGAAATCACTATTGAAATTGTCATAAAATCATTAAGGTGGTGTTACTCCGGCTGATACGCGGTCGGTTGACGTGTGTTCTCACTTTTGCGTGAATAATATTCTTCATAAAAATAGGCCCACCAGTGATCGAGAGGTTCCGTTCTCGAAGCTGGTCTACGTGAAATACTGGGTTCGATACCCGGTCGCGCTTGTTGGCTTAACCGTTAGGAGTTTTCCTTGATTTTCTCCGAAACTAGCGTAAATATAGGCTAGGATCTCTTAGAAAAACCCCACAGAGGAGTCTCTTACTCACGTCTAGAACCCTAGTGCAAACAATTGGTCTTAATGATAACACTACCACCACCTCAAAAAAATATGCAAAAGTTAGTTGAATTCCTTTTATGTCCTTCTAGCAAAAATGCTCCCACAAAGCGACTGTTTTCTTCAATGAACAAAATGTAGACATGTGAAAAAAATCCCCTTTATATACCTACTTTAAAAACTTGTAACTACTAAGACTAATTTAGCTTATACAGTCGGTAACAAAAGTCTCCGATTACTAGCAAACATTCCTATGTAAAAAAAGTACACTTAATACAATTTTGTTAAATAAATCCTTGTCGAATCCTGTTTTCAGACTGACAAAGAACAGGATTCGACAAGGATTTATTTAACAAAACTGTATTAAGTGTACTTTTTTTATATAGGAATTTTTGCTAGTGTTCGGAGACTTTTGTTACCGACTGTGCTTGTGAAAACTTTTTTAAAATGTTGACAAAGGAAGACTGTTTTTTAAAACAAATCGTTAGATCTGTCGAATATTAATTTTATTTTTACATTTGCCAATTTTATTTTTTCTTTTATGATTATAATTTTAATCAAAAAAATGTTTACCAACTTTTTTTTTTTTAATCTAACTACATGAAAGTACCACAAAAAAAAAAAAAAAAAAGTCTATATCAAAAACTAATAATTAAAAAAAAAAAAAAAATCTATATTGTCCAGTGGCATCTATAAAAATTAGGATTTTTTTTTCTGGTATCCGTGTATTATTAATTTAAATTAAGGTGTACTGGTCGAAATTCATCATTTGAGATAAAAATGTTTCCACCACTTGCGGTTGGTTGGTTGGTAGGGTTTTACGTCGCACTAGTGCTGCGCAGATGGGCAATTAGCGACGGTCTGGAACTCGCCCCTAGTATTGGTCCGGAGACATGCCATCGCAATTTTGTTCCTCCACGGAAGGGATGGTTCTCCCGCTTCGGTGACCACCAGAGGTACAATTTTTGATGGGAACATGGAGGACATTGCGGCCACGACAGATTTTACGTGCACCAGCCAAGCCACCATTAGCGTACACGACAGTCTTTGGCCGGCTCGAGTACCGAACCCACAATCTTCCGATTACGAGGCCGGCGCTCTACCGACTGGGCTACCGCGGCCCCCAACACTTGTGTAAAGTAGCTTTTGAATCTGTTTTTATGATCATTTTCATTCAATTTTGTGTCCCCTAAAATTACCTCTTTTTCAAAATTGAATGTTTTCTATTTTCTTATAAAATAAAAGTATTTAACATTATGAAGATTAAATAACGTAATTTTTTATATTGATGTTTTATGATTATGAGAAAATTATACCTTAAGTGCATATTTAAATCAGAATATTGTAAGTAAAATTTGAACATTTAAGAGAAATGTAATATGTATATACTTGGTTACAAATGAAATGTATACCGTATTAAGAAGGAAGTTTTATCTGACATTTGTTGGATGTCTTTGACTCTATTTATTTTTTCACAAATATGCTCATGCTATAATATGCATTATTTACATTTTTATTTATTTATTTATATTATATATATATATATATATATACATATTACATATATATTATTTTAGGAGGGTAGGGAATAGCTCGATACACCGACGAGATGACACGGAGATTAAGTGAAAAGCTAACTTTATAAAAACAACTTACCTTGAATTTAATACTCTAATTTTTACATAAAATCTCTAATTTTCAGCTGGAAGGACACTAGCTTATAAATTATGAAATGTGAATGTGGCACTGGTGATGAATTTAATTAAATATAATTTTTCTATAAAATCTCCAATTTTCAACTGAATTTAGGATTTTTTTACTGTGACATCATAATCATTATTTTTAATTTTTGACAAAACCAATTAAAAATTTCTTTTTTGTTAAAAACAATACATTTCTATAATATGGTAATAATAATGATAAGAATATAACGTGATTCATCATCTAACATGAATTGGAAGTTAAAAGATTGGCAGTTTGTAAAATTAATTTAAAATGTCAATGCAAAGTGGCATGGGAAAAAAAAAAAAAAAAAAAAAAAAAAAAAAAACATTTTAAATTGTTTTTAAAATATCTTAAAACTCAGTAATTTTGAAATGAATTGAAAAAGTTTGACTGTGAACTCATATCATTTTTTACCAATTTTTAACTCTTGCCAAAATCGGTTTACAATTCAAGATTTTTAAAATACTTTTTTTTAAAGCTGCAATTAAAAAAAAAAAAAAACGTGATTTATAATTTAACATGATTTAAATTCGTAAGATTGCAAGCTCGCATGTATTAGCCGAATAATATGAAAAAAGGAATACTGCTAGCACGCAAATTTTAAAATCTTAATGCAAAGTGACCTGAAAAATTACATTTTAATTAATTAAAACAACAAAAAAAAAAAATCTATCAAACAGAATTTTACTAAGAACCATCCCAATTAAATCAGCCTTTTTTTTTTTTTTTTTTTTTTTTTTTTTCGTATAGTAATAGAATATTTATAAGACAACAATTTTATCATTCAACAAAACATTAAAATCAATAGCTTACATTAGGTGGACGAAATAAACTTGGGTTCTTTTCACCTATTTCTTTGTTTTTTTTTTCGAACACTTCGATATCCAGAGGTGCAACCCGGTGCGTAACAATGCGACATTATGAAAAAAATCCAATATTAAAAATAAATTAAAAACAAAACTGAAAATAAAACTAAAATTTCGTCTGCGCACAATGCTATTCTACGGAGGTAGTGGACAGTCAGAGAACCCATACGACCCCTAGCGGCGAACGAATAATAGCGACCATTTCGGGTCCATTTTTGAGGGAAGGACTTCTCTAAGTCCGTGACTGCCAGTAATAAAAAGTAAACAACTTATTTGCTTTAGAGATTTCTAAATTGTTTTTTCCCCACAAAATTCCCAAAGTTCCCAAATATCCCAGTTTTTTCCCTTGGTTTTAAATTCCCGGGTTTTTTGCATCTCTAGCTGCAGCCAAGGTTCTTCTATCATAATGTTGGGCCATTTGAAGAGTAGCCAATCAGAAGCAAGCAGACGTGAAACGTCACAGGGCGGAAGACAGAAACAAACTACGATGCAAATATACAGCTGTTAGCCCAGAGCTAGCTATTACTTACTAAAAAATATATCCTATAATCTGATATAAATATTGCATAGAAACGAAAATCATGTACGGTATTACATGAAATAAAAGTACATTCGTTAAAATATTTATTTTAAATACATATAAGTTCATAAAAAATTATAAAGCTTTCGCGTTTTCGGCAATATTGCTATGCATTTGTTTACATTTATAATACTTCAATAAAACGATGAATTTCAATTATATTAAAATGAAATGAAATAAAAATGCAGTTATTTAATTGTTTTACTCAAAAGAAAGCACATATATTTTTTTAAAAGAATGTAAAATATATACATTTTACTGTACGATCGCGATATGTTTGTTTACAATTCAGATATCCCAGTAAAATTATGAATTTTAATTTTATGAGTAAAAATAAAATATAAGTACATTTTTAAAATATTTGTTCAAAATAAAACACTTATATTTTTCAATTTAAAAAGAAATACACAATATATGAAGTTATCTGTAATATTGATATGTTTGTTTACCTTTTAAATACTTCAATATTGTAATGAATTACTTCAATAAGACGACGAATTTAAATTATATTAAAATGAAATAAAAATGCAGTTATTTAAATGTTTTGCTCAAAAGAAAGCTCACGTATTTGTTTAAAAAAATCTAAAATATATAAATTTTGCTATACTAGCGTGATTTGTTTGTTTACATTTAAGATATTTCAGTAAAATTATGAATTTTAATTTTATGAGTAAAAATGAAATAAAAATACATTCTTTAAAATTGTTTGTTCAAAATAAAACACTTATAATTTTCAATATAAAAAGAAATACATAATATATTCAGTTATCTGTAATATTATGATATGTTTGTTTACCCTTTAAATACTTCAATATTATGAATTTTAATATTAAAAGTAAATTAAATATTGGAAATAGGAAAATTTAATATTTATGTCAGACTTTAAACTCATATTAAATTTATTATTTCCCTATTTAAAAAAAGTTTCAGCATAACAATATATTTCAAAATAATTAATAGTATCAGTTTACAAATAAAATAGGTTCCTTAATAACAGAAATTAGAAGGGTACTAAAACCACTTACCGAATTTTTTGGTTGTTGAATTCCAAGTATACTTTAATTATATATAATTACAATTATTATTTCGTCCCAAGTAACATGCTGAGTGATTGGTGATTGATCAGCACAAATTAATAATTGATTTATCTTCTAATACAGCTAAATTTTCGCAATCCACTTATCAACAAATCAATTTTGACAGTGTTTGTATACATTGCAATTGATATATGCACTTCAGAGAATTGTGGATTTTTGAGAGATGATTATACTTCACTTTGCATGAAAGAAGAAATGTATGAAATTTTGTACTGTAGCAATCAATAATATGCATATATGTATCATATGTATTTATGTAATCAGTAATATGCATCATGTACATGAAAAAAAAAAAAAAAAAGATCTTCGGATACAGCTAACTTGTATTGCATGAAAATCTGTACTGTAGCGGAAAGTAATATGAATATACAAAAAAGTCTGATATGAGAATGGACTGATACTGATGATCACTTTTTTCATTGTTGCACCGAAAAAGAGGGAAGGGCAGTTGATAAAACACAATCCAGAAAAAAAAAAAAAAAGATACTTGGTGGTGGGTCTAACATTATGATACCACAGTTTAAAAGCAAAGCAAAATGATTTTGCGCTTTCATGTTTAAGTTACAAATGAAAATTTATAGTAGTACTGAAAATTATTTCAACTGAATTATTCATTTGAGTATTCACTTGCTGTATAAATACAAATTTTTTGCATACTTTTGAGTAAAATTTGATAGTATATCAAATATGAAAGAAACGCCTCTCTCTCATTGAAATCCGAGCCGGACACTTGGGTGATGCTGCTTGTAAGTAAAAGAAATCAACGGTATCCAAAGAATTAATTAACTTTCGAAAAAGCTAAAATAGTGCTTGCCTATTTTCGCTAAAATGCTAAAGTAATTTTTTTGCCAGGTTAAACCCTGTCAGTAAATATACTCCAAATTAATAAATACAAAACTTTGAATAAACACCATAAAATGCAAGAACTTGCAACATTTGTTTCAGGTTAAAAGAAAACACAACACTTCATCAAGGCGAATAAAGTAGGCAAGAGTGCTGCCAATAAAGCGCTGCCGAAGGGTCATGTTCTCTTTTCACCTGAAACAATTATTGTGAACTCTTGCATTTTATGGTGTTTATTCAAAGTTTTGTACTTATTACTTTTAAACCTCAGTTCTGTGGTGTTATATATATATATATATGTGTATATAATACTCCAAAATGTTTAAGCAATGATCAACAATTTTTTTACAAAAGAAAAATTATATTCATTGTTTAAATATGGTATGACAGAAATAGTTTCAAAACATTTTGCTCATGTTGGCTTGTTGGTATTTTTAAAACTATTTTCATTGGAAAACATGTGCTACTACTGACACTTTTAACATATTATTACAAAAGTTACATTGAAATGTGCTACTACATAAAAACAATTTCATAAAATTTTCAATTATCCAGATACTTTCTACAGAGGATTAAAGAAAGAAAAAATTAAAATAAAAAAAATCTGGTGTGAAACAGCCACACGACTTCCATTACCCACTATTACACGTACTATATGCATTTTTGAGAGATAATGTGATCAGAAAACCTAAAAGTGATCTAAAGAGAAAATCGTTAGAGCCGTTTTTGAGATACCCACTTTTAAAAAAAATCAATTATTGACCGGAAAACAATAATTACATACAAAAGCATATTTAAACGTGAGTTAAAATGGCGAGTTTGAAAAAAATCCGTACAGCTGTTTTTAAAGGAACCCTTGGGAGACCTGAAATTGAGCTATTTATACAGGACGCGTATCAATTTTCCTGAACTAACCAACTATATCATTCGAAAGGTCATCTAATAGAGTGTTTATATAGCAAATTTGAAGAAAATCGTTAGAGCCGTTTTTGAGATACGGACTTACGGTCCCACTTCCGGTTTCCGATGTCTCACTTCCGGTTAAACTCAATTATTGACAGGAAAACAATAATTACATACAAAAGCATATTTAAAAGTGAGTTAAAATGGCGAGTTTGAAAAAAAATCCGTACAACCGTTTTTATAGGAACGCCTTTGCGAGGCCTGAAATTGAGTTATTTATAGAGGACGCCTATCAATTTTCCTCAACTAACCAACTGTATCATTCGAAAGGACATCTAACAGAGTATTTATATAGCAAGTTTGAAGAAAATCGTTAGAGCCGTTTTTGAGATACGGACTTACGGTCCCACTTCCGGTTTCCGATGTCCCACTTCCGGTTTTCCAATTTTCACCAAAATTTGGAAATTTCATCTGTACACCAGACGTATTTCAATTCTAAAATCTCGTAGCTCTATCTTTATTAGTTTCTGAGCTATAGTAGCCAGAAGATTCTCCACATACATACACACACACACGCATACATACACACTGACCAATTGCCAAAAACCACTTTTTTGGACTCAGGGGACCTTAAAACGTGTAAATCAGGTGAAAACCCGATATCGAATTTTCAGACCGAATACAATACTTCCATTACCTACGGTAGTAGGGTAATGGAAGTAAAAAGTACCTAAGATTTTTTTTTTTTTTTTACACACAAGTTTATTTCATTTTAATTGTATTAACTGCAAATTTAATTTTGAACTGCAGAAATATTTTTGTGTGTACTCATTTTTATCCACTACATAACTTAAACATTTTGTTTATTATGAGATACCACAATTTGTTTTCATAAAGATAATAAACATTTAAAGCATAAACATTTAACAAACATACTTATAATTATTGCTAATTTAATATCCCTTTGATTTATTACTTCTGATCTTGAAAATGTATGATGTAATATACACGATGATATATTACTTACACAATTTGATTTTATGAGCAATCTATCTATTGTTATTATACATCACAGTTTTCTAGCAATGTTCTATCACTTTCAATAATCTATTCTTTTAAAAAAATATGTGCTCTAATGCGGAGCATGTCAAAGAAGCAACAAAAGACGTAGATTAAGATTATCACACGGTACATTTAACCAAATTCGATTAAAAGAAAAGAAAAAAAAAATTAAATCATAAAAACGCAATTTAAACACAGTTATTTCAAATGTAAACAAGATTTGATCCATCCGCCAAATGACGTAGTGCGCGAGAAATCTCAACTAGCTGAAAATTCGCGCATCTATGAAATGGCACCCCCCTGGCTGCAGCTGGTCTTCTTATCGTAGTAAAAATTCTTTGGCTAGACGCTTCAGTGATGCCATATCGGGGATTTTGTCCCCATTTTGGGGGATTTTTGAGGCTTCTGGGGACAATTTCGGGGACCAAATGTTTGTGGGGACTTTTTTGGGGAATTCTAAAATTTTTGGGGACAGATCTGGGGAGTTCTTCAACTTTCTGTCAATGTTGGCAACGTAATGATTTATTTCTGCGACTAGATACTTTCAATAGCTTTATTGTTATTTGGGGATCTTTTTCAAAAATTGCCTTCATTTGGGGAAAAATCTGAGCTTAAATCATAGAAAAATCTGCTTGATATTTTTTCTGAAATTTTTTTTATTTTCCCTTTTTAGTAGAAATCAAGTTGGGGATTTTTTCAAAAAACCCCTCTGATTTGGGGAAATTTGAAGACCTGTTTGGGGAAATAATTTTCGACCATCTGGCATCACTGACGCCAGTAGTCCTATTGGTGAGCTAGTCTAGTATATACTCGGATCCTTCCTCCGAGAGTATATAAGGTCTATGCTCGGGACGGACTGGACTGGGAGGACTTTCTGAAAGTGGATAAGTTTGAACACACATTTACGAAACCATACAATATGGAAAAGCCATACATGTGTCAAATATGTTCTAAAGGATTTTCCCAAAAGGAATATCTGAAAAAACATCTACGCATGCATACAGAAGAAAAGCCATACGTGTGTGAAGAATGTTTTAAAGGATTTTCTAAAAAGAGAAATCTGAACAATCATCTACGCACACATACAAAAGAAAAACTATACGTGTGTGAAGTATGTTCTAAAGGGTTTTCCCAAAAGGAGTATCTAAATATTCACCAACGCATTCATTCAAAAGAAAAACCATATGTGTGTGAAATATGTTCTAAAAGATTTTCTGTGAAAACTCGTCTAAACAATCATTTACGCACCCACACAGAAGAAAAGCCATACGTGTGTGAAGTATGTTGTAAAGGATTTTCTGTAAAGAGTAGTTTGAACATTCACCAACACATCCATACAAAAGAAAAGCCATATGTGTGTGAAGTATGTTGTAAAAGATTTTCTGTAAAGAGTAATCTAAGCAGACATTTACGCACCCACACAGAAGAAAAACCATACGTGTGTGAAGTGTGCTGTAAAAGATTTTCTGTAAAGGGTAATTTAAAGAGTCATTTACTCACCCACACAGAAGAAAAACCATATGTGTGTGAAGTATGTTCTAAAGGATTTTCCCAAAAGGGCGATCTAAATATTCACAAACGCGTTCATACAAAAGAAAAGCCATACATGTGTGAAGTATGTTCTAAAGGATTTTCACAAAAGGGAGATGTAAATATTCACAAACGCGTCCATACAAAAGAAAAGCCATACATATGTGAAGTATGCTGTAAAGGATTTTCTGTAAAGAGTAATCTAAACAATCATTTACGCACCCACACAGAAGAAAAGCCATACGTGTGTGAAGTATGTTCTAAAGGATTTTGTCAGAAAGAACATCTAAATATTCACCAACGCATTCATACAAAAGAAAAGCCATACGTGTGTGAAATATGTTCTAAAGGATTTTCTGCAAAGACAAATCTAAACAGTCATTTACGCACCCACACAGAAGAAAAGCCATACGTGTGTGAAGTATGCTGTAAAAGATTTTCTGTAAAGAGTAATTTAAACAGTCATTTACGCACCCACACAGAAGAAAAGCCATACGTGTGTGAAGTATGTTCTAAAGGATTTTGTCAAAAAGGTCATCTAAATACTCACCAACGCATCCATACAAAAGAAAAGCCATACGTGTGTAAAGTATGTTCTAAAGGATTTTCCCAAAAGGGAAATCTAAAGATTCACACACGCATCCATACAAAAGAAAAGCCATGTGTGTGAAGTATGTTCTAAAAGTTTTTCTGTAACGACTAATCTAAACAAACATTTACGCGCCCCGCCCACACAAAAGAAAAATCATAAATGTGTGAAGTATGTTCTAAAGGACTTTCTCGAAAGGCCATCTAAATATTCACCAACATACTCATACAAAAGAAAGCCATGCATATGTGTGTGAAGGATTTTCCCAAAAGAGACTTCTAAATTGGCATCCTCCCACACATACTGGAGAAAAGTCATACATGTCAGTGTAAAATATTTTATATAAAAGAGTGTCTGAGGAAACATATACATCCATAAAGGAGAAAAGCCATTCTTGTCTTGAAATAAAAATACAGAGTCTGAATTGAGAATATCTTAAAATGGAAATATTTGTACTATTTTCGCAAAAAGCATTAATATTTGCAGTAAAAACAAGAAATATTATATATATATATATATATGAATTTTTATTTTTTCAAATATACATTTTTGTCAATCATTTTACAGTTTTGTACTGATAAATTATAACTTTTTAGATATCGTTGATGTGAATATGTGTTGAACCCTACGCATATCGTTATGGCCATGGCATATTTTAAAATCTAGTTTCGATCTCATTTAAAATAACGCAGAACTTTGATTGTTTTTTAAGGCTTATGTTTCCAATATAATACAGGAGCGCACTATTGTAATTTAAGTATATATACAACATCTTCTATAAAATAAGATTTTATTTTAAAATAAGATTTTTATATTATTGTTATAAAGTTTACGAAAAAAAAAAGCACACAGTGCTACAAAAAGTGTTTTGGAATCAACCTTAACTCTTATTTATTTTAAAACGAAGTTACAGAAAAACAACTATTTCTTTTATTCTAAAATAGAATTTTAAGAAAAATATGCACCCCTTAGGTTATTTGAAAGACAGCGCGCTAGAAAAAATAAGTACCTTTTAAATTGATTTTAGGCTTGCGAATAGATAATAATGGGATTTTTGTTTGCATTTTAACGTAAATTGCCATTCTGTAGAAAAGAAAAGTGAAATATTTAATACTAAGAGTCAGTTTTTTTTTTCTTCTTTCATTTATGGAATAGGAACATGTATCGATTTTAAGCACAGATTACATGAAGAAATGGAAATCGATATATTTAATTTAGGTAAATATCCACTAAATGGAGTAAATGCTTAAACTTTTACTGCAAGTGCTTACTTGAGTTTTTAAATCAATGAAATAAACTCTATATTTATTTTTAGTTCAACAGGACAATTTCTTTCAATCTGGCATTTTGCGTCGTTACCAATTTATAGTGTTCCACTTCGAAAATGTCTGCCAATATCCAATTTTACCATTTAATTTCTTACTCTATTTTAAAATATTTTGTAAAATCCGTAAAAACTTTATATATATATGTATAATTTTGGGCAACTATCTCAGGAACTACTGTACAGAATTCCACAAAATTTGATATGTAGTTGCATCTTGACATAAGTTAGTGCCTATCAATTTTTGGTAAAAATCGTTCAACAGATGACATTATCATCTCGTTTTTCTGGTGTAACTCCCGTTTCGCCGACAAAAAATTTCATACCCCCCTGTTTTTCCCATTCAAGCTTCCCTTTCCAGCTATTTAGGTATTTGTCCTATGGGGAAAACAAGTGGAAAGGAAATTTCAATTCAATGAAATGGAGGGTACTAGTTACGTAAAGAGATTAGTGTCCTGTTCACCCCTTTTTATCAGTTGATACGACTCACAGTCTCAGGTGCACAAACCCATGGTGAATTACAATTTTCACTTGTCATTTTTTACGCTTAATTTATGACCACGTTACTGTCATAAAATTATTTCTCTTTTTACAGTGCATTATTCCCAGAAATTCATACAGCCTGAGACCAGAAACTGCGCGAATTTTAAAATTTTGTAGGCTTTTTTTTTTTTTTTTCATTTTAAAATTAGAATTTTGATATTATAATGCATTGAAAAATGATTGTCATTACATAAGATAGATGAAATGTATAGATGAAGGCAAATAAAGTGTATAAATCTATAATAATAAATGGAAAGGTTTGTCTGTCTGTCTGTCTGTTCTTTTATACGTTCAGCCCCTACTGAACGCAGAAGTACAAGAATTGACATACGGATGCTCTGGAGCCTTTCCGATGTTTTCCTCGAAACAGAATTTAAAAATCTTAATTAGTTTCGGAGATATTAATTAAAATGCTGACCCATGTGTCGATCGAAAAATGACCAAAAATCCTTATTGCTTAAAAAGGGGCATTCTATCAGCATTCAGCAGACGATTTTAACGGCTGTCTCTAACGGAAACAAAACATGTGAAACTCATTAATGTCACATGATCTTTAACTGGGGTTAAAAATTGCAAATTTCAAAGTGCTTCAAATTTTCTTTTTCGTACACAACACTTAATATACAACCTATTGAGCACAAAACCAACCTGCAGTTAAAATTTCATCAATTTTCATTAATAAACAAAGCAGTTACGTTTTAATTGCAAATTAAAATATATTCCAACACGTAATCTATCTTTCAATAGACGATAGGAGTTTCCATAGCAACAAAATACATTTGTAGGAACTAAAAAATACTTTTTCTTTTTTTTTTTTACTTCCATTACCCGACTACCGTGGTATATATAGGTTTTGGGATTGTTCTGATTAGGTTTTCTTTTGTTATCTCAGCTACTAATTAAAATAATTTCATAAGTAACACATTATTTGAAAACTTTGTTGATCTGGAATTGAACAGTAGATTACAGAAATTTCTACCGCCAGATATTTTAAAATTTCGATATTTCAAATTCTAATTAAATTATTTTTAAAACATCATTCGAAAGATATTTTACAGTTCTTTTAAATTATCGAAAGTTTTCACCATATTTACACGTTTTGAGGTGTCCTGAATCAGTTATTTATTTTTTGTATCTCAGTTATTAATTAAAAAAATTTCATAAGTAATACATCATTTGAAAGCTTATTTTAGCTGATACACATTTTAAAGAACTTTTACATTATCGGAAATGGAATTCGGGATTTTACCCGATTTACACGTTTTGAGGACTCCTGATTAGGTTTTCTGTTGTATATCAGCTACTAATTAAAATAATTTCATAAGTAATACATCATTAGAAAGCTTTTTTGATTTGGAATCGAACAGTGGAATAGAGAAATTTGTACCGCCAGATGGCGCTGTAATATTTAAAAATTTCAATATTTCAATTTCTAATTATGATTAAATTAATTTTAATACATCATTCGAAAGATGTTTTAAAGTTATTTTAAATTATCGAAAGTTTTCACCAGATTTTCACGTTTTGAGATGTCCTGAATCAGTTTTCTTTTATATCTCAGTTATTAACATTATCGAAACTTTTACATTATCGAAAGTGGAATTCGGGATTTCACCAGATTTACACGTTTTGAGGTCTCATGATTAGGTTTTCTTTTGTATATCAGCTACTAATTAAAATATTTTCATAAGTAATACATCTTTAGAAAGCCTTTTTTATTTGGAATTGAACAGTTGATTACAGAAATTTTTACCGCTAGATGGCGCTGTAATATTTTAAATTTTCAATTTCTAATTATGATTAAATTATTTTTAATACGTCATTCGAAAGATATTTTAAAGTTTTTTTTATATTATCGAAAGTTTTCACCAGATTTGCACGTTTTGAGGTCTCCTGAATTAGTTTTCATTTGTATCTCAGCTACTAATTAAAATAATTTCATAAGTAATACATCATTTGAAAGCTTTTTTGATTTGGAATCAAACAGTGGAATACAGAAATTTGTACCGCCAGATGGCGCTGTAATATTTTAAAATTTCAATATTTCAATTTCTAATTATGATTAAATTAATTTTAATACATCATTCGAAAGATATTCGGGATTTCACCCGATTTACACGTTTTGAGGTCTCCTGGATTAGTTTTCATTTTTATCTAAGCTACTAATTAAAATAATTTCATAAGTAATACATCAGTAAAATCTTTTTTGATTTGGAATCGAACAGTAGAATACAGAAATTTGTACCGCTAGATGGCGCTGTAATATTTTAAACTTTCAACATTTCAATTTCTAATTATGATTAAACTATTTTTAATACATCATTCGGAAGATATTTTAAAGATCTTTTAAATTATCGAAAGTTTTTACCATATTTACACGTTTTGAGGTGTCCTGAATCAGTTTTTATTTTTTGTGTATCAGTTGTTAATTAAAAAAATTTCATAAGTAATACATCATTTGAAAGCTTATTTTAGTTGATACACATTTTAAAGTACTTTTATATTATCGAAAATGGAATTCAAGATTTCATCCGATGTACACTTTTTGAGGTCTCCTGATTAGGTTTTCTTTTGTATCTCATCTACTAATTAAAATAGATTCATGAGTAATACATAATTTGAAAGCTTTGTTGATCTGGAATGGAACAATAGATTACAGAAATTTCTACAGCCAGATGGCGCTGTAATTTTTTTAAATTTCAATATTTCAAATTCTAATTATGATTAAATTATTTCTAATACATCATTCGAAAGATAGTTTAAAGTTCTTTTATATTATCGAAAGTGGAATTCGAGATTTCACCTGATTTACAAATTTAAGGTGTCCTGATCAGGTTTTCTTTTGCATCTCAGCTAATTGAGTAAGACCGTCCAAAATTGGTATATGTAAGTTAATTAGGAGGGGCTGGAAGGGTGGGGAAGGAATTAGCGCGCAGCGCGCATGGGTTTGTGACCCGGTGCGAGTTTTTACCCGATGATAAAAGATTTTTTTTAAATTTTAATTTCTTAATAATAAAAGTTTGAGTTGAGAAGGAATATGCGTGTACAGCGCACGCATATCCTTAAATGTGCGCTTGCAGCGCGCATGGGTCTGCGCTGCCGAAGGCAGTGGATCCTGGTGTGAGTTTTTACCCGATGCTAAATGATATATTTTTAAATTCCTTTTCCTAAGAATGAAATTTTATGAGTAATAACGTGGAATTTTGAGAAGTCATAAGGATGGTGAAGAAGTACGTGCGCGCAGCGCACGTGTCTACGCTGCCGAAGGCAGTGGGGACCCGGTGCGACATTTTTCCCGATGAGAAATTTTTTTTCTCTTATTTTATCACATGATAAAAATTAATGCAATTTTGAGAATTCATTAATTATTGTGATTCATTTAAAAATAGTGACCAGCGAAGCGGGCGTAGCCTGCTAGTTTTATAATAATAAATGGAAAGTTTCGTCTGTCTGTCTATCTGTCTGTCTGTCTTTCTTTTATACGTTCAGCCCCTACTGAACGCAGAAATACAAGAATTGACATACGGATGCTCTGGAGCCTTTCCGATGTTTTCCTCGAAACAGAATTTAAAAATCTTAATTAGTTTCGGAGATATTAATTAAAATGTTGAACCATATCGATTGCAAAAATGACCAAAAAAGCCTTATTGCTTAAAAAGCGGCATTATATCAGCATTCAGCAGACGATTTTAAAGGCTGTCTCTAACGGAAACAAAACATGTTCAAGTCATTAATGTCACATGATCTTTAACTGGGGTTAAAAATTGCAAATTTCAAAGTGCTTGAAATTTTCTTTTTCGTACACAACACTTAATATACAACCTATTCAGCACAAAACCAACCTGCAGTTAAAATTTCATCAAATTTCATTAATAAACAAAGTAGTTACATTTTAATTGGAAATTAAATTTTATTCCAACACGTAATCTATGTTTCAATTTCAATAGCCTATAGGAGTTTCCATAGCAACAAAATACATTTGAAGGAACTAAAAAGTACTTTTTCTTTTTCTTTTTACTTCAATTACCGGACTACCGTGGTATATATGGTATCGCGTCATAACATCGCCGGAAAAAACATTGCACGTCAAAACGTAGACGACAAAACATCGCTGCAAAAACATCGCTGTGCTAAAATCATCGATGACAAAAACATAGCCGAATGATAAGTTATTATTTAGGATAGGATGTCTGGGTTTCTAAGCAGCGGAGTCAGACTTGCAGTCAAACTGGCGGTTGTCTGTGAATCTAAATCTCTTCCGAAAATTATATTTCATTTCTTTTTTTTTCCTTTCTCACTTCTTCTTCCCTTTTTTTATTTTATTTATTTATTTATTTTTTTTTAATGCATTAATCTAAAATAATAGTTTTTCTTTCTTTTTTTTCTGAGTTACAGATAATTCTATGATTCTATCAAATGCTATTAAAATAAATATTTTCAATAATTCAATGAATTTTTAAGAATACTTTGCTAGCTTTTTATTTATTTATTTATTTATTTATTTATTATTATTATTACTTTCTCTTACCCATAAGGTAGAGAAAGTATTGTTTTAGGGTAAAATTTTCGAACGTTAGTTTTTGTTATATTTACACGTTTTGAGGCCCCCTGAATACGAAAATCGTGTTTTTAGCGGTTGGTCTTTGTCTCTGTGTGTGTGTGCTTGTCTGTGTGCCTGTCTGTTTGTTATTAGCATATCTCAAGAACAAATAGAAGCAGAGATTCCAAACTTGGTATTATAAATGTGTATCATATAGAGATGAAACACTAAGCTTTTCGATGAGATGAAGCAAATTGTTCGTGTACAGTGACACTCAAGAGTATTCAAATACATTACATATATGGGGGAATTTGCAGTTATTTCTGTCTGTTATCGGCATATCACAAGAACAAATAGCAACAGAGATTTCAACTTGGTATTCCAAATGTGTATCATATATAGAGGCTGTACTAAGTTTTTAGTTGAGATGAAGCGAATCGTTTGTGTACAGGGACACTCAAGAGTATTCAAATGCATTACGCCAATGGGGGAAATTCCAGTTATTTCTGTCTGTTATCAGCATATCTCAAGAACAAACAGCAGCAGAGATTCCAAACTTGGTATTCAGAATTTGTATTATATAGAGATTCTACACGAAGCAAATCGTTGAGGTGAAGGAAATCGTTCGTGTACAGGGACACTCAAGAGTATTCAAATACCTTACGTCTATGGGGGAAATTGCAGTTATTACTTTCTCTTACCCATAAAATAGAGAAAGTGTTGTTTTAGGGTCAAATTTTCGAACGTGAGTTTTTGTTATATTTACACGTTTCAAGGTCCCTTGGATACGAAAATCGAGTTTTTAGCGGTAGATCTGCGTGTGCGTGTGTGTGTCTGTCTGTTACCAATATATCTCAAAAACAAATAGCAGCAGATATTCCAAACTTGAAATTCTAAATGTGTATCATATAGAGATGCTACACTAATCTTTTGGTTGAGATGAAGTGAATCGTTCGTGTACAGGGACACTCAAGAGTATTCAAATTCATTACGTCTATAGGGGAAATTGCAGTTAAGTAGAGTTTAACATCTATAGACTGCACTAAACCAAATGAAATTAATATATATTTTTTTATGCATAAAAACATGCTTCATGTAGAATATGGTATAGAAATCATTCACTGTTCGTTTACAGGGCTACACAAAAGAACTAGATTATAATGCGACAGTCATGAAAATTGATGGAAATATATTTCAGGTTGTGCCGTGTGTTATTAATATAGGATTATATTTATGTGCATCATGTGATGCATACATAACTTTCAGAAGATATACAGGGCTGTTAATATTTAAGCCATAACATTCTTCTTTATTTGTTAGTGGAAGTGCTTTACTATAATATACTATAACATATAATATTTTACCATCTCTAGGAAAGCTGCTCAAGAATTGAAATTAATTCCTTAAATTTATTTGGTAAATAATGTATTTTTTAAGCTAGATATTCATCGATTGTTTTCTTCTGTATTTACTCTTTTGAGGCTTCCTGAATACCGAAGTCAAGTTTTATAGTTTGATCTTTGCCTGTGTCTGTTAAAGTAAATTGAAAAAAAAAAAAAAAAAATTCGGGCGATCCAAATGATGTATTTTGAAGTGAATACGTTTCTTTCTAGAAAAGTTTATTCAAGATTGACAAGTTTTAAGGAATGATGCGTGTGAAAGTTGTCTAAATAATTTTAAATGAACTTTTGAACTTAATAACAGATTTGAATTCTCTATAAATGTAGTTACAATAATGAAACGTGGCGTTGAGAGGAGGGTGTTAGACACACCAGATTATTTTCTTTTATTTTTTACCTTGTTTTATGTAAGCTTCGTTTTATATCACTTGTCTACCGATATACATCCAAATTAATTTGGCATCCGTTTTCATAATGGTTATCTCATACATTAAGTTTGATGCATGTATATGTCTTAAAAGTGGAGATTTAACCTTCCTATTTTTGAGATAAATTGCAGCACATAAACGTTATCTGTCGGGTGATATGCACCCAAATTGAACTAATAAAGGGTTTCATAATCTTTATTTCTTACATACTAAGTTTTGTGTATGTATATGCAGTAAAATCTAAAATATAGCCTCTCCTTGAAAAAAAAAAAAAGTTTGTATAGCAGCGCTACCTATTAGTCGATATGCACCCAAATTGAATGTATAATGACCATCTTACCAAGTTTTGTTTGATTACTCACTACAGAACTTGAGATATAGCCTTCCGTAAATTGGGAAAAAGCGCTGTATAGCAGCGCCATCTGTTGAGCTATTTGCACCAAAAGTTGATACGCATTAATTTATGTAAGGTGCAACTACATATAAATTTACATTAAATTTTGCTCTGTAATTTCTGAGAAAAAGTTGCCACAAATTGTTTGTCACATGTAATGGCAGACGGATAGGCACATATTTTCTAAAACAGATTTAATCGTGTTCTGGACCTCTTAAAACGTGTAAATCCATCGAAAAAAGGAAGTCTACAATGTTTACGAAATCAAACTTTTTTCGATTGAATATGAAGAAAGTAATAAACAAAAACCTATGTTGTGGTCATCACAAAAAATGTTCTATGTCATTGTTTATAACAGGGTATCTCACCGATTGATATGCAGAAAAATGTAATCAGCGTAACTTCTCACAATTCATACTTTGCATTGCATGTCGGTGCAGTTTTAACTACAAGATGGTGACATGGCTATCTGAAAATACGCAAAAAATGATAGCAGCACCATCTGTGGACTAATATGCATTCAAATCGAATTAACGTAATTTTTTATAGTATCTAGCTCACATAGGAAGTTTGGTCATTTTATATAACATAGAAACTGAAATATAGCCTGCTTTTGAATAGAAAATATGATAGCAGCATAACAGTGCCACCTGTTCGACCAAAGTGAATCAAAATAATTTTACCTAATATACATGATATTAAGTTTAGTCCAATTATATACCATAGACGTTGAGATATTGCTATCCCCTAAATAGGATTAAATTGCACCATAGTACGCCAGCTATCGTCCCATTTGCATTTAAATCAAATCAGCGTTATTTTACATAACATCCTCATCAATTCCACATGCCAAGTTTAGTGCATTTATAGCCTTATAGAAGCTGAGATATAGATGTTCCTTAAAAGAGGGAAGATTACAGCATAGCAGTGCCATCTGTTGGCACCACAATATCTAACCAAAATTAAATTTAAGTCAAGGTCTACCAAGTATCAAGTTTGGTTAAATGTTACCAATTACTTCAATCGATACAGCGTCTACAAAATTTTAGAAGTATACAGACATTTTCTAAAAGTGACTTTTAAAAAATATTCACGATATCTCAAAACGTGTAGATCATTGAAAACTTGTGATCGAAAGTTTTCATTATTCCTATACTTTCTTTAAATATATATATTTACATATATATATATATATATATATATATATATATATGTATGTATATATAGCTGAAATTAAAACTTTTTTATGTTTACAGAAGCATGTAATAAAAAAGGAAGATGTTAAAAATAGTGTCGTCATGACATAAAACATCAATCTGATATTTATATTTAATCTCTAAAATTGTAGTTGAACAAAAAAAAAAAAAAAAAAATTGCTTTTAATGTTTACTCTATTTAATTGTTATTACTCCGTGATTGTTATTAACCACTTAAAAAAAAAAAAAAAAAAAAAAAAAAACGCTTTGTTTTCTATTGGCTATGTTATTGTCGAGGCGATGTTATTGACTAGGCGACGTTTTGACAAGCGATATTTTGACGGCGATGAATTGAACAGTAGATCGCAGAAATTTCTACTGCCAGATATTTTAAAATTTCGATATTTCAAATTCTAATTAAATTATTTTTAATACATCATTCGAAAGATATTTTAAAGTTCTTTTAAATTATCGAAAGTTTCACCAGATTTATACGTTCCGAGGTCTCCTGAATTAGTTTTCTTTTGTATCTCAGCTACTAATTAAAATAATTTCATAAGTAATACATCATTAGAAAGCTTTTTTGATTTGGAATCGAACAGTGGAATACAGAAATTTGTACCGCAAGATGGCGCTGTAATATTTTCAATTTTCAATATTTCAATTTCTAATTATGATTAAATTATTTTTAATACATCATTCGAAAGATATTTTAAAGTTCTTTTAAATTATCGAAAGTTTTCACCAGATTTACACGTTTTGAGGTGTCCTGAATCAGTTTTCTAATATATCTCAGAAATTAATTAAAAAACTTTCATAAGTGATACATCATTTGAAAGCTTTGTTGACTTGATACACATTTTAAAGTACTTTTACATTATCGAAAATGGAATTCGAGATTTCACCCGATTTACACGTTTTGAGGTGTCCTGATTAGGTTTTCTTTTGTATCTCAGCTACTAATTAAAATTTTTTTATAAGTAATACATAATTAGAAAGCTTTTTTGATTTTGAATCGAACAGTGGATTACAGAAATTTGTACCGCCAGATGGCGCTGTAATATTTTAAAATTTCAATATTTCAATTTCTAATTATGATTAAATTATTTTTAATACATCATTCGAAAGATATTTTAAAGTTCTTTTAAATTATCGAAAGTTTTCACCAGATTTACACGTTTTGAGGTGTCCTGAATCAGTTTTCTTTTGTACCTCAGGTACTAATTAAAATAATTTCATAAGTAATACATCATTAGAAAGCTTTTTTGATTTGGAATCGAACAGTGGAATAGAGAAATTTGTACCGCCAGATGGCGCTGTAATATTTTAAAATTTCAATATTTCAATTTCTAATTATGATTAAATTATTTTTAATACATCATTCGAAAGATATTTTAAAATTCTTTTAAATTATCGAAAGTTTTCACCAGATTTACACGTTTTGAGGTGTCCTGAATCAGTTTTCTATTATATCTCAGAAATTAATTAAAAAACTTTCATAAGTGATACATCATTTGAAAGCTTTGTTGACTTGATACACATTTTAAAGTACTTTTACATTATCGAAAATGGAATTCGAGATTTCACCCGATTTACACGTTTTGAGGTTTCCTGATTAGGTTTTCTTTTGTATTTTCACTACTAATTAAAATAATTTCATGAGTAATACATCATTAGAAAGCTTTTTTGATTTGGAATAGAACAGTGGATTACAGAAATTTCTGCCGCCAGATGGCGCTGTAATATTTTTAAATTTCAATATTTCATATTCTAATTATGATTAAATTATTTTTAATGCATCATTCGAAAGATATTTTAAAGTTCTTTTATATTATCGACAGTTTTCACCAGATTTACAGGTTTAGAGGTCTCCTGAATTAGTTTTCTTTTGTATCTCAGCTACTAATTAAAATAATTTCGTAAGTAATACATCATTAGAAAGCTTTTTTGATTTGCAATCGAACAGTGGGATACAGAAATTTGTACCGCCAGATGGCGCTGTAATATTTTAAAATTTCAATATTTCAATTTCTAATTATGATTAAATTATTTTTAATACACCATTCGTAAGATATTTTAAAGTTCTTTTAAATTATCGAAAGTATTCACCAGATTTACACGTTTTGAGGTGTCCTGAATCAGTTTTCTTTTGTATCTCAGCTACTAATTAAAATAATTTCATAAGTAATACATCATTAGAAAGCTTTTTCGATTTGGAATCGAACAGTGGAATACAGAAATTTGTACCACCAGATGGCGCTGTAATATTTTAAAATTTCAATATTTCAATTTCTAATTATGATTAAATTATTTTTAATACATCATGGGAAAGATATTTTAAAGTTCTTTTAAATTATCGAATGTTTTCACCAGATTTACACGTTTTGAGGTGTCCTGAATCAATTTTTTTTTGTATCTCAGTTATTAATTAAAAAAAGTTCATAAATAATACATCATTTGAAAGCTTATTTTAGTTGATACACATTTTAAAGTACTTTTACATTATCGAAAATGGAATTCGAGATTTCACCCGATTTACACGTTTGGAGGTGTCCTGATTACGTTATCTTTTGTATCTCATCTACTAATTAAAATATTTTCATGAGTAATACATCATTTGAAAGCTTTGTTGAACTGGAATGGAACAATAGATTACAGAAATTTCTATCGCCAGATGGCGCTGTAATATTTTTAAATTTCAATATTTCATATTCTAATTATGATTAAATTATTTCTAATACATCATTCGAAAGATATTTTAAAGTTCTTTTACATTATCGAAAGTGGAATTCGAGATTTCACTTGATTTACAATTTAAAGTGTCCTGATCAAGTTTTCTTTTGCATCTCAGCTAAATGAGTAAGACCGTTCAAAATGGTATATGCAAGTTAATTAGGAGGGGCTGGAACGGTGGGGAAGGAATAGGCGCGCAGCGCTCATGGGTTTTGGACCCGGTGCGAGTTTGTACCCGACGATAAAAGATTTTTTTTTAATTTTATTTTCTTAATAATAAAAGTTTGAGTTGAGAAGGAATATGCGTGTACAGCGCACGTATATCCTCAAACGTGCGGGCGCAGCGCGCATGGGTCTGCGCTGCCGAAGGCAATGGCGTCCCGGTGTAAGTTTTTACCCGATGCTAAATGATATATTTTTTAATTCCTTTTCTTGAGAATGAAAGTTTATGAGTAATAACATGGAATTTTGAGAAGTCATAAGGATGGTGAAGGTGCTACATTTTTCCTGATCAGAATTTTTTTTTCTCTTTTTTTATCACATGATAAAAGTTAATGCAATTTTGAGAATTCATTAATTATTGTGATTCATTTAAAAATAGTGACCAGCGAAGCGGGCGTAGCCTGCTAGTCTATAATAATAAATGGAAAGGTTTGTCTGTCTGTCTGTCTGTTCTTTTATACGTTCAGCCCCTATTGAACGCAGAAGTACAATAATTGACATACGGATGCTCTGGAGCCTTTCCGATGTTTTTCTCGAAACAGAATTTAAAAATCTTAATTAGTTTCCGAGATATTAATTAAAATGTTGACCCATGTGTCGATCGAAAAATGACCAAAAATCCTTATTGCTTAAAAAGAGGCATTCTATCAGCATTCAGCAGACGATTTTAACGGCTGTCTCTAACGGAAACAAAACATGCGAAAGTCATTAATGTCACATGATCTTTAACTGGAGTTAAAAATTGCAAATTTCAAAGTGCTTGAAATTTTCTTTTTCGTACACAACACTTAATATACAACCCACTGAGCACAAAACCAACCTGCAGTTAAAATTTCATCAAATTTCATTAATAAACAAAGCAGTTACATTTTAATTGGAAATTAAATTTTATTCCAACACGTAATCTGTCTTTCAATTTCAATAGACTATAGGAGTTTCCATAGCAACAAAATACATTTGAAGGAACTAAAAAGTACTTTTTCTTTTTCTTTTTACTTCAATTACCGGACTACCGTGGTATATATAGGTTTTGGGGAAATAAAAAATATTTATTTTTCTTTTTACTTCCATTAATAAAACTTTTTCTTTTGTATCTCAGCTACAAATTAAAATAATTTCATAAGGAACACATTATTTGAAAGCTTTGTTGATTTGGGATTGAACAGTAGATTACAGAAATTTCTACTGCCAGATATTTTAAAATTTCGATATTTAAAATTCTAATTAAATTATTTTTAATACATCATTCGAAAAATATTTTAAAGTTCTTTTAAATTATCGAAAGTTTTCACCAGATTTATACGTTCCGAGGTCTCCTGAATTAGTTTTCTTTTGTATCTCAGCTACTAATTAAAATAATTTCATAAGTAATACATCATTAGAAAGCTTTTTTGATTTGGAATCGAACAGTGGAATACAGAAATTTGTACCGCCAGATGGCGCTGTAATATTTTCAATTTTCAATATTTCAATTTCTAATTATGATTAAATTATTTTTAATACATCATTCGAAAGATAATTTAAAGTTCTTTTAAATTATCGAAAGTTTTCACCAGATTTACACGTTTTGAGGTGTCCTGAAACAGTTTTCTTTTATATCTCAGTTATTAATTAAAAAAATTTCATAAGTAATACATCATTTGAAAGTTTTGTTGACTTGATACACATTTTAAAGTACTTTTACATTATCGAAAATGGAATTCGAGTTTTCACCCGATGTACACTTTTTGAGGTCTCCTGATTAGGTTTTCTTTTGTATCTCATCTACTAATTAAAATAGATTCATGAGTAATACATAATTTGAAAGCTTTGTTGATCTGGAATGGAACAATAGATTACAGAAATTTCTTCAGCCAGATGGCGCTGTAATTTTTTTAAATTTCAATATTTCAAATTCTAATTATGATTAAATTATTTCTAATATATCATTCGAAAGATATTTTAAAGTTCTTTTACATTATCGAAAGTGGAATTCGAGATTTCACCTGATTTACAATTTAAAGTGTCCTGATCATGTTTTCTTTTGCATCTCAGCTAATTGAGTAAGACCGTTCAAAATTGGTATATGCAAGTTAATTAGGTGGGGCTGGAACGGTGGGGGAAAGAATAGGCGTGCAGCGCGCATGGGTTTGGGACCCGGTGCGAGTTTTTACCCGATGATAAAAGATTTTTTTTTTAATTTTATTTTCCTAATAATAAAAGTTTGGGTTGAGAAGGAATATGCGTGTACAGTACACGTACATCCTCAAACGTGCGCGCATTGGTCTGCGCTGCTGACGTCCCGGCAGTGGCGTCCCTGTGTGAGTTTTTACCCGATGCTAAATGATATATTTTTTAATTCCTTTTCTTAAGAATGAAAGTTTATGAGTAATAACATGGAATTTTGAGAAGTCATAAGGATGGTGAAGGTATACGTGTGCGCAGCGCACGGGAATACGCTGCCGAAGGCAGTGGGGACCCGGTGCGACATTTTTCCTGATCAGAATTTTTTTTTCTCTTTTTTTATCACATGATAAAAGTTAATGCAATTTTGAGAATTCATTAATTATTGTGATTCATTTAAAAATAGTGACCAGCGAAGCAGGCGTAGCCTGCTAGTAATGTAATAAAAATGCACATATTTTTAAAAGGAAGTGGGCATAGCCTGCTAGTATAAGAATAATTGTATAATAAATTTGCGACTTTTATTACAGTTTAGAAATATAGGTAAAGGCAAGTAATTTATTTATTTATATTTTCAGTCTATGGACTTTTTTTCCCTTGTGTGTGTGTGTGTTTAAGCACAAATATTATTGAGTTAAAAGAATTTAAGTAGTTATCTTCAAGACCCAGACCTTGTTTAAAATTAACTTTCCTTATCTCATTAGACTCCATTTCTAAAATAACACCATTGAAGTAGGTTCTATCATGATTTTCTTCTTTGGACTTTATCATAAATTTCAATGTGATCAGCAGATTTCTAAAGTCTAAAGAAATTTTCAAAATCCTTGTTTATTATTATCTTAAAAAAAAAAAAAAAAAAAAAAATCTTTTATTTTTAGTTTAAACACATTGATACATAAGCTCAATAAAAACCAGGAAGTAAAAAATCACACAAATACCGTTAAGAAAAAGGAAAATAAAAAAAAAATGAAATATTGAATTAATTAACAAACTTTGGGCTTATAAAACTGAAAATAAAAGTTAATAATTAAAACAATCGAAAAGAAAAGAAAAAAAAAAAAAAAAAAAAGTTCAAATGAATGTTTTCTAACAGTTCTCATTTTGTTTGAAGATGTAATATTTGGAATTCTACTGTTTATTCTGTTTTACGGGATTTTTTATTTTACTTTATTTTTTAAATATAAATATATGCATATTAAACTTTTGTGCTTGTATTTATTATTTAAGTAAATAATAATAACAAACTAAGTCTTATCCTATTAAAAAATTTAACAATTATGCATGTCTGAGTAGACCATTTTGGCAACTAAGAAAAAATAATTAAGTGCCATTGACGCCTGTTTTTCACATTCTAATTTCTAACTGTGGGTTTTATTTCTAACTCTCGTATTTATTTCCCAAGTTTTTCTGCATCTTAGCTTCTAAGCTTTTTAGGATTATTGCCTTCAAACTACACAATTAGTCTTAAATGAGCTTGAAAAATGTATGTTATACCCCCATTTCGCCGGCAAAATGGGGATGAACTGAACATTCACTGTCGGCGAAACAGGTGCTAAACCGATATTGTCGATTTTCCCTTCTTTGGGGAATTTGTCAAGGAAAGGGGGTAGGAAATTTTCGTGTCGGCGAAACATAACCGTTTTTCTTAATTTTTAACAGGGTAATTAATATAGGAAAAAATTTCGTATAAATGTACACAAAAAGGAATTATTTTTTAATAATCATTATGACGTTAAGAAAGTTATTTATACTAGTGATTGTCAACTGGCAAAAAAAAAAAAAAAAAAAATGTATATCTTTCTTCTTCCCTCGACGGGGCCAAATTTTCATAATCGGTATCTTTCAAAAGGGATCATGTACCTTTAAAATGAATGGTTGAACCATCGATCAGCAAAAACTCAAAATGAAGTTATCTTTTTTTTTTTTTTTTTTTTTTTTTTTAAAAAAAGAAACAGGGAAAAAAAAATACATTTTTAAAAGATGTTATATAGAGAATAAAATTGACTTTCTTTGGGTCTTTAGTTTTATACCATGTCTCTAGAATGGAAATCGTTTGCAATCATCATGAAAGATTCATTATTAAAAAAAAATTATTTTTAATGAGTTTATTTGTACAGGAAAATAAGGAAGAAAGTCATATGGTGGCCACAGCATACTAGTTTTAATTGGTGAATTGGAAAAAAAAAATAATAATAAAAACTAATATGTTGTGGCCGTCAAAAAACTTTCTTCTACATAAACAGCACCACTTGCTGTTTAACATGTATACAAAAGAAGAATTTGGCCACTATGCTTTTTCACAAAAAATATTTTACAAGAAGACTTTGTTGTAGTGTTAGTTAACAGATACTGAGATGCAGCCATGTGAAATATCGCAATAGCAGCTCTACCTATCAGCCTATATACACCTAGTTTAAATCAACATTCGTTTTCCTAATGGTTAACGTTTTCCTAATGGTCTATTAATGTCATTTTAAATAGGGAACATTCCATAGTGAACTCGATTGTATAATTTTTAAAAAATTCTAAAAATATTTACCGACGCTAGGAGCCGGAAACAAACAGATA